>BOPP01000013.1:15194603-15208794 GCA_017312745.1 Gryllus bimaculatus | reverse complement strand
GGAGGGGGGAGAGGTGAAGGAGCGGGGCGTGGCGGAGTCGCGCTTACGACGGAGCACGTCGCTGCTGCTGCTGCTGGTGCCACTGACCGGCCGCGCCGCCGCTGCCAAGACGACGTTCGAAATCTTCCGGAGAAACTAGTTCGCGCGCTACCTGTCACTCGCGCGCAGACACGAAGGTCGTGCCGGAAACAAATTGCGTTCGTTCATCACGGAGCAGACGCAGGGGATTTTGGGCAGGGAGGTAGCCCAGCACTAAGAAATGTCTTTCGAGGGGTACCTGGCAAGTGAATGCGGTAAAACAGTCAAGTCTAAACTGACGGCGACCACCTAATATTTCGCAAAACCCAGATACAAAATGTCGGCACATTTTCATCACAATGTGTAGTATTTTTGTATTATAGCTATATGAATAATTTATTTCTTTGTTCTCGGCAACATAAACCACAGTATTATTTCCTTTTGGAAAAAAATCCACGGATGAGAATCGTATTTCAATGATTCACGGATGCAATCTCGGAATATTGCAATGACAAAAATTACTTACGTTTTGAGAACGTTCTACATAACGTAATAAGTGTTATATGTAAGCACGCTTCAAAAATTTAAGTATTAATTTTTTTCTTTTAATCTTTCTCTCTTTAACCCTAATGAATAAAATAATGCATGGCACAAAGGAATAAAGATATTTTATTAACCCTTGAGAACTTGTTTTGTTTCGTTTCAAAAAAAAATTATTTTACAAATACAGAAGGAGTCATTTCAGGAGAAGGGATTTTTCAAGGGACCCATTTCAGGCGAAAAAAGCCCAGTGCGTTCCTCATAATGTTAGTAATAAATTGCTTTACCGTTTTGGCCTCAGAAGTATAGAGTGCTGTAGAAAGTACTTTGAGTTTGTTTTTTTCTATTTCGTCGTAGACTATACGATACCGTTACTTCACGAGCATTTCTTCATACTCAACGCACTGATGTAAACTCGAGAGATAAGCGCCATTTGTGATCAGAGAGTGCACAGCTAATCTGACAGCCGGCTGGCGGCCCATGGATCCGACAGCCTAAAATCGGACATGATCGTTGGGCCGCGCTGGATGTAAAACTATGTATTTTGCACCCTAATTACAATTTTGCCAACTCACAAAATAGCGTCTTTTTCCTTTACAACGAAAAAAATGTTTTTTCGGCTATCCTTAGAGCATGACTCACCACAAATAGGCCTTTTTCAAAGTTTTAGAAGAGAAATCGTGAAGAAACTGGTGAACAGAAACGAAGAGTTCCCCGCAAATTCACCTTAGAAATATTTGTCCACCTAATTGAGAAGAAGATGGCAGTGAGGTGTTTTCTATCTGAAATGACTGGCACACTAGTACTATGACATTCAGCGGGGTTAATCTGGTTCGGGGTACGAATTTTGGTTCTGAATGTTTAAGTACGAAATCTGAGAAAAAGAAAAAAGATGAGAAGTAGAGGCAATGGACTGCAATTGCGTTGAACGGAGGCCCAATGCGACGAAGGCGGCGTAGCAGCCAGCACACTGCGTCGCCATACGCTCAGCCGCTGGTGTTTGCGGAGGAACCCGTTAGCTCATTCTCTTTTTTCTTCTTCTCCTGCGTCTCCCGCGAACTTTAATTGCCTGGTGGCGTTTTTCCCGCGCGAGGAGACACAGCCGAGACGCGCGCACCGCAAGCGGAGGTCGCGGGGTCCAACCCCGGCTGCTCTTCCGGCTGAAGCGAGATAGCGCCAGTGCGAAACCCAGCCGCGGAGCTCAGTTCGGCCTGCGCAATAGGCTCCGGCAACGCTAATTGGCCAGATACCATGAATATTCACCGTGTTTCCACAGAATTACCTAATGGCGACTGACTAACGATATACCACGCAGCAGGGTGGTTCAAGACAGGAAGAAGCAGTTACGTAACATGGGATAAATGTAAAATGTATGAGAAGTAATATGAAGTAAAGTGTTAAAGACATGCATCCTTAGTATTACGTAGATATAGCCTGCTTAGTATGAAACACAAACTCATTGTTTATGGCATCGTAGGCAAAAGAAAAAAATCAAAGGAAGTGATTTGGACAATGAGGAGAATTCCTAGAATGATAACACGAAAAAATGAAGGAACGTACACTCTAAAGACAAAAAACTCATACCAGAATTAAGGGGGAAAGATCACTGATTTGGCCACAAATTTCTTAATGAACATGAATTTAATAAACCCAGGAAGAATAATGCACATCTAATGAGCACATGCCCTAAATAACGGATCCGAATTCTATCAATGATAATCCGGTGTTATTGAGAATAATACATACATGATCTGCAGAATGGATAAAGTGTTCACGGCAAGCACACATTCTGTTGACACAAAGCAGTGACATAACGCATGTATAGCACGGTTTTTAATCTGTACCCGAAGTCGCTTCAAGCTCCGTTACACAGGCGTGGGACCTGAAGCTAACCGGTTCTCCCTTCTAACTGCATCTCCATTCAGATTCACAGAAATTTTCTTTACTGCTGTAAATACACACAGGTCAAGATAAGGATAGTCGTAATTTCTCATTTCAGGTTTTCAGGCCACCAGCTCGCTATTCGGATCCTCAAGGATTCGGTCTGCTGTAAAACCAAAAATAAAGATTCCTACTCACCCGCAAGAAAATTATTTGCATTTCAATATAAACATATGTCGTCAGTGAACAGTGTACCAAAACCTTTGTTTCCTCTCTCTATTTTCTAAAATATAGTGAAATTTTTAAGTAAATAAACACTCAACGTTTATGCATAATGCCGATATTTTGGCTCATTATGTAGTGAAACTCTAACAAGGACTCACGAAAACTACACAATTATGTACGCGGAACTTGCAGTATGTTTTTGTTCATAAATTGTCCTAAACTCGAGAACATTAGCACACTGCACTATCATTTTATTGGTTTGGGAAACGGTGGTTTATGAACTAACAGTTTTTATGGAGTCTTCCTCATGGCTTCAGGGATTCAACGTAATAATAGTTACAAATTGTTACTAGCAGGGCCGGATTAATATCTTAAGAAGCCCGAGTAGGACCAAGTAGTGTGACACTTAAAAGTTTGGGAAATTTGAAGACAAGTAAACAAAATGAGAATGAAAATTAAAAAACAAATAGTTTAACAAGTAGACGAAAGAATATAAAATCAGCGTAAAATGGTAGAGAGGCGATCCAACAGAGACATTACATTACATCAAGGAATGCATCACTTGTGGAAGTCCTGAAAAGGAGTAAGAGAGACCATAAAGAGCCGAAACGTAAGCATAGGGGAAAAATGTGCATTGTACTCATTCACAAACTGACAACCTTAAATATTCGCATAGTAGCTGGTCATTTCCATGGGTTTGCGTACGAATTCAGAGACGAGGCGTCTTGAAGACAACATTTCTATACGTAGTAGTTTTTATTTCTCCCTTAACGCCATGAACAACTTCGAAGCATGACGCAAATGATTGAACGCCTTAGTTCATTACCATTTTCAATTTGAACCCACGAAGCAGGCGTCATGAAGAGCAGAAACGACAGAACTACGCAGCATGTTTAGTTTGTTTGAATTCACGAACTGACCCAAACCTCCAAATACACGCCTAATAAAACTGTGGTTTTTACGGGATTGTGTGCAGTAGGTTGATGGTGCCCCGACGGTTTCCCCCCAAATATTTTCACGATAAATCCAGGCGACGCCACGCGACGCGACGCCGTATTTCTCGCCGCTGCATCCGGGGAAACTGCGTTGGCGCGTGGAGTTCGTGGCACCAAACCAGGTTCGCACTTTCCAGCAGCTGCCGCGGGAACAGGCCTGTGACCTCCCAAGGCAACACACTCGCGCATTCCACATTCACTCCGCGCTCGGCGGCCGCGATATGCCAGCAGCACGAGCTACGCGCTCGATCACGTTCAAAATACCAATGAGAAAATGATCATTTGATATCGCGAAGGCAGAACTAGGGACTGTGGTATTCTTTATTTTGAAATAAATGGATTTTCAATAGCCTATCCAAACTCAATAACACACACACACAAACACACACATACACTCTCTCTCTCTCACTCACTCTCTCTCTCTCTCTCTCTCTCTCTCTCTCTCACTAATAAAAACTATTTGATTAATATTTGTTCTGCTCTAAAAGCGAAGAAGGCAAATTAGTATATCGACAATGTGAATCTATGTGGTCAGTGTGAAAATTATTAGCATTAAAACTAAGAGGAAGTAATTGTTTATATATTTCACATAATTTGAACTTTATGACATATCATTACTATTTTACATACAGTGCTAAACTTACTGTACTATACTATACACGCTTATTTCATTAATTTCCGCATATTTATTTCGTCACGCACCAAAAACAAAATTGTGACTAAATGTCTTTCATGCGGCTTAGCATGAAAGAGCATTGTCTAACGTGATAAATCAGCAGCACACCTACTGCACATCTGGTGACTTCCTCCCCCCCCCCAGTGTGATCTCGAATTTGTATAGAGAAACCTGCATTAACGACACTGAAGGATTTAGATTGGGAGAAACATGTGCAACACCAATGGTGTAGGTGGCAGAGTGAACCTATGGTGATGATGAAATGCTTTGGCATGTCTAGCAACAACTGCCGAGGTAATTCGAGTAATGAAGTAATTCTATGTACGCCGGTATTGAAGCATAGATTTTGCTTCCTCTCGGCGTCTCGATGCAGAGTGCGTCGAGTGAGGCGCACAGGCGAATGCGGGCGCGCGCTGCTCAGAAGGAAGAACCGGCGGATTTGCTGCGGGCGGAGCCGAGCTGGTAAACGGGACCTCCGCGGCCTCCAATCCCGCCCGGCGGCGCGCGCACACACAGGGCGCTTGCGGACAGGTGCCCGCGCCACCGCCTCCGCGTGGCGATGCACTGAGTAGCGGGCGGGCGAGGTGGTTGCGAAGGCCGCTAGTGACGACAGGTGCGGAGCCCGACGGCTGAGCGATGGGCACGCGGTTGGTGTGGGTGGTAGGTGGGTGGCCGCGCGGCGCGCCAGGCAGCGATCAAAGAGAAAGGGCGGCGAGTGTGGGGTTGGCGGAGAAAGAGCGCGGAGGGAGAAGGGCGAGTGGGCGGGGCGAGCGATTTGGCGGGCGGGCGGGTGCGGGCGGGCGGTAGGTGTGGGGTGGGTGGGTGGGTGGTGGGGTGGGGTGGTGTGGGGCAGGCGGGTGCGAGGTGGGCATGGGGCGGGAAGGCCCGGGGGGCGAGGCGGGGCAAAGAAAGGCGGAGGGAACGAGGTTGAGCGTGAGTATGCGCGGGGAGGGCGTGCGGTGGGGCGGCGAACAGGGCGTCGGGACGCTCAGCCTGCGACGCCCGTGGCGACGTGCGCCCCGCGCCCGCGTTTAGCTCGTGGGCCGCCTCCTGAAGCAGAGCCCGAGCGGCGCCGCGCGGCGGAGGCCAAGAGCGCTCTCCACGCAAGGACGGCCTTTCCCCCCCCTCCCCCGCCAGCCACGCTGCCGGGATCCCGCGCCAGAGGCTTCTTTACCCATCGACCCGCTGCGCCCGGGCCACTCCCCACCTCCGCACCGCCACCGCCAGCGCGGTTTCCTCACAGCTGCTCCTACATTATACGATTTAGCAACGTATTAAACAATATTCCCGCATAGATAGATGCACGCTTCTTTCATGTAACAAACATTTCCCATTTCAAACCTATGTATCGTATTACATCGTTATTGTCTACCACTGAAGGGAACGGATTCATTCAATCAGTGGCTTTTATTTAAGACGCCGACCCTCCTCTCCAGATTATATCTAAAGGTCTCTATTAATAAAAATAATTAATAAACCTTATTTTTTTGATTCAGACTTTTATCTATGGTTCTCAGCAGATGGATAATTTTCTACGTCAATCAATCAAGGATGCATAGGGATTTTCGACTTCAATTTCTAACTGCACAGCGTCATATCGCTTTAAAGGCAACACAAACGTTAATTGTAAGAACATTGACGAAATTCAATCCCATTTTATTGCCTTAAGCAAGATAAAAAATATTTTAGTTTAGTAAGATCTAATAGATAGGTGGAGTGTTTATGTATAAATAGCAGTAAAAAATAATAAAATTTCTGTATCTCATCCAAGTCGGGTCGTTTTCACTTTCCTAATAATTCCAATTCGTAAAAATACTCTTTGCATAAAAATAACTTGTTTTATGTACACTTTCAGTTCACCATTACACCTTCCTACATTCAGAACACACAAAGCAATTCGCGAGGGCCTGGTTCAAGGCAGCTTGTGCCGTATCTAAGCATCTGGGAAATCGTCAGCCGAGAGAAAACTGTGACGTGGGAATTCCATATAAGAGAACTGTTCCAAACCGAACCGACACATGACAGAGGAAAACTGCAGACTGAAAGAAATTTCCAACACATGCCTTCTGGTATTGATATCTCATCACATTAACATGGTTGCGCTTTTATTTGCTGGAGTTGCTTCAACTGTAATGTTATATCTGTACAAGGGAATAACTAGACGTGTTTACTATTTGAAAGTCAAGAATTCAAGAACGATCACAATAACTCTTCTTTGCTGATGACAATGAGAAAGCGCCACATCATGTAAATTCCAGGGCCAAATGTACCTCTCAGGACTTATCCACCATCCACATCGTCAGCACTGACAACAGAAAATACAATTTTTTCCCAGTTATGACGACAATCATTTCTGGCACGCCTCTCACTTATGGACTCCGGCGCAATATTAGGTTTTCGCTCTTGAAATATGCCAAACCGGCTAACATTGCACCGCAGATTTTCAACTTTCAAATTAATTTTCAGTATAAATACACACGTTTGGAAATATTTTGCTTTTCTTTGCCCCCATTCTATTCATCGTCTTATTGGGCTTGGGACAGTTAAATTAGAGTCTGAGCATGCAATGCGAGTCCCTGCATCACTGCCAACATCCTTCTACACGACAGAGAAGGAATACTCGCATATGGTCGCTGTGGCCATTTATGATGCTGATCCGCCTTCCTACTGCAATGGATCGATACAATGACATCCCACACGGCGAATTATTCTGAGTCGAAAGTCCACAGCCGTCAACTCTCCAACTTAAAAATACTCGTATATCTGCTACAGACTCGGATCTGCGTATACTAAAGTATGCCACTGTTTGAAGTTATACCCTTATTTCTCTTCGGAAGATTCAAGCTCGCACTTATTGCAATTCGCAACTAAGTCCAGAGTCACGATAGCGTCGTGCGGGATCATAGGAGACTGGGCAGGCGCTACTCGGCGGGGAAGAGCGCGTGGGCGGCGCGGAGGTCGCAAGGCTGGTTGGTTGGTGGGCGGGGACGGGGGCGCCGTGAGCGAGGTGTTCGCCTATTTCGGGACGTCACCTCCGTCTGTGTTTCCAAACAGCCGCGCACCCCTAAAAATTAGACAATTTCAAACTGGTCCTACGGAACTCTTTAACACCGCGTTCACTTTTCAAGGGGTTCCCCACACGTACTAATAAATAATAAAACATTTAGTTTTTTAACATTAAAAACAGATGTTAATGAAATTAGTGTTTTTATATATGAGGGAGGTTACAAACACTTCATAGTATATAGTTTTTTAAAATTATTTTCAATAGGTTATTAATATCGGATTTTGAATTTTTTTAATAAAATTGTTTCACCTCATTTGCGAGGGATGTTCATTCTGGAGGACGCCTCAAATTCACCATATTGTATTGTCTTCGAAATTACACAGTACGAGTGTACTCCAAGGATTCAGAACTCAAGTTAGCTAGGATTGTCGTTACCTATGCAGAAAATGTCAAACAATTTGGGAGGGGGAACCATGGACAATAGCTTCAAAAATCACATAATCATTCAAATTTTCTGAAGATGCTTTATTTAATGTCAGATGAAAATAATTCTTTACGATTATCATCATCTTACAGAACGTCTGAGATATTACCGTCACTCCAACTTACGAAACCTATAAATAATGTACGATAATTTCATGGATCGCTAAATGCTATAATAATCTCTAGGCTTTTTGAGCATACTAAAAGGAAGAAAACGAAACCAATGGGAAAAGAAAGCAAAACTAGAAGTTCCCGCGGGTTTTCTGAGTTCATTAGGCGAATAAACGCCAGGAGAAAAGAAATAAAAAAGAGAAGTTGGCCGCAGTTTGAAGCGTTCTTTCCCTCAGCCAAATGACCTAAACCTTGATAATGGGACGGCAACTCAATAGTCAATGTTGGCATCAATCGACGCAAATAAAAACAAGAGCTGGCCGGGGGATACTTTGCGGTCGTGCAGCGGGACAAAGACGAGGCCAGAAGAATAGAATTCCTTGGGCTCTTTCGCAATGCAGCCGGGGAAATCGACAATCGATAATTTATACCACAAGCCGCCTTGCCCAGACGAGCACGAGCAACACAAAATTTGAATTATGTTAGACAGGAATACCTTAAACAAAATAAAAATGGAGATATAAACTACTGTAGAGGAAAAAGATGTTATGAAACAAGAGAATGAAGAAAGAATATTAGGATTTATGACAATGTTGTATGAACACAATAACGATACAACTACATACTATTTACTACATGTGATAAAGTCAAATCGCTGTTTCTTCCCATACTGTCCTCAGTCACACCTTGACGGCTATATATGCATTATACGCGTTGTTCTGCTCGCTCCATTCTCAAACCGACGACCCCTATGACCCTACGGAGGTAGAATACGACAGCACAACGAGAGCACGGCTGTCGGGCCCGAAATGGGAGACACCGGAAATGAAAACTACCATTCCTCAGGTCGGAGGATTACCATGGAGGCGGAAAGGGCTATTTGACGAGGAGCTCCACTCCTGCCTGCGGGCTCTTCCGTGTCAATTGGTAGCGGCGTTCGCGATCTTAAAGAGGCTCATAAGCTCTCGGGGAACGCGACAGCACTACTCGTCGGTGCTTGCGCGTCGCGGCATTGACTCTCCCGAAGCAGCCGCGGACACCCACAATTTCACAGCGTTTCGTATTTCTGATTCTGGCTGACCCGTTCTTTTCGCATCCTTTGGTCCTCTTCTCGTTGCTTTTGTGGGGGCGACTGCGCGCCGCTAGCTACCTTGTAGAGGACCGTACACAGAACAGGGTTATGCTCAGAGCCTTTAGGCATAGATAGACACATAGGTACGGATTAAAATGCAAACGGTCAAAAGTTTCGTTACCTCCATCGGTTTGTGGGCACAGATGATCGTCTCTGCCCGGACGGATAGAAAGGAACGGACGAAGCTGCCCTCTACTGATGCGACATTGATAACAAAACAAATATAGATATTAATAAACATCGATGTCCAAAATGAAGTGATAAATTTTAACGATACATCGACCAGAAACCATCGATGTTTTAAAGGTGGTTTAGTAACTTATAACTAGGGGCGGATTTTAATGATTTTTCCCTCCTTTTCGCTTTAGAACAATGGAGGTTCAGTACACAAATTCATTTTGTATTATGATGAAACGAAATGACCCATTTTATGTAGTATGTTTTTGCATTTTTCGTCGACTTCGACCAATACGTCATTTTTTACCTTCTGACGTCATTTTTACTGCATTTTTCGCTGATTTCATCGATTTTTACATCATTTTAATGGTACTTGCTTCAAAAAATATTTACGAGGAGCAACAAATGTTCACCACTGAATTCCTAAGTTACCTATTAGATTTCTTCGCTCATACACTGTAATGTCAGCCGTTGTGAGTACTATGAAATCTAAGGTTTCTGTGACGTTTCTCGGCGCCTTTATTAATTTGGCCGATTTCACAGTAAGTAAAGGCGGAGATTTTCATTTAAAGAACAGTCCAAACCCAACGTTTGCAAGCTGAGTTCACTTGAACAAAAGGAAGAAGCTTCGATTACTTCAGTAACATATCCAACAGCTTGACTTGTTCATCTGAATTGGTTTCTAATCACAATTATTACGTCATTTTTCTTTGGTCTCACAGCATTTTTAAAGTATTTTAAAAGCATTTTATTGATCATTTTTGGCAATGTTTTAGGTCATCAAAATTCGCCCCCTACTTATAACATTACGTTCGCGAGCAAGAATATTTAATTCAACATTGGCCGACTTTATTAATTTATAATTCAGGTTTAACTGAATATAAAGTTGGAAAATCACAACAATGGAGGGTCGATTAGTTTGAAGCACAACTGACAGTGGTAAAGATACTATACGAAGGAATCGCTTTGACAGCAACTGCTTGGCCACTGTTGTCAACATAACTGCAAGTTATGTCAATGCACTCATTTTGTACTCATTGTGTGTACTTACCCCGTGTTTGCTCTCGTTTAATGAGAGCTCATTCCTAAATGAGTTCATCACTATCTCTTGCAATAATGGCGCTCTAAATGACGTTTATTGTCCGACCTGTCAAAATGGACCCTTTTTAGAGTAACTCGTGTATACCATCAATATAGACCTATTTCATATTTCAACATTTACAAAATTCTGAATAGGGGATTTTTTATTCAAGAAGATATCGAGTACAAGACATTGATGTTAAAAAACATCGGTTTAAAAATATCGAAGTTTTGAATATCAAACTATATTTCCATTATACATCGATATCTCTATAATACATCCATATTTTGAAAACAGCGACATTTCTATAAAACCATGGATGTTGGACATCAAAGTCGTTGTGCGCCATAACCCTTGGAAGCGTTTATCGCCATCGCCCTCAGCCGGAAGTCGCGGGCGCAGCGGGGCGCAACGGCGCCTCCCCTCGCGCTTCCCACGAGCGACGCGCGGCCGCCTCCGCCGCCGGCGGTGGGAATCGACGCGAGGACACCGGCGCGAGCGCGCTCTTCCCAGGCGCGAATTTGTCAGCCGCCGCCTACCTCCCGCGCTCTAGCATCAGTCATTCGGCACACAGGTTCCCAACGGGGTCGATATCGACCTCCTGGGGGCGATCATATTTTTAAGGGGGTACATGTTTAAGGCCTACGTATATTTACAAACATAAACTCCGGCCGCGGAAGCCTAGGCAACCACGAATATGCTGTTTCAGAGACAAACGAGAGGGAATTGATGGATCAAACCATTCTTTTAAAAGGGGTCGATGATAGAAATGAGTAGGGAATCTCTGTTTCATCAGGAAGTATGCCGCGTGTTTTAGCGCCGACGTTTGAAGAGCTTTTTTCCCCGCTAGCTTAATGATAAATATTAAGTTACGGGCTGATTGTCTCCTCTCTTTGTGATAGCTGAAATGAATACCGAGGGAACTGATTACTGGCTGCATGTGCCCCTGCTGCTGACATTTGCAATTTTGTTTCTGATATAGGTTCCCAACATCTATCTGAAGACGTTATAATCGTCATCCCGTGTAAACGTTCCATGATTCGCTTTCTTTTCATCATTCCACTTTTTCTACACAATTATTTATAAATATATTCAAATCTTGATAAACCCCCATTGTGATATGTATTTTAATTAGGTCAGTTTTCTGATATTTTTTTAAAATTTTGGTCGATATTTAATTTTATTCTAATTAGAACATTCTACTATCCAGTGACGTTTTAGGGTCTGCTTTTTATTTAGGGTCTGTCTAATTACACCAATCGTATTAGAAGACTTTCTCACGCAGAAAAAGTTTGAAAAATTATTCTTCAAATTAGTAATGCTTGTGAGTTTGGTACAGTAATTTTGTTTTTCGTAAATGGTATATTACAAATTAAAAACAATGCTCGAGAAATGTGTGTAAATTTTCTGAAGAAAAAAAAACACAGAATATAATATTTTGAGGGGGAAAAAGATCATAAGAGATATTGTGGCTGGGCATGTGGACTGTGGAATTTTCGTGTAAAACCATCAAGAACTTGGTATTAAAACAAATCTCTATTTCAATTACCTGAAGTAACATCAAAATAGAAAATAAAATTCGTTATTATCATCCATAAAACCTCAAGGGCTGTCCGGTCGTGGTTCTTTCTGCGGGAAGTACCCCCGACTCTCATTTCAGGTCGCTGCACTGGCAGTAGGTCACCAAACTACTACACAACAAAAGCACGACAACGTGGCGCTGGCAGCTTTCTCCGGATTGTTCGTACAGAGAGGTATGCCTTGGAAAACACGAACAATGAAACATTTGAAGCAAATGCTATTAACATGTGGAAGAAGAGAAATATTATCTACAAACGTATTACAAATTGAAAAACAAATTGGTGCGCAACTATGAACTATAATCCAAAATCCAACGCAATAATATTCGCAAGGAACAATTACAATCCATTTAAATGCATTTTGAAGTGCTAATTAAAAATAATTTCTGGATGTCAAAGTCTGTAAGGACTTCTCATTTTCTCTGTAAAAGTAAGCAAATTACTTATCATCTGAGAAGGAAATAGAAAACCTATGGAGAAATACTATGTAATTTCAAAAATTCATTATTAGCCGTAAATATACGACGTTAATTCAGGTAGAAATGTACTTCATTAATATCAATCACAATCGATTCGTTAGAGATAACTTCTCGTCAAACAAGACGGCTACTCCACACACGAAATCGTACAATATAAATTAGTATGCAGAAAAGAATTGTAAAAGGGCATGAAACTAATAACCACAAATTTCGCAGCTTATGAAGAAATAAGCCCGACATATATCGACAGACAGATAGTAGGAGAATACTTGGGAGCTGTTTGCATTCGACTCATTTATTTTTCTGTCGCTTTTTGCAGGCTACGAATGACTGAAAAATTAAGACTCGTTGACATATTTTTCCTCCAGATTTTTGTAACTTTGTAATAGCCAACTTCTTAAAGAGGAAATTCCTTCTCTCAAAATATTATAAAATCGTATAAATAAAAAGAATTTCTGGAAACAGTACATGGACATAATGTTACAGGAACAAAAATACCCGACCTCGTAATGAAACAAACCTGCTCCATTAAGAGCTCGTGCGTTAAACATCCCCACCGCAATTCCTGCTGCTAGCGCGTCCCGCGGCTCATTTCCGGAGCTCTTGCGCGCGGCAAACGCCGCGGCCTTCCCACCGGTCGCTGCGATCGCGCGCTCTCCCAGGGGCTCGGTCAAGTGCCCCACCGCGGCGATGCGGCCGGGCGATAGCTCCGGAGCCGCTCTACATAAAGTCCCGTACGGCCAAAACGAACAAGGGCCGCGCGCGGACAGTTATCTAATCCGGTGAAGCCCCGCCCCGCCCCGCGCCGCCCCGCCCCGCCCCGCCGGGCCCAAGTGCAACCTGCACATGGGGTGAAGTTAATTTGTACTACGTCAAAAGTAACTTGTCATTAAGATTGATGATGACTAATAATAATTTGATCTGCATGTTTCTGTGGTAAATGGTCCTAGCGTGTCCATCACGTATTTTTATTCCACCAATACATTTTGAAAAGACGATTTTAGTGCTAAATAGTCCTCTTTCAAATTTCATTTACTCGAAACTGTGGAAAGTGGGAACCATGACCTTGCGCTAGTCATATGCTTCTATTGCTTTCTTCTTCTCCCAAGTAAATGAATATCCAAGAAAAAGTATATTTCATAATCGAGATTTCCGATAGAATGAGCACTAAAATGAACGATTGACAAGTAATGATAAGCAAATACAGTGCAAACATTCAGTGAGAGAAGTATCGTACTGAGAAATCTCTTAATTACACAAGCTTGTAATAGATCTAATAAAAGCAAAGAGCCAACTAGGAGATTAAAACTAACTTCTATCATTATTTTTATCAATCTAAACTCTAAACAAAACATTACATAAATGAAAGTACGTTACTTAAATGTTCTTGAAAATCTTGATATAATTAATGCAATTATGTTAGTTGAGAAAATGATTTGTCGATCAAAGCACAGTTTACATGAAGACAAATGTATTACGTAGTATATGAATGACCATTGTGTTTGAATACTCATGCAATATTACAGTCGTGACACGATGGATCACGGTGAGTCAGCCAGAGTATTTTTGTGCCCCATTCACGTTATTTCGGCGCTTGTAACTCCCGTCCCAGCGGCGTCTACTTGACCGCGTGACCCTTTCCTCGCCGTCGCCGCGCGTATGTATAGAGGTGTCCGCTGCGGCGGCGACCTGGGGAGGTTCGAAGGACGAGCCAGCGCCAACCCAATTAACCTGCGCGCCCAACTGACTCTCCGCTCCGCGTCCGCGATTCTTGCGTGGGCGAGCGTGGGGGGGGGGGGCGAGGTC
>BOPP01000013.1:15183380-15194578 GCA_017312745.1 Gryllus bimaculatus | reverse complement strand
GGAGGGAGGAGGGGCACAGCAACAGCAGCAGCAAGGCGAGGCGAAGCGACAACCACGGAGTTGCTAGCAGGGCACTGAAACACCGATACACGAGCGTAACAGAAGCGCAGTCATTTATCCTCGTGTTTCCAAGGCGGGCGCGAAAGCAAGCACGAAAAACGAGAACAGAGTACAAACTCTCAGGGAAGACACACAGTCAGGGGCGTGTAATCGAAAACGGGCGAACGGGCGGGCGAAGCAGGTCTGGTGCAGGCAAGGGCCAAGCAGAGCAGGCAGGCAGAGAGAGAAGAGAAGCACAGCTGCGCAGAGTGCGGAAGGACAGGCAAGACAGGACAGAACAGATCAGTGGAATGACGAAACCTGGGAGAATTAAGTCAATTACGTTTCACTAATAGAACCAACGTCAGAAAAAAGACATCTGAAACATGGGTGGACTGGTTTCTGTGTCGTCAGTGATGAAACGAAGGACTGCCCAAATATGTTCAGTAGTATGTGTAGACAGCTTTAAATGAGAACTGAAATGGAAGCTGAAAATGCGTCTCGCCAGGAACGGCACACAACATAGACTCAGCCTTCTTTTTTATCACAAAAAACGGGCGTTGTGAGTAACTCGACATCGTAAAGTGTACGAAAGCATAATATTGAAAACTTTTCTGGTCTTCTTTCAAGTACATTAAAATAATTTCAACTCTGACGTGTCTGCTTATGTAGCAGGAGGAATAGAAGTTATCAGGTATAACAAGTGTACCTTAATTCATTAAAGAGAAACCTACATTTTCATATTACGTGAACCTTTCTTTAAGGTTACAAGAAAGGAGATTACGGTTTGGTCATTTTTTAAATTAGTAAAATAACTTATTGAAAAATGTATTTGCAGATTTTATTATAGCATTTACACGTAGAACTGAGTACCCTAAGATATAAAATAAATATAATAATAAATAATAATAATAATAATAATAATAATAATAATAATAATGAATTAATCTAAAATGAAACAAGCAAACGTAGCAGATACACGAGACAAAAATATACGCAGGAATAAGAAATTTGGGGGAAAAAAGAAGGTCATGTTGCAACGGGAAGTTTAATCGCGCCTCCGAAGTAGCATCCTCGGCCAGCAAAATAACTTCAAGGCGACATACGTGTTGGAATGGGGTTTTAAAAGCGCGGGCGGCACGAACGGGCGCAGGCAACCGCGACCGCGAGCGCGGCTCCTACATTCCCATCTGCGCGCGCCGCCGCGCCGCGCCGGAGCCCTCCTGCGTGCTGCACTGCATAATGGCTCAGGTAGCGCAACGATGCGGACGCAGCGCGGCGTGCCGCGCTGGAAGCACGCGCACGCGGGCTGCGTGAACGCGCTGCACGAACCCCCCCCCCCCGTCGGGTACGGCTGTTGTGAAACCTCCACGAGGATCGCGTACTTCCGCAATTGCAGTCAAGATGCTACGAACACCTCTCGCGTTAACTTCTTCACGGTTATGCTTCTTTTCCTGTTGCAATGTGTCACCTTTGCAAGTTGTACATTTTTTATGAGTTCTACAACGCTATGTACAATTCGGTGTTGCTGGGGATTCATGCTTCAGATTATCTAGATACACACGAAAGATTAGATTTTATGGTGTAAAAGGGAAGAACTGTATATTTACAATTCCGGCGGCCGATTCGGATCATACCCATCCCAAACATTGCCCTCGCAATCCCGTAACTCGACTTCTTACGATGCATTGCGAATTGCATAGAACTAAAATAAAGGCGTTTTTACTTACTCTGCCTTTATGTTGTTGCGTAAGTATAAGTCCGCCGAAATAGGAATTTTTCGGCAGAAAAACTTATATTTCCGGCCCTGGCAACGCAGAAAAATTTGATAAATACAGTCAGGGGCGCGTGTAATCGAAACGGGCGGAACGGGGCGAAGCAGGTCTGGGCAGCGCAGGGCAAAGAAGAGAAGAGCAGAGCTGCGCAGAGTGGGGCGGGAAGGACACGGCATGACAGGTCAGAACAGATCAGGGAATGACGAAACTGGGGAGGAATTAAGTCAATTACGTTCACTAATAGAACCACCGTCAGAAACGCCTGCGCTGCCCAGACCTGCTTCGCCCGCCGTTCCGCCGTTTTCGTTACACGCCCCTGACTGTAGTGTCTTCCCGTGAGAGTTTGTACTCTGTTCCGTTGTTCGTGCCTTGCTTTCGCGCGCCGCCTCTGGAAACACGAGGATCAACATGACTGGCGCTTCTGTTACGTCTCGTGTACTCGGTGTTTCAGTGCCCTCTAGCACTCCGTGGTTGTCGCTCGCCTCGCCTTTGCTGCTGCTGTTGCTGCTGCCCCTCCTCCTCCGACTGCCCCCCCACGCCGCCCAGCAAGGAATCGCGGAACGCGGAGGGAGAGTCAGTTGGGCGCAGCGTTAATTGGGTTGGCGCTGGCTCGTCCTTCGAACTCCCCAGGGTGCCGCCGCAGCGGACAGCCTCTATACATACGCCGCGACGGGAGTTCAAGAGGGTCACGCGGTCAAGTAGACGCCGCTGGGACCGGGAGTTACAAGCGCCGAAAATAAGTGGATTGGGGCACAAAAATACTCTGGCTGCTCACCGTGATCCATCGTGTCACGACTGTAATATTGCATAGTACTTCAAACAAATGGTCTTCATATAACTACTACGTAAATACATCTTGTCTTCATGTAAAGCTGTGCTTTGATCGAACAAATCATTTTTCTCACTAACATATGCATTAATTATATCAAGATTTTAAAGAACATTTAAGTAACGTACTTTCATTATTGTAATGTTTTTGTTTAGAGATTCCTAGATTGACTAAAAATAATGCATAGAAGTTAGTTTTTAATCTCCTAGTTGCGCTCTTTTGCGTTTTATAATCTATTACAAAGCTTGTGTAAATTAGAGATTTTCAGTACGATACTTCTCTCACTGAAATGTTTGCACGTGTATTTGACTTATCATTACTTGTCAATCTTCATTTTAGTGCTCATTCTATCGAAATCTCGATTATGAAATATACTTTTCGCTTGGATATTCATTTACTTGGGAGAAGACGAGGAAAGCAATAGAAGCATGATGACATAAGCGCAAGGTTCATGGTTTCCCACTTTCCACAGTTTGAGTAAAATGAAATTTTGAAAGAGGACTATTTACAGCTAAAATTCGTCTTTTCAAAATGTATTGGTGAACTAAAAATACGTGATCGGACACGCTTAGGACGATTACCACACAGAAAACATGCAGAATCAAATTTATTATTTAGTCTATCATCATCTTAATGAACAAGTTACTTTTGACGTAGTAAAAATTAACTTCACCCCATGTGCAGGTTGCACTTGGGCCCGGCGGGGCGGGCGGGGCGGCGCGGGGCAGCACGGGGCGCGCGGCGGCGCCGGGCGGGCGGGGCTCACCGGATTAGATAACTGTCCGGCGCGGGCCTTGTTCGTTTTGGCCGTACGCCGGACTTTATGTAGAGCGGCTCCGGAGCTATGCCCGGCCGCATCGCCGCTGGTGGGGCACTTGACGAGCCCGCTGGAGAGCGCGCGATCGCAGCGACCGTGGGGAAGGACCGCGGCGTTGCCGCGCGCTAAGAGCATCCCGCAAAATGAGCGCGCGGACGCGCTAGCAGCAGGAATTGCGGTGGGATGTTTAACAGCACGAGCTCTTAATGGAGCAGCGTTTGTTTAATTACAGAGTCGGGTATTTTGTTCTGTAACATTATGTCATGTACTTGTTTCCAGAAATTCTTTTTATTTATACGATTTTTAAGATTTTGAGAGAAGGAATTTCCTCTTTAAGAAGTTGTATTACAAAGTACAAAAACTGGAGAAATAATATGGTCAACGGTTTAAATTTTTCAAGTCATTTCGTAGCCTGCAAAAGGCGACAGAAAAATAAATGAGTCTGATGCAAAACAGCTCCAAGTATTCCTACTATCTGTCTTTGTCCGATATATGTCGGGTTATTTTTTCATAAGCTGCGAAATTGTAGTGGTTATGAGTTTCATGCTCTTTTATCAATTTTTTCTGCATACTAATTATTATATTGTACAACATTTCTGTGTGAGAGTAGCCGTCTGTTTGATCGAGAAGTTATCCTCTAACGAATCGACTTGTGATTGATATTAATGAAGTACATTTCATACCTGAATTAACGTCGTATATTTACGCCTTAATAATGAATTTTTGAATTACATAGTAATTGTTCTACCATAGGTTTTTCTATTTCCTTCTGCAGATGATAAGTAATTTGCTTACTTTTACAGAGAAAACATGAGAAGTCCTTAAGACTTTCTGACATCCAGAAATTATTTTTAATTAGCCACTAAAATGCATTTAAATGGATTGTTACTTGTTACCTTGCGATATATTATGGATGGATTTTGGATTATAGTTCATAGTTGCGCACCAATTTGTTTTTTCAATTTGTAATACGTTTGTAGATAAATATTTCTCTCTTCCACATGTTAATCAGCATTTGCTTCAAATGTTTCATTGTTAGTGTTTTCAAGAGGCATACTTCTGTACAACAATCCGGAGGAAAGCTGCCAGCGCCCACGTTGTCGTGTTTTGTTGTGTAGTTTTGGTGACTACTGCCTAGTGCAGCGACCTGAAATGAGACGGCGGGCGGTACTTCCCGCAGAAAGAACGCACGACCGGAACAGCCCTTGAGGTTTTTCATGGAATGATAATAACCGAATTTATTTTTCTAATTTTGCATGTTACTTTCAGGAATTGGAAATAGAGATTGTTTTAAATACCCAAGTTTTCTTGATGGTTTATTACACGAAAATTCCACAGGCCACATGCCAGCCACAATTATCTCTTATGCATCTTTTTCCCCCTCAAAGTATTATATTCTGTGTTTTTTTTTTCTTCAGGAAATTTACACAACATTTTGCAGCATTGTTTTTTAATTCTTGTAATATACCATTTTACGAAAAACAAAATTACTGTATCAAAACTCACACAGCATTACTAATTTGGAAGATAATTTTTTCAAACTTTTTCTGCGTGAGAAAGTCTTCTCAATACATTGTGTAATTAGACCAGACCCTAAATAAAAACAGACCCTAAAACGTCACTGGATAGTAGAAATGGTCTTAATTAGAATACAAATTAAATATCGACAAATTTTAAAAAAATATCAGAAAACTGACCTATATTAAAATACATAATACAATGGGGGTTTATCAAGATTTGAATATATTTTAAAATATTGTGTAGAAAAACGTTGGAATGTTGAAAAGAAAGCGAATCATGGAACGTTTACACGGAGATGACGATTTATAAACGTCTTCAGGATAGATATGTTGGCGAACTATATAGCAAAACAAATTGCAAATGTCAGCAGCAGGGGCACATGCCAGCCGCAGTAATCAGTTCCCTCGGCATTCATTTCAGCGTATCAACAAAGAGAGGAGACACATCAAAGCCCGTAACTTATTATTTAATCATTAAGCTAGCGGGGAAAACAAAGCTCTTTCAAGTACGCTAAACACTGCGGCTCTTCCTGACATGAAACAGAGATTCCCTACTCATTTCTATCATCCGACCCCTTTTAAAAAGAATGGTTGATCTCAATCCCTACTCGTTGTCTCTGAAACAGCTATTCTGGTTGCCTAGGCTTCGCGGCCCGGAGTTTATGTTTTTGTAAATATACGTAGGCCTTAAACATGACCCTTAAAAATATGCATCGCCCCCAGGAGTGTCGATATGTCCACCGTGGGGAAACTGTGTCGACCATGACGTGATGCTAGGAGCGCGGGGAGGTAGGCGGCGGTGACAAATTGCGCCTGGGAAAGAGCGCGCTCGGCGCCGGTGTCCTCGCGTCGATTCCCCACCGCACGCGGCGGAGGCCGGCCGCGCGCGTCTGTGGGAAGCGCGAGGGGAGGCGCGCGTTGCGCCCCGCTGCGCCGCGAACTTTCCGGTGAGGGCGATGGCGATAAACGCTTCAAGGGTTATGGCCACAAACGACTTTGATCGTTCCAAAGCATCATGGTTTTATAGAAATGTCGCTGTTTTAAAATATGGATGTATGTATAGAGATATCGATGTATAATGGAAAGTATAGTTTGATATTCAAAACTTCGATATTTCTTTAAACCGATGTTTTTTAACATCAATGTTTGTACTCGATATCTTCTTGAATAAAAATCCCCTATTCAGAATTTTTGTAAATGTTGAAAATATGAAATAGGTCTATATTGATGGTATACACGAGTTACTTCTAAAAGGGTCCATTTATGACAGGTCGCCGACAATAAACGTCATTTAGAGCGCCTTATATGCAATAGAGATAAGTGATGAAAACTCATTTAGGAAATGAGCTACCCATAAACGAGAGCAACACCGTGGGTAAGTAACACAAATGAGTACAAAATAGAGTGCATTGACATAACTTGCAGTTATGTTGACAAACAGTGGCCCAAAGCAGTATGCTGTCAAAGCGATTCCCTTCGTAGAGTATCTTACCTACTGTCAGTTGTGCTTCAAAACTAATCGACCTCATTGTTGGATTTTCACAAACTTTATATTCAGCTTAAACTGAATTATAAATTAATAAAGCGGCCAAATGTTGAATTAAGAGTATTCTTTGCATCGCGAAGTAATGTTATACAGTTAGGGGCGAATTTTGATGAACCTATAAAACATTGCCAAAAATGGAATCAATAAAATGCTTTTAAATATTTAAAAATGCTGTGAGGACCAAAGAAAAATGACGGTAATAATGCTGATTAAAACCAAATTCAGATGAACAAGTCAGAGCTGTTGGATATGTTTACTGAAGTAATCGAAGCTTCTTCCTTTTTGTTCAGTGAACTCACGCTTGCAACGTTGGGTTTGACTGTTCTTTAAATTGAATAATCTCGCTTTACTTTTACGTGAAATCGGCCAAATGTTAAATTAAAAGGGCCCGGCCGCGAGGAAAAACCGTCCAACAAGAAACCTTAGATTTCTATAGCTACCACAACGGCGGACATAAGGCTATTGAGCGAAGAAATCTAATAGCAACTTAGGAATTCCAGTGGTGAAGCTTTGTTGTCCTCGTAAATATTTTTTGAAGCAAGTACCATTAAATGATGTAAAAATCGATGAGAAATCCAGCGAAAATGGCAGTAAAAATGACGTCAGAGGTGAAAAAATGACGTATTGTAACGAAAGTCGACGAAAAATGCAAAACATACTAATAAAAATGGGTCATCTTCGTTGCATCATATACAAATGAATTTGTGTACTGACTCCATTGTTCTAAAGCGAAAAGGATGGGAAAAAATCATAAAATCCGCCCCTAGTTATAATTACTAAACACCTTGAAAATCGATGGTTTCTGCGTCGACTTGTTTCGTTAAATTTATCATTCATTTTGGACATCGATGTTTATTAATATTAATATTTTGTTTTGTTATCAATTCGCTCAGTAGACGGGCAGCTTCGTCGTTCCTTTCTATCCGTCCGGGCAGAGACGCTCATCTGTGCCACAAACCGGATGGAGGTACAAGAAACTTTGAACCGTTTTGCATTTTAATTCGTACTATGTGTGCTATCTATGCCTAAAGGCTCTGAGCATAACCCTGTTCTGTTGTACGGTCCTCTACAAGGTAGCTAGCGGGCGCGCAGTCGCCGCACAAAAGCACGGAGAAGAGACAAAGGATGCGAAAAGAAGGTCAGCCAGATCAGAAATACGACGCTGTGAAATTGTGGGGTCCGCGGCTGCTTTCGGGAGAGTCATGCGCGACGCGCAAGCACGACCGAGTAGTGCTGCATCGCGTTCCCGAGAGCTTATGAGCCTCTTTAAGATCAGCGAAAGCCGCTACAATTTGACACGGAAGAGCCCGGCGCAGGGAAGTGGAGCTCCTACGTCAAATAGCCTTTGCCGCCGTCCATGGTAATCCTCCGCTGAAGGAATGGTAGCTTTTTCATTTCGGTGTCTCCCATTTCGGCGACAGCCGTGCTCTCCGTATGTGCTGTCGTATTCTACCTCAGTAGGTCATAGGGGCTGTCGGTTTGAGAATGGAGCGGCAGAAACCGCGTATAATGCATATTATAGCCTCAAGTAGTGATGAGGACAGTATGGGAAGCAAACAGGATTTACTTGTATCAACTGTAGTACAATAGTATGTAGTTGTATCGTTTTGTGTTTATACAACATTGTCATAAATCCTAAGTATCTTTCTTCCATCTCCGTTGGATTCATAACATCTTTTTCCTCTACAGTAGTTTATTTCTCCAATTTATTATTTTGTTTAAGGTATTCCGTATAACATAATTCAAATTTTGCGCTGTTTGCGTGTGCTCGTCTGGGCAAAGCGGCTTGTGTTATAATTTCGATTTGTCGATTTTCCCGGCCTTGCATTGCGAAAGAGCCCAAGGGAATTCTATTCTCTGGTCGTTTTTGTCACGCTGCACGACCGCAAAGTATCCCCCGGCAGCTCATTGTTTTTAATTTGCGTCGATTGATGCAAATTGACTATTGAGTTCCCGTCCATTATCTAAGGTTAGGTCATTTGGCTGAGGAAGAACGCTTCAAACTGCGGCCAACTTCTCTTTTTAATTTCTTTTCTCCTGGCGTTTAATTCCAGAAATAACTCAGAAAACCCCGCAGGGAACTTCTAGTTTTTGGCTTTTTCTTTTCCCAATTGGTTTCGTTTTCTTTCCTTTTAGTATGCTCAAAAGCCTAAGACTTATTATAGCCATTTACGATCATGAAATTATCGTACATTATTTATAGTTTCGTAAGTTGCAAGTGAGGTTTAAAATTAAATCTTTCCCAGAAATGTTTTCCCTTGTTTTTAAAGAAAAAATGAAAGCATAATCGTAAAGAATTATATTTCATCTGACATTTAATAAAGGCATCTTCAAGAAAATTTGAATGATATGTGCATTTTGAACTATTGTCCATTGGTTCCCCTCCCAAATTGATTTGACATTTCTGCGCATAGGTAACGACAATCCTAGAACTTGAGTTCTGAATCCTTGGAAGTACACTCGTACTGTTTAATTGCCGAAGACAATACATATGGTGAATTCTGCAGGCGTCTCAGCAGCAATGAAACATCCCTCGAAATGAGTGAAAACAATTTTAGTAAAAAAAAAATTCAAAAATCCGATATTAATAACCTATTGAAAATAATTTTAAAAAACTATATACTATGAAGTGTGTAACCTCCTCTATATATAATAAGCACGTAATGTTCATTAACCATCTGTTTTTAATGTTAAAAAACTAAATGTTTTATTATTATTAGTACGTGTGGGAAACCCCTTGAAAAGTGACGCCGGTGTTAAGAGTTTCCGTAGGAAAGTTTGAAATTGTCTAATTTTTAGGCGGGTGGCGCTCTGTTTGGAAACACAGACGGAGGTGACGCTCCGAAATAGGCGAACACCTCGCTCACGGCGCCCCGCGTCCCCGCTACCAACCACCAGCCTTGCGACCTCCGCGCCGGCCACGCGGCTCTCCCACGCGAGTAGGCCTGCCAGTCTCCTATGATCGCCACGACGCTATGTGACTCGGAACATTAGTTGCCGAATTGCAGATAAATGCGAGCTTGAATCTTCGAAGAGAAAATAAAGGGTATAACTTCAAACAGTGGGATACTTTAGTATACGCAGATCCGAGATCTGTAGCAGATATACGAGTATTTTTACAGTTGGAGAGTTGACGGCTGTGGATTTCGACTCAGAATAATTTCCGTGTGGGATGTCATGTACCGGATCCATTGCAGTAGGAAGGCGGAATCAAGCAATATAACATGGCCACAGGCGACCATATGCGACGTATTCTTCTCTGTATCGTGTAGAAGAATGTTGTCAGTTGATGGCAGGGACTCGCATGCATCGCTCAGACTTCTAATTTATAACTTCCCAAGCCCACAATAAGATGTATCGAATGAAAGATAGTTAGATGGGGCAAAGAAAAGCAAAATATTTCCAAACGTGGTGATTTACTACTTGAAATAATTTGAAAGTTGAAAATCTTGCGGTGGCAATTTGTTAGCACGGTTTGGCACTATTTCAAAGAGCGAAAACTAAATATTGCGCGCGAGAGTCCATAAGTGAGAGGCGTGGCAAAATGAATTGGTCGTCATAACTGGGAAAAAAATTGTATTTTTCTGTGTCCCAGTGCTGACCGAGTGGATGGTGGATAAAGTCCTGAGGAGGTACATTTATGCCCTGGAATGTTACATGATGTGGCGCTTTCTCATTGGTTCATCAGGCAAAGAAGAGAGGTTATTGTGACTCGTTCTTGAATACTTGACTTTCAAATAGTAAAACACGTCTAGATTATTCCCTTGTACAGATATAAACATTTACGTTAGAACGCACTCAGCAAATAAAAGCGCAACCATGTAATGTGATGAGGTATCAACAGAAGGCATGTGTGTGGACAATTTTCTTTCACTCTGGCCCAGGTTTTTTTCCTCTGTCATGTGTCGGTCGCGTTGGAACAGTTCTCTTATTGGAATTCCCACGTCACAGTTTTCTCTGGCTAGACGCATTTCCCAGTATGCTTAGATAAGGCACAGCTCGCCTCTGAAGACCAGCGCCTCGCGAATTGGTTTCGTGTGTTCTGAATGTAGGGAAGGTTGTAATGGTGAAGCTGTAAAGTGTTACATAAACAAGTATATTTTATGCCCCCAAAAGAGTATTTTTACCGGAATTGTGAATTATTAGGAAGTGAAAAACGACCCGACTTGGATGAATACAAAGAAATTCTTATTTTTTACTTGCATTTTATACATGTAAACACTCCACCTATCTTATTACGATCTACTAAACCTAAGAACTATTTTTTATCTTGCTTAAGGCAATCAAAATGGGATTGAATTTCGTCAATGTCTCTTTACTAATTAACGTTTCGTGTTCTTTAAACATATGACGCTTGTGCAGTTAGAATTGAAGTCGAAAATCCTAGCATCTTGATTGATTGACGTAGAAAATTATCCATCTGCTGAGAACCTAGATAAAAAGTCTGATATCAAAAAAACATAACGGGTTTATTAATGCTTTTTATTAAGAGAGACTTTAGATATAATCTTGGGAGGAGGTCGGCCGTCTTAATAAAAGCCACTGATTCGAATGCAATCAGTCCTCTTCGTCGGGTAGACAATAACGATGTAGTACGATACATAGGTTTAGAAATGGGAAAGTTTTGTTACATGAAGAAGCGTGCCATCTATCTCTATGCGGGAATTTGTTA
>BOPP01000013.1:15162619-15183355 GCA_017312745.1 Gryllus bimaculatus | reverse complement strand
TTTATCAAATTTTTCTAGCGTTGCAGGGCCCGGAAATATAGTTTTTTCTGTCCGAAAAACTTACCTATTTCGGCGACTTATACTTAGGCAAGCAGACATAAAAGGCGAGTAAGTAAAAACGCTTTATTTTAGTTCTATGCAATTCGCAATGCATTAAGAAGCGAGTACGGGATTGCGAGGGCAATGTTGGGATGGGTATGATCCGAATCGGCCGCCGGAATTGTAAATATAAGTTCTTCCATTTTACACCATAAAATCTAATCCTTGTTTCGTGTGTATCTAGATAATCTGAAGCATGAATCCCAGCAACACGAATTGTACATAGCGTTGTAGAACATAATAAAATAGTACACACGTTGCAAAGCGTGACACATTGCAAACAGGAAAAGAAGCTAAACCGGTCGAGAAGTTAACGCGAAGGTGTTCGTGAGCATCTGACTGCAATTGCGGAATACGCCGGATCCTCGTGCGAGGTTTCAACAACAGCGTAACCGACGGGGGGGGGGGTTCGTGCAGGCGTTTACGAGCGCGCTCGCGCGTGCTGTCCAGCGCGCACGCCGCGCCTGCGTCCGCATCGTTGCGTACCTGGAGCCATTATCGCAGTGCAGCCCGCAGGAGGGCTCCGGCGCGGGGGCGGCGGCGAGATGGAATTGTGGAGCCGCGCTACGCGGGTCGCGGTTGCCTGCGCCCGTTCGTGCCGCGCGCTTTTTTAACCCCATCCACACCGTAATGTCGCTCTTGAAGTTATTTTGCTTGGCCGAGGATGCTACCTTCGGCAGGCGCGATTCAACTTCGTTGCAAATGACCTTCTTTTTTTCCCCCAAATTTTCGTTAATTCCTGCGTATATTTTTTGTCTCGTGCTATCTGCTAGTTTGTTGTTTCATTCTTAGATTAATTATTATTATTATTATTATTATATTATTATTATTATTATTATTATTATATTATTTTATATCTTAGGGTATCAGTTCTACGTGTAATGCTTATAAAATCTGCAAAACATTTTTCAGATAAGTTATTTACTAATTTAAAAATTGACCAAACCGTAATCTCGTTTCTTGTAACCTTAAAGAAAGGTTCAACGTAATATGAAAATGTTAGGTTTCTCTGTTAATGACATTAAGGTACATTGTGTATACCTGATAACTTACTATTCCTCCTGTACATTACAGCGAAGTCAGAGTTGAAATTATTTGTAATGTTCTTGAAAGAAGACAGAAGTTTTCAACTTATTATGCTTTCACACTTTAACGATGTCGAGTTACCTCACACACGCCCGTTTTTTGCTGATAAAAATGAAGCTGTCATTGTTGTGTCGCCGTTCCTGGCGAGACGACTTTCAGCTTCCATTTCAGTTCTCCATTTAAAAGCCTGTCTAACACATACTTACTGAAATATTTGGGCAGTCCTTCTGTTTCAGTCCACTGACGACACAGAAACCAGTCCACCCATTGTTTAGATGTCTTTGGGCAGAGCAGAGCAGGGCAGGGCAGAGAAGAGAAGAGAAGAGCAGAGCTGCGCAGAGTGGGGCGGGAAGGACACGGCATGACAGGACAGAACAGATCAGTGAATGACGAAACTGGGGAGGAATTAAGTCAATTACGTTCACTAATAGAACCAACGTCAGAAAAAAGACATCTGAAACAATGGGTGGAATGGTTTCTGTGGTCGTCAGTGATGAAACAGAAGGACTGGCCCAAATATTTCAGTAGTATGTGTAGAACAGCTTTTAAAATGGAGAGAACTGAAATGGAAGTGAAAGTGCGTCTCGCCAGGAACGGCGACACAACAATAACTAGCTTCATTTTTTATCACAAAAAACGGCGTTGTGAGGTAACTCGACATCGTAAAGTGTAGAAAGCATATAATTGAAAACTTTCTGTCTTCTTTCAATGTACATAAAAATAATTTCAACTCTGACGTGTCGCTTACATGTACAGGAGGAATAGTAAGTATCAGGTATACACAAGTGTACCTTAATTCATTAAAGAGAAACCTACATTTTCATATTACGTGAACCTTTCTTTAAGGTTACAAGAACGAAGATACGGTTTGTCAATTTTAAATTAGTAAATAACTATTGAAAAATGATTTGCAGATGTTTATAGACATTTACACGTAGAAACTGAGGTACCCCTAAAATATAAATAATAATAATAATAATAATAATAATAATAATAATAATAATAATAATAATAATAATAATCTAAAATGAACAACAAACGTGAGCAGATACACGAAGACAAAAATATACAGCGAAGGAATAAAGAAATTTGGAAAAAAAAAGAAGGTCATTTGCAACGGAAGTTTAATCGCGCTCCGAAGTAGGCATCTCGGAAGCAAAATAACTTCAAGAGCGACATTACGGCGTAATGGTTAAAGCGCGGCGGCACGAACGGGCGCAGGCAACGCGACCCGGACCGCGGCTCCTCATTCCCATCTCGCCGCCGCCGCCGCGCCGGAGCCCTCCTGCGGCTGCACCCTGCAAATGGCTCAGTAGCGCAACGATGCGGACGCAGCGCGCGTGCGCGCTGGACAGCACGCGCACGCGCTGCTCGTGAAACGCCTGCACGAACCCCCCCCCCCCGTCGGTTACGCTGTTGTTGAAACCTCCACGAGGATCCGGCGTCTCCGCAATTGCAGTCAGATGTCACGAACACCCTCTCCGCGTTACTTCTTTTCCTGTTTGCAAGTGGTGGTCACTCTTTGCACAGTGTGTACTATTTTTTATGAGTTCTACAACGCTATGTTACAATTCGGTGTTGCTGGGGATTCATGCTTCAGGATTATCTAATACACACGAAAAGGATTAGATTTTATGGTGTAAAATGGAAGAACTTATATTTACAATTCCGGCGCCGCTTCGATCATACCCCATCCCAAACATTGCCTCGCAATCCGTAATGTTTAGATGCATTGCGAATTGCATAGAACTAAATAAAGGCGTTTTTACTTACTCGCCTTTATTTGTCTTTGCTAAGTATAGTCCGCCGGAAATAGGAGATTTTTCGACAGAAAAACTTATATTTCCGGGCCCTGCAACCGAAAAATTTGATAAATCATTATCTTAGATGTGGTGAATTATTTCCTCTATCAAGTTGAGCGGTCAGAATCCATGTTTTGTGGGTCACTGATTCGGAAAAAATCGATTGATGGCAAAACGTCGGTCTGTGAAGAAGACTGGCGCCTTAACCGTTCAGATATTTTTTCTCCAAAACTGGGATTCCTCGATCGACCTGAATACTCGATTGATTGGTTATTTCGTGTGTCCGGGCTCGTCAACTGCTGTGGCCATTAATGCTGTAAGGGTAGTGCATGTTTTTTATCACGGCAGATGGCGGTGATCTTCCTCAGCTGAATGAATGCTCCGTTGTCAACCTAAACTTCAGCATGCGGGGCTTTGCCTTAAATAGGTAACTTCCACCAGCGGGTCACTGCTGGAGCCGGATCACGCTCCAAGCTCTTGCCAGCTCTTCCGACATGTGTGGTGGTATAGTGGATGTAAGAGCGGTAAGTAAGGGGAGAGTATGACAAGCAAGAGGAAGGAAAGATTGCGCGCGATCCATGACCCGTTTGGTAGGATACCAAACCTACATACTACATACTAGCGTACCCGTGCGAGAACTCTCACATGTTAATCCCTACCCTTTCCCTATCCTTTCCATTAAGAAAGGAAAGTTGTTTATGAAACGTGATCAGTTTGTTTATAAAACGTATAAATGTAACTTCGTACATACAGAATAACAAACAAAAATAAAAACAATGCAATTCGCCCGGAGAAACTACAGAAAAATATTGATCACAGCAGGCGACTGCCAGCACCATTCTCCTCCAGTGACGAACTCAAGGCCCCGCCAGTTTGGGCAAGTATGTAGTCGGTGATCAAGATGACCCACTAGTGACACTGGTATTTAAATCAGACCGAAGAATGGGAAACAGTGGTACTGTGAGTGCAGCAAAAAGCATTGAGAAGAACACAGCACAAGACGCACAGAATAACACAGACACTGAACTACTGATGGTACTTTACATGAAATGTGAGTCAAATGTTAAAGAATCATCTCAAAATCTTAAAGAAATCGTAGAGAAACAAACTACTCCATGAAAAATATCTCAAAAGAATTCACAAGGTGCAGATCAATAAAGATCAATTATGTATGTAGCTTAAAATGGGAAGAATGAAGCCAAAATCAGAAGCGGTTGTAATAGCTGCCCAAGATCAGGCGTTGATGACGCATTTGCCAGGAAAAAGTTGGAACCATTGATATCTTCTCAGCATGTCCAATTCTAGCCGAATACTTGAAAAGAAACTTTAGGATGTGTAGTTACCACTGGCAGACCTGTAACGCCCTAGAACTTCCAAACACATACTGCAAGTGATACGAAGACTCCCAAAAAACCGGTGATGTCTGTTGGTCTGTGTATAATAGTGTACGACCAACAAATTTAAACTGATCGCACGATAGCGGCCAACAAACCGAAAACTGTTATCCGGGATTTGGAGAAAAAACCGTCCGCTATGCCGAGCGATCATAATGTCGTAACCAGGGAGCCAGACAAACGTCTTAAATACAAGAGTTGGAAATTGAGATCAGCTGAATGTAGGGCGTACAAGCACCGATCGTCCCAGATAGTAATCGGAACTCTGGGATTTGTTCCGCAAACTGTGAGTAAGAACTTGGCTAAACTCTCAGGCCATTCGAAAGATTGGGAAGTTCGATTTCTTTATCGGGAACAGCCAACATTTTGCGCAAGTATTGTAGAGGTACTGACAGTCGTCAGATCAGCTCCTTAGGAAGCTGGTTGCAACCTGAACTAAATATTATATTCAACCGACTCTTAACATTTTAAGACATAAGTTAGGAGAATAATGTTACTATTATTAAACTAGTGTATTGATTATGTTATTTTTGTGGTTCATTTCTTTATGGTAATTTTTATTAACCATAAAAATAGTGCAATAACCTAAAAATCTAGGAGTATAAAAAAGTTCGTTGGAACTGAAGTGTTTCAATTTCTTTAATGCATACTAATCGTTTCAAATACAAATACGTGTCTAATGTAGACACGTTACTGTTAATAAAATTCATACCGCCAAACAAAATGTATCTACAAATGTAGTACACGCTTACGTCCATCAATGTTTGCCAGCTCGATAAGGATCCGTACAGATGAACAATGGCTTCCTCCATCCCACACATCACTGTGCTTGCGGCCTGTGGCAAGAGGACGAGATCTCCGGACGAGACCTAGATCTGTGCTTGCTGCCGGCTTCGCAGAACTATTAACGTTGCGAACAAGTTCCCGACACCCCGCGGCGACCTCGGTCGCGGCTGTGACCTGACAGCGCGTCACCTCCAAACCCCACGCTGAGACGCGAGGTCTTCATTTCCGAGGCGCGCTCCTTATCAGGCGTCCGGTGCGTGGAATCTATCTACTTCGCAAATGAAACAATATCTCACATGCTGCGCAGCTATTTACCGAAAGACTTAGGCAAAACCGAAAAAAAGAATTCAAATGTTTCTCCATACTACTACGCAACATACTTCGATAGAATAAGTAAAGTATGAATAAATTTTACCATATGCATTTGAATAAGTTTCATCAATTCTGTCTCTGAACAATAACCTCTACCATAATTTGTAATTTAGTGCCTAAAGGTAACTTTTATCCATTACGTATCTAATAAATATGGAAGGAAAATATTTATACGTTAATGTCAATATGTTCGTAAATTATGGTTATAATTCGGATTTAAATACTCAGTTCTAGGATAATTTATTAAAAAACTGTGTGCGGCCTTATGCTTACTAATAGCAATAATAGTTTTGTAGTAATAAGAATCACAATCGAGAAATTCAAGAACAATTAGTTATAATTTTAAGCGCAAACAACCTATGCATCTGTTTCTAATACAACCTTTCTTGTTGAAGTGCACGTGAAAAAATCGAAAAGTAGGGCTCCTAAAGACAAGTGTGTCGTATTTCTAATAACACGTGCATCTTCATGTAACTTTATGCTCCGTAGTACCAGAGTGTCTTAGATCCCGGAAGAGAAAAAGCAGGCGCTTGAGGCAGCGCTAAGACCGTGGAGCACACGAGGGCGATTCCTCGGAGAGGAGTCGCTGCGGATGTGGACAGGGGGGTAGCGGTGGAGGGGTGAGGTCTCAGATACTGCCATTCAAAAGGGGTCATAAGGATACATTTTATTCGAAGAGGATATAATTTATTTTAAAGTATTCTTTAATCGATGTGTCGAAAGCTGTAACAACTTGTTTACGAGCTGTCAACCGTTTACTAGTCAAATGCAGTATTTATTTATTATTATTCACAATGTGATAACACAAAATAAAAGAGAGGGGATAATACCCACGGAGACACATTATTTTTGCAAAAGCTTAGCCTGAGAGCGAATTTCTACAAAATTTTGCATATAAAACTGATAGTTTTAAATTAAACATTGGAACTAATAATGCGGACATAATAGACAAAACATAAAGCTGACTGTATGTATAAGAAGAAGAATCCCATACAAAAACGACGAGGAGGAAGACGAGAGAGGTGGCGATGAGGGCGACGTGGATGAAGGACAAGGGCGGCGTGCGAAGCCTCCGCGCGGGCGCGGGCTGGAGTCGAGCCTCGACGCGGTCGTTCACCCCCGCGGAGCGCCTCGCCCGTCCTCCCTCTCGAACCAGTTTGGCCCGGGGCCAGCGGCGCCGCGCACTGGCCCAACAGCGGACAAACGCCCGCGCGCAATTAAAATATCCATTACACATCGACTCATGGCAAAACTTAAAACCATCAAAAAAGAATAACATTTTATACATTTTTCTTTTTTTTCTTTTCATCTAAAAGACGTACTCAAGTTACATGTTTTGACAAAATAAAACGTCTTCTCCACTAATAGTGAAATTTACATATGTTTCGATTAATTGGCGTATTTTCATATTACGCAATCCCTTCCCAACCCCTATATTTTAGAATTACCTGACCGGAATAAGCTCCTTGAAAAAAGAGAAACCGTCTGAAGTAACAATTATAAGGAGAGGATAAATGATGCGATTTTGCACAAACTTTACCATTATTGTAAATACAATTACTAAAGTAAATTATCATTAGATATAAAAAATATACTGCCGTAATAAACTTTTTGAGTAAATCTGTTTTCTGGACCCTAGGGAAATTAGGAACCAGTCTACCTCGGCCGAGAAAATCTTGGATTATTCCCACATACGTGACTAGGGAATCCTATAATTATCGAATTGGCGGGAGAACCGAAGAACCGGCGCGCTGCAACTCATTTATACATGTTCCGTTTGTCGTTATGTTACCTTGTTATTTTTTTCTAAATATTCCTACTTAACCCGGAGCATCTGTGAATCGCGAGTCTCTCTAGCTGCAAGCGCCCACTGTAGGAGGGGGGGGGGCGGCGGCCCGGAGCCCGGAGTCTGCGTGGAGCGGCGCTGGGTGCGGTGCGGCCAAAACAAGACCACGACAATGGCAGGCGTTGTACTTGGCGCACGAGCCGCGGGGCGAGCGGCGGTGGGAATGACCCGGGCGCAGGGGACGGCGGCACAGTCCAATTGACGGTGCTAATGAACCGCGCAATGCTCGAACGCCATGTGGACGACACGCAGGAAGGGGACGAAGAAAGCTGGGAATCGCTGACGGAACCAGACAAGACGCACGAAGACCAAGTTAACAAAGAGCAAGGAAATATTATGACGATGGTGAAGAGTTATGATGAAGGTGCGGCGGTTAATAGTGGGATTGGGGAGAAAATGAGAAATACATGTGGTAACAACTAACAAGATGATAGTAAAAGTCTGTGAAAAAAATAAATAAAAAGAATGATTTAAAAGACGCGATGTTTAGCAGAAAATAAAGTTAGCAAGAAGTTACAAAGTTAAAAACTACGCCGGTGAGGAAGAAGGTAAACCCCGAACTGAAGAGAAGGCAACACTGCACCTGAAGGAAAAACAGAGCTTTTGAAGAGGAAACGTACAAATGGAGGCGATTTGAGGAAACTCGTGAAGGAGGCCACCACTGTTTAAAGGGCCAACATAGTAGAAGCGTGAGAAGAACAATTTTTGATTTTAATGTAGGGCCAAAGTACTTTTAAATACAAAGACGTTGTATATTTTACGTTTTGATGAAGTACAATCGAAATGCACTGCAACTGAGCATCCATTTCTGAAAAGTATACATTCTATTTGGCTTGCGCAAACCCACACACGTCCTTTATTTAAAGAGTGCGCATTATCTCTTCGGAGAAAATGTGGTCAACATGCAGGAAATACCAGTCTTCAGAGTAAATCTGTGCGCTATTCATGTTTTTCCAAGAGAATATAAATACTAGTATGCTAAAATGCATGCGCTACATGTGCTATTGTAGACGTATAAAGAAAATATGAAATCGAAAGAAACACCCTTTTTGTTCAAAACAAACAAAAATATTGCTACGAAAATCTACAAAGCGAATAAAGTAAATCTCTTTCTTTCAAATGAAAGAAAAACGATTAACTGTTTAAGGGGTTATAGCGGTTAGGCGTTTAATACTTTGATATCTGCAATATACATTTTCAATAACTTTATATGACATAAATCATTCTCACGCTAAAAATTGACAAAATTCGGCCTTTCCACGTTCCGCCTCAATTGATTCGTTTAAATTGTAATCACTGTTTTGACGTCCTACGTTTTGTGAGACTTCCTTTTGAACGGAATAGATACGTTTTGTAACAATGTTCTTGATGTTTCTAGGGGTTAGAACAATTTTACTGATGCAAGGAATTGCAGAGTCGGACGTTTACTACAGAGATGCCCGTTTCGAATGCAACGAATCCCATTCATTCCGTACGATCAAAGTGTCTAACAAATGATTCGTTTCTTGAAATACGAACAGTGATTTGACAGTACCTAATCAAGAAGCCGTCCACTTAAAGCACCATTTAACACGTGTAAGTGTGGGAAGCGCACGGTGGGAAACCTGACTCTCATTCCTTGGCGCACTCCCGTAAAAACAAGGCTTCGATGTTGGGACAATGGAGGCACCGGGCAGCATCTGTGAGGCCGCGTGGCGACCGCCCCTCCCGCCCCCGACAGCCCTTTGTTTACAACCGCCAGTATTTACTGCCGACAAGTGTTTGCCGCGTGCGCCCTGCACTGGAGCCTCTTTTTCCTCTTGTTCTACGCCGCCCTCTTAAAACGGGGTGGATGGAAAAATGCGGATGTATAAGACACGCAGGTCGAGGCGGGCGTTAAAGAACACAGCCGTTTAATTTTATAGTTTTATTTTCCCAGCTGTATTTTCGAAGCGCGAATGAATAATGCAAATGACGTGCATATATGCAACGGGTTCACTGGATACACACAGCTTGTTTTAAATGTACAGCTTCCACATGGGAGTAGTAGGAAGCGTAAAGACGACAGGCTTATTGCCGAGCCAAGTCGTTCACGTGATCGAAACGAAGTGCGGGTGCGATTTCGGAATTTGGAACACGTGCCAGAGAGAAAAATAAATACGGTGAAAGGTCACGTGTAATCCCGCAGCCTCGCTAAGAGAAATGGGCGGCCGCGCGTGCATAAGCAGGCGTTTACAAAGGCAGGAAGCGTAAAATAAAGCCGCGTAACAGCAGCGCTAAGAGGCGTGAAGGCGGGCCTACTTCACGCCACGAGGTTTAAGGATGAAAAACGAGTCCTCTGGAAACATGTGTGAACGTGATACGAGCGCGACCACCGAGTAACTCACGAATTAAGCTCGCCGGAGGAAGCTGCAAATGCGCCCGGTAGCGAAGAATTTACAAACAGGTAGTCGGAGTTTAAACGCTAAAACGTCAGAATACGAGGTCATTTGGGATTCGCCTGAAGACACGTGAAACTAAGATAACAAATTGAAGTAATTACTAGTTGACATGGTCACGTTACAGTGTATCCCATAATTGTTCATAAAACTATTAGTTTTGTAGCTGGGCACTTATTTGATTTTTATAAGAACCAATAATTCTGTCCACACTCATACATTTAACAAGCTTCTTAAACATGCCGTCACTTCCCAAGCTGAATATTTAAAGTGACAACACGGCGATCAATCAATATCTTCGTCTGATAATCACAAAATGTTTGCTGTAAGAACGGCTTGCACACAACTGAATACAGCTTAATGAAGTTTACTTGAGTGTACTTTGAATTTATATGCACTTAAAACTCGTCTACATTCGCAATTTACACTACACTTCCCAAGAAATGTTAAGCAGCAGCTTGATCCACGGATAACCGATACCCTAAACGGTGACAAGTTGAATCAAGACACACACCCAGCTAATATTCTTGTAACTATCATTCCACAATTTCTTTCTTCATCTTCACTAACAAAAGGGCACACAACATTTGCAAAATGTATGTTATCATGTATTTCAGAAATATGAATTTCCATTAATTTTGTAACCTTTGGACTCAAATTATACATACTTACAATTTTATTCCTTACAGTTTATCCCAAGGAAAATAGCAAATGATGTAGTGTTTCTACGAGTATATTACTCATTTTCATAACGAAATTGAAAGAATACTATGCATCCTCTGGTGATTTAAGAGGTGTTTATGGTTTCGATAGATATCTACGAACTCAGAAAAAAAATGAAACTCAAAAATGCAAATATAGATTGGATTATTCCGCCTACATTCAGACCGCGCGTACCCACTGAATTCTCACACTACGGCGTTTCTGATTGAGATTCAGCAAATGTCATACGAGAGGAACGCTCCCATAAAGAGATCGCTCTCCATCAAATATTCCCTATTCATATATTACTTTACGGAATAGCAGCCTTTTTTAATTCTTGGTATGTAAAAAGATGTTGTATTGTTTACACACTATAATAGTATTGTTTTTGTTAAAATGTTTACATTATTGCTGTGTTGTACGAGATAATTTTATTTGTTTTTCTTGAGCGTGTGCGTGCTACTTTTGATAAAGCGTTTTGTGTCCTATTGTTCAACAGTATTTATGGAATTGCGGATCTCAGTGTAATATGGATAATTTCTATTCCGAGCAGTTTTCAACTCCATTGTGTTAATACATAAAAGAAAATTTATTGAAAAATGAAATGTGATCAACCAATTTATCCAAATGATACAAAATGGACTGTACTTCTTCTTCTCAGAAAGGATAACAATTTATAAAGGAAAAAATGCAATATTTTCCTACTTTTATCAAATTATGGATTTTGTATCATGAGAAATGCAAATTACCGAGTCAAGAATACATTAAAATTTTTCAAGTATAAACGGAATTAATTTCGTGTTTAAAAGGATATATTTTCGAAAAGCATTACGAACTTTTCAAGACTTTTCACCACACTTTGGAGTATTACCGCTGTATCTCTGCACTATTTTTTATTTAAAAAACATTTATTATTGCGAAATAGACCATGTTACATATAAGGAAAGTTTCAGAATGATTTTTAAACTGGAATAGGATGTTAGAGACAGTTGTGAAATTCTAACTTTACTACACAAACTGCGTTTTTTGAGATCTCTCTACGTCAGCAACTACAACACTCGGCGCGCTAGGCAGCTGAGAGGGCGCGACGGCTGCGGAAGCGGACGCGCGTATCAAAGCGGCATCGCTGGCGCGTGCGACGCAAAACGAGCACGGGCGCCGCCGTCTCCCCCGCGTGACCCAACCCCCGCGCGCAACGCCAACCTTCTCTAAAATGCCCCCGTCTACAGCTTCACAGAGCAAAATCATTTTTTGTTTACATTTATAAAGTACGGTGCGAAAGACTTTCTTTTAATATCATTTATCAGGGAAAATAATGCAATTTTCCATTCCAAGTAATGTAAACTTTAAAGGTTGGAATTTTCAAAGATACACGTCGGGGCAGCTAATTTCAGCTAGAAAATATGTCTTATTGTTCAATTTACAACAATCTGCTCATTTTTTAATTTGCCACCAAAATTAATTTAGTTAGAACACATTTACAATTATGGCAGACTATTAGCGTATGGCTGAATTAATTTAAAGACAATATAACATTTCCCTACGGGTGTTTAAATACAGTTTCATCGCTCCACAACATTAACATTTAATAAATATTTAATGAGACAAAGTTATAAAAAATTTAACAATAAAATATTAATCACTAGTGTGAAACACGATTTAATCCGCCAAAACATTTAGCTTTCACGACGTCGATTAAATGTAAAGAAAAAAACTGTTCCCCTTTTTTCATGTCAGTTTATTTGAAATTTGTGGATGTTTCATTTCCTCGTCAATGGCCGTGTTGCGGCTCGTTTCGGACCAGTGTGCGCAGCCGCGGTGCGACAGAGGCGCCACAGCGACCGCTTTGTCGCATGGCGTCGCCGAGCCAAGGCGGATGCTGCTTGCCGCGCCGCGCTCGCCTCTTTTTGCTTTCTCACTCGCGACAACTGCACTTGGCAGCTTGCAAGGGGGCGTGGCAGACGAGTTTCGTGGTCACGTCCACAAATATTATTACTATTATTATAATTTTCTTTTTCACAGCGTTTGCAGGATCCACGCTACGGACAAATATTCAAAAGAAACGCTACGGAGAAATATTCATTTCGTTTCAAAACAGCTCATATACCAAAAAATGCCTAAAGGTGAAAGTTGACATAGCAGGTATAGCAAAGCCATATTCTCATTAGAGCATGGACAGCTTCAGCTTAATACTTAACAGACACTGCTCACACAGCAATGTAGCAATTAGTTTTTTATCAATATATTTTGCATTCTGAGAAAAAATATGGCAAGATATTCATATTGATATAATGATTGGTTTATGAAATGATTCCCTAAAAACTAACCGTCAAACAAGACGCAAGGATAGTCGATTCTGGCAATTTAATAGTTAAAATTTTAATTTTTTAGTACTTTTGAATGCAATATGTCAAATCTCCGATTATTAATTTATGCAAATTAAATATTAAGGCGATACTGAATTTGGTAATTAATGCCGAATACCGTAAAAGACCCATCACAAATTCCTGGCTTTCTTGAGGGGGGAGCTCGATAATCGGAGATTCTGCATAAATGAGATATATGGGTTCACGCTATGACGTTTTTTGACGAAATAATTTTTGTAAAGTATTCTTATTTTAAACAAGAAGACAAAAATCACTCAAATCCTCATTCAACTCTTGCCAAGTTAGCGTCGTGACGATCAGCGTCACTGACAAGATTAGCTCACAATACTCAAATTCGAATACCAGTGTTCTCATTACATAACTGCAGTAAATTCTTGACATTGGACGTAGCAGTTACACAAGCGGTTTCTGTACAACAGAACACTTCAGATCTGATAAATAATAAAAAGGCCCATAACAGAATTAACGTCTCGCAGTTATTCACACTTCTTTATTGCACCACACGACCCTGCTTCCTTCATACGATCTCCTTTACTGCTAAGGTTCGCATGCAATCGTAGGTAGAAGGTCAGGGCAACCAATGGCTGTGAGCGCAGTCAAACTGGAACGAATGCACTTTATGACAGGTGTAATGTTGCGAACGGTACTTGAACTGTTACTGCACTGGACTGCAACTGGCGAGGTGCGAGCTCGTGGCCGACAATGAATCCTGTTATGACCGCAAGTATTTCGCGCTCCCATTTCAGGGAAACGGCGATACAGAATGCACTTAATTGAAAAAGGAACCATTTCCCACTTTTTAACTACTCGATCTTTCTAAACGTTTCGTTAATGTCCTATCATTGTCTTATCTATATTTATCTTGCCTCCTAAACTGCAACTTTTGCTACTCGTTGAATAATCAAATGGAAAACCTACCAGTGCTCATTCACATTACAGCACTGTACAAGAACATGAACTGCGAATCAATCATTCATTAATATTTCTGAGGAGAATGCAAATAATGTTCACTAATAGAGAACGTTGTCCTCCATAAATTAAAAATAACCATTGGCTCAATTTGTACTAACAACCTCTTCATTCAGAACCTTGCAGAAGTAAATAGAAGTTGAGAAATCCCATTTGGACCATTTCTTGGTTTGAAGGTAATTGAATTTGAAACAGAGACTCATAATATAAAGGAATGCTTTAATAGAATACGTGACTGACTATCATGTCTTTGTCAATTTGAAATTTCTCAATTGTGGCAATAAGTATTACACTTAATGGTGTCATTGAAATTTCCTCCCCTTGATTGAAATGAACAATAGACTGACATTGTCTCACGTACGAGTCGAACTTGCAGCTTTGCGCTCCGAACCCCGGAACGCAGAATATACCAACACAGGTCATTTATACGTAATAACAATAATACATAATGGATAAATTCACACAGAAACTTTCGCTTTAAAACTCCGAACTGGCAAATCCGCACAGTCAGAAAAAAAACCTTGCGTAGAACACTTCGCAACGACTAATTTGTCGACGTTCTGTGCCAGCGAGCGGGGAACGCGATCAGACTCCCCAGATGCCCCGCCCTCTATCTCGCCAGTTGGCGCTAGCCTACGCTGGGCACGCCCCACCACGACTCTCGAGATCATAACCCTTCATTTCTCTATTCTACGTAAAGACCGTTTGACACTATCATTTTCGCCGGTAGAGAAATGTGGTAGACCAGACTGGATTAAATTTGTCAGAAAAAATGACGCATGCTTTCTTTTTCGGTATAGATTTCATCCAGTTTCACAACCGTGCTTCTGGCGTCACTTTTCAGAAATTTCTCTGGTTCCTTATGCGTGTGGTGCGATTTGTTCATTTTGTACAGTTTCAAGAGCGTTTTAGCGTGTTGAGTTGTAATGTGAAGTGATTATGTAGTGAGAAATAAATTATGTACCGGGTTCTAATGTCACGTTCGGTGCTCAGTCCTAATATAACCAAACAATTTTGTTACTAAAGATGCGATGTTTAAATGTTTGATTTTTAGCACTCTTTGCGGCGTCCGGTGGAGGTATTTTCATCACGATTCCGTACAGATAAGAAATGACCGTGTAAAAATGTCTCTCTAAAATCCCTCTCATCCAGTGTCGGCAACGAAACAACGCATAGAAATGAACGCCTTTTTTGCATCCACTCGGTACAGACAAATAGTGAAAAAAAGGAAGGTAAAATGACTGTGAAAAACAGACTAAATCCATTCATCTTCCATCTAGTTATTCCGTTCCGTTTGATGTGGTCACTTCCGCCAATAACGGAAAAAATACCAATTTATTGTTACAAAGATCTGATTATGTCGTTGGATCATCCTAGTAGCTCCGGCTGCTGCACCAATGATCCTCAAGACCCAGGTGTTCAATGTAGTCGCACACTTTCCACTACATTCAATCAGGCCAATTGAGGATAAATGTGTAATCATTACAATTTTTGTTTTCTATAAAATCAAGCAAGAAATGATTGTATTTTCATTTTTAAAATCTCTGCATTGACTGGAATTACAAAATAATTATGAATATGCACGAAATGGACCTACTGACAGTCGAGGAGTTCGCCTTTAATCTTTCCTTGAAATGTTCATAAACTCCACTACCACATCAATTTCCGAATGCATCCACCTTCATTTAACACTCCCAACCGCTGGAGCGAGGCGATCGCGGTTTACTCGCCAGCTACCTCCCGCTCGCGTGTCATACAGAGGAAACCTGACAACCGCGAAGCGCAGCGCGCCAACTCCAATGATGCAGAGCAGCAGAGCCGCGCAACGAGAGCCAAGTGGCGTCTCTTCTGACGGCAGCGCGACGGCGACGCGGGAAACGGAAAAGCACGCATCTCATAACCGCCAAATATTTGGCAGCCGTCGACAACCACCTGTCAAAAGAGCACGCGGAGAGTGCGAAAGCGGTGACGGTAGTCCCGGCGGCATCTCGCCAAGTGGGCGTGCACGAAAGAGGGTTATGTAACGATGCGTAAATACGTTTATGTCCCTTTTAATGCTTCAAAAATAAATTTTACATGCTCTCCTGTTAAATCAGCTAAACAATGTAGTAGATCTGGATCAGATGACCCGAACGTAGTGCTGTGGCCTTGTCAGCGGTGCATTCAGTTTCCTGGAGAGGGGGAGGTTACTGTAGATGTAGTTTGCGAGTTTGTTTTCTAAAACATAATTTTTCGTTTATTCTGAACTGAAAATTTATTTTTATTTGATGATTTATAGTTACTCAATTGAGATACTGAATGTCTTATTTCTACAAAAAATGTGTACCAACTACACTTATGAATTTATTTTACTGGCTTCATGGTAAGTGGCGCGAATACCCCCCGGATGCACAACTGGGCATGCTTATAGATACTATATGATATTTTTATAACACACTGTAGCACATTTAATTGAGTAAAATAGACGTTTTTGTATTTTGCACCATTTGAATACGTTAAAAAACTTGAGATGACAATACAAACACAGCTGAATTGTCCTGAAAGTTGTAAATATCTCGTATTCATAAAGCTTTAAAAAACTTAAATGTGTAAAACATCTTTGAAATATACCACAAAACTAACGATACATAAAGTCTTTATACACAAATTGGATAATGACGTTTGAATATTTTGAGGTGCTGTAAGAAAAGTGTATGCGTCAGGAGGTCGCCACACCACGTTATCTCGCTACCCCTTCCTTGTCATAGCCCTACTCATAGCCTAACAGGTCGTTTCATTACCACTCAGACTCCACTGTGCGCACAAAGATTGTAGTGCCAGTTGCTGTTTCTCCTCCTGTGTTCGGCCCTTCGCCGCGACGAGGGAACGCGTGGCGAGAGGAGCGCAGCGTGCAGTGCGGAGGGCGAGGAGGCGTCAACGCTTCACTCGAGGCTTCCCATTGCGCGCGGCGCTCCAACTCCCGCCCCCTCTCAGGGCTCCGCCTCCCTCGCCCCGCCCCGCCGAGCCACTTCGAGCGGCGCGCGGACTACGAAATCTATCGGTGTGCGTGTGCGCGCCCGTCGGAAGCGTTCACGAAGCCGCCTCCACCAGATTCATTTCATCAATTAATGAGAAGAGGGCTACAAGTGACCACATTCATTTATTATTTTAGAAGAAAATTTTAAAAAAGTAATAAAAAAAGACAAGTGAATAACGGTTATTCCTGAATGAAATCTTTTGGCAACCGATCGTCCCTTTTTGATGTTAATTTTCACGATGGAATAAGACTAGTAGCGCTGAAATGCTCAAATATCAACTCTTCTAAAACCAGTACGCTAAGAAAAGCGAGAACGTTTCGAAGTAATTTTTACATCTTCCTTATCGCTCAAATGGAACTCAACTTTCACTTCTTTAATGAGCGTGATGACAGAATAAATTGATACTTATAACTAAGTGAATTTATATACTGCTTTTATATTCGTGATCCACGAATCGTGAGATTGTGCTAGTGATGAACTTGGGAATCAAAACACCAAGGGAGATTATGTTATGCGCTGCGAATGTCCGCACTAGCTCTGGTCGCGAGGAGAGCAGAACTGTGCCAAAAATTACATGACCTAGAGGACTCCGTGATACTGTTCAGCTCGGAAAATCACTGGGATCTCGCACGGAGCTCTCGTTTCGGGTCTGCGTTCCGAGATTACAACCTTCGTAAGCCACGTAGTGTTTGGACAGGCAAACAGCATCGACGTTTGTTATTCGAGGTGCACTGCTCCACTTCCTCTACTCCCACTCGTTGGCGTTTATTCCCATCTTTTGCTTCTGCAACAGCCATTCTCCATTACCGCAATCGCCATCACTCACATTGTTTCAGTCTAGGGCTGAGACATAATTCATGTGTATATGAAGAAACGAGAAGAACAAAGGCGAGGCTTTGCGCTTTTTATAAATCGTACGTAGTCACCAGCCTTGGAAGGAAATTCACTTGATAGAAAAACACAAATATTTCGCCGGAACCATCACAACCCACAAAATTCGAGCAAGGAAACAAAATTTAGATTGGAAGTTTTCCTTTTAACAGAACAATTAGAGTTGGAACAAGTTTAACCTGCCAAGCTAGTTTTCAAAGCTTTTTCTCTCAGTGTCCGAATTTAGAAACAATTAGAAAAATATATTAATATATGTGCGATGTAGTGCGTGAAGTGAGTCCCCCAGTGTGTAATTCCAAAGGAATCCAAACAAAAAATATGTAGTGTAATGTAGTGAAGTGAGTGAATGAATGCGTAACGTGATCAATGCTCTTTCAATGCTGCTTTTTCGCTTGTACTGTGAATGTACGTATTATTTTATTATTTTTATATTTTATTATTATTATTATTAGTTATTATATTAATATTATTGTTATTATTACATTATATTTATTAATTAGTGTTTTGTAATTTTTGCCATATTGCCATTAACTGCACCGGGTCATTAACCAATTGCCATTCTAATAAATTAAAAATATATGGACTTTGGAATTAAGAGTTACGCAACGTGGTTCCGGCGCATCTACTCGCATCAACCCAACCAACAAATACGTCTCTGTGGCAATAAGTAGAGACGACGACCGGAAGGCCTCCCGCACAGTGAGTGAAGGGGGGGGGGGGGGGGGGGACTGCAACCAATCACGACAAAACCGCCTCTGGGCGCTATTTCGGCACCAAATGATGTCATTGCCTCATCGTTTACAGGCGAATTTAGGTCCAGCAATAAAGCGATACACCTAATAGCCCCTAGAATCATCCATATTCTTACTGTACATTTTTGGTAGCATTAAGTCTTACGAAATTGCTCTCATTATGTCTTTAACGCATTTTTCTTAACTTATATTTACACTACATAAGTACTCTCTCCGAATATGGAGTACGTAAATCTAGGGAGATACTTGCTCAATTTGCTGAATCACCTACACAAGAAATAAATTGGCAATGAATGAAATTGTAAAGCAGACAGAGAAAAGAGAATCACCAAGCCAAATGCACTACGCCTACCGCAAACTGGGTGCGTATCCCGCCGGGCTTTTGTTCCACTCCAGAAGGGGAGGGCGAGGCACGTGTGCGCTGGCCAGGGGTCACCTGGCGGTGAATGTCGTACACGGTCGAGGCTCTTCTGTGCTCGGTTCGCCCTCACCGCTCGAAACAAACAGGGGCCTCCTACGCGCGCGTCCGCCCGCACCTCGCGCCAAATTAAATAGCGCGGAATGCGTCTGGAGGCCGACAGTGGCAAGCGGCGTGACGGTCAGCAGAGATGGAGCACAGAAGAGAAGCTCCGGTGGAATGGTGGCGGCGGTAGGACAAAACAAGGAAGTGGCGCAGAAGGAAGCGGCGGCGAACGGAAGGTGGGGCGGGTCGCAGATTGGGAGCAGTGGAAAGGATAAGGGGAACATGAAGGCGGGGGCAACAGTGTTGTGATTGTGACTGTGATCCTGCTAGGGGCGAAAGCACTGAGTGACAGCGTGGCATGAAAGGAGCGAGGCACAGCGGGTAAGCGGGGGCGGTGGCGCGCTGGCAACCTGCGACTGGCTGAGATGAAGCCAAGCGGAGATGCAGAGTGACGGTATGGTGTCGTTGCGGCAAGTGAGGAGGGGGAGGGGAGTGGAGGGGAGGAGGCGGAGCGGGATGCCGCAGAGGTCGGGCGGCGGGGTGGAGGCGGTGCATCCGCAGCCGGCGGCGCCACCAGATGGAGCATCTTGCGGTCGCACACGCGCGAAGCCAGATGAAGACGGCTGCTTTGGATAGAGCAAAAACCCAATTCTATGAAAATAATCTGCAGTAAACTGATCGTAGTCACAGAGCCCCATGTCATTACGAATAATTTCGAAATAAGCGTCACGCGTATTTGCTCACTGACTGGTCAACTTACAACCGTATTCAACAACATCCGTATTATTAAACTGAGATTTCTCCGATGCCTAATTGCCTTCCGTGCAAAACTGAGGTTTTTCATGATGTCATTTGTTGAGTGAGGAGAGAGATCATTACAGATCTCCCTGGACTATAGATTCGTGTTGATTTTTAATTAGGTACTACACACTATAAAAGCAGTTTCGCCTGAAACAATTTAACCTCAAAACACATGAACAAATTCGATGTGAACACATGAACAGATTCTTACCACTTTTCCGGGAATACAAATTTCTCCGACGCCCCAAGATTAACCGATCTCTTAATCTCTAGTTGCCGGTTACCTTGTAGTAATTTTCGACCAACAAATTAATTTATTTCCTTCCTTTAAGTTTCAGAAAAAAAATGTCAAATGTCTTATTACACTGGTAAATGTGTTCATTTTATTTGAATCTGTAATCGAAAAATCTTATTACATTTTGACAAATTAAAAGTGTCCATTTTTCGTATCTTGGTTTAACACGGCAATTCAGAATCCATCTACACAAATGATATACAAATGTATAAGGTACGTTCCAAGTAACATAGGCAAAATATAGTGGCGGCGCAAGCATCGCGAAACACAGAACATGCAGTTTCAAAATAAAAACGCGATTCTTCACGCTCAGATCTACACAAAGATGTTTATAAAAATTAAGAAAAACATTAAACTAAAAGTAACGTAAATTAAGTCATTTCAATCTCGCTACCCTTAATTACGTATGTACAATCTAAAAATAAAATGATACAGGAGAAGATAAACTCTCAACCGAAACGGTTAAAAGGAAATGAAAATAAAATACCATTCTTAATGAGACTTCGTTAATGTTACTGAATGATGTGAAAACTATTATAAAGATGTTATTAACGTTGACGCAGTAGTAAACGTTCACTGTACAGGAAGCATTTCAACCGACGAGATTCCTAATTTTCTCAACGTGCAGACGTGGCTGACAAGCGACAAACTCAAACT
>BOPP01000013.1:15114579-15162506 GCA_017312745.1 Gryllus bimaculatus | reverse complement strand
GTGGGGGGGAGTCAAGGGGGCCATAGCCCCCGCAAAAGGAATAGAGTTTTCCTTTACCTTCATTTCTTTGGTAAAATTGATTTAAATATTCAATTATGTTCGTATTATATAATTATTTAAATAATTAATTGTCTTTATGGTGGTATTCCTACGAACAACTACAATATTTTCATCATGATGGATCGGGTTCTTATTGAAACTCAAAATAACGTTTTGACACTACATCGTCGGTGCACAAGAAAACTGACAACTCAAAAATTATCATCGTTTAGTTACGTAAAGAATTATGTTAGCTTCTTTCACTAGTAACATTTGCATTATGACAGTTTACAAGACAGACTGAATACAGACACATCTCTCTTCTTCTACATACAAAATTCTCTTTCGTCTCGATATAGACGCTCCATACATGTTAAAACCTTTCCTTTGCATAATGACATTTTTCAACCATGTGAATAGGAAGACCATACTCCCACATAACTGGCTTCGTATTCCCCCGGCCAATGGTCTAAAACCTATAATTATGAGGACGCAATAAACGAAACGCGGTATTTGCGACTGTTGCTGTAGAGTACTGTGGACCAGTGTGCGGCGCGGGCGAGCCTCTTCCCTGGCAGCCGCTCGGGGCCTCGATCGGCGCGCGGCAGCGGGCGGCCTTCCCGATATACCCGCGCTGCAACGCCACTGCGCCTCTATCGCTTCAGCCCCTGCCCCCCACCCCATCGCACTCAGCGGCCACGCGAGGAAGAACCGTAAATTAGAGCGTCGACGATGGTCAGTAGCACAAAGGACGAGGTGGGTGTCTCAAGGAATGTATCCTATTACATTAAAAATAGCTTAATATATTGGTAAAATGAATTTAAAGCATAACTTAAAATCAGTTTATATTTGATGCACAGATTCTCCCGTTTCCCTTCTTATCATTGATATCGTATATTCAAAACCACCAGTCCATCAAGATTATTTATTCATTCATTCCAGACCATATGGCCATAAAAAAACTTTGACACTTGCATACTAATGTAGATTAAATTTAATGTGCGTTCATGATAAATACTTTAACGTAATTTACTCGTACATTAAACTAAAGCAAAAATTTCCTACAGTGTACATGTACGTGGGATGGGACGTCAGCTCACCACTCGTCCCTCAGGAAGGATCACGCGCGCTGTGTAAGGAACTGCTCCGGCATCCGCCTAGGATTGTACGAAGGAAACGACTGATGAGAGAAATTGGTTCGTAGAAATTTCATTCAGATGACGGTCGGTAGCGACAGTCAACGCAGAACATGAATACTGAAACCAAAGATGTCGTGTTGTACCAAACTTCAATTACGGACATAGGACTGCATACGCTAGCGTAACCGATGGGAGAAAATTTTGCTTTTTTTACGAACATCGTCACTGAATGGTTGTACCTTTAGGACTACTAGTGCTATCTGTCATGCAAATTCAAACAAATTCATTGAACACATTCACTTGAATGACCTTGTAATCGCAGATAAACATTTTGACGGCTTTTGAAACTCACATTGAAACACCACCCCGCAGCACACGACATCCACAAGCATCAACTCACCTGCAAAAGAAAAAACATCAAATGAAAATATTACCCCAAACAACTTTTTTTAAGTCAACATATCGTTAATCTAAATGAAACATAAATAGTAGAATGTCCCCTGTACAACAGATGAAATACTTTAATGATATAATTATTGCACAAACTCATTGAATTGCTAAAGATAACGTGAATGCATTTCTGGTTAACAGCGACACCATTTCTTGAAACTGGGGCACTTTAATAAACTCTGTGTATTCTTAGAACGACAGAGATACAGCATGGTGCACTCACGAGAATATAGGTTAACGCTAGTGGTTGTTCCCAATACTCAACATTACACTTCAAACAAATCCCCAACACCTCTCCTCATACGATGCAGATTGCGGAAAAATACAGCTCTTCTTTATTACATATTATTCATGTACCTGTATAATATCGTATTTCATAATTTATTAATTCTTTCATTTTCTAACTACGTAAATATAAAAGAATTTACACTTAGACGGCAAGAGAATCAATGAAATTATATTGCGTTTACTAGAAAACTCGTTTTCAGTCATTTCGCCAGCAACAGCGACGGTCTCAATGGTGGAGTGGCCACGGACGAAGAACCGTCTTGGTCGGTTCACAATCGACATATCGGGAAACATGCTTCCCAATAGACCCTCCCGCTCAGAAGATAATGTAGATGAGCACATGGTTTATAATTATTCCACTAATTATTCATGTAAAATTTTCAGCTGAAAATTATAGCAATGCAATAAAAACAGCTTACGCTTCTGAACATAATATATTCAGACACACTGATAATGGTATCTATTGACATTTTTTAAAAATTGTATCAATAAAATATATATTTTATCATTTAATACACATTTACATACGATTCACCAATAAAATAACGTTTTTAACCATTTAAATCTCTTCCGGCTTTTATGTCTCTCCTCTATATCTGGGTGGTAGCCGTTAAACCACCACCAAGCCGTCCCCAAACAAATGATGTTCCGCCTGCTCGCCCGAGCGATTGCAACCAGCGCACGATCCGGGGGCGTAATTTAAGCGAGCGGGGTTTTACCGCGGAGAATAGCAGCCACCTGCAAGAGCAAAGGAGCTCCGGATCCAAACCGGTCCGTCTCACGTCAATTCCGAAACGCAGTTTCCATATTACTTACCGCTTCACAATATTGAGAGAGTTCTGGAGAAAGATATGCGGTAATGGAGAATATGGGATTCGTTACTGAAAGGAATGTCCTTAATCAAGTCCTTAGTATGTGGGCAACTGTATATTCCGTTTAAGTGAGACAGTTTGAGATAAAACTGTATTTGAGTTTGTATGAAGTTTACTAGGAAAATGAAAAGATACCAAAGCAGAAAATGCGCTGTAGTTCTAAATGCAGTGCGCTTGCCGCTCTTTTGGGTGAGAGGGAAGAGGGGAGGTGATATGGTGCTTCGTTTCTGAAAACAGAATTGCGCACCTTTAGCCTAAGATAAATGATATGTGTGATTTCACAGCCCCCTCGACCATAGCACAGCGCTCCCGATTTAAACCAGGAGCATTTCGCAGAACGAACTAGTTCGCTTGAACTCCGCTTTAGTAGCGCCAACGAATGTGTTGGGAGAGGTTGCACTGCTGTATCCCATTGGATTACTTGCGTTTCGTCACTGTCGAAAGTTTCTACTCAGCGCCGATCACCCTTGGATCCGGTGCCAGCGGGAAGAAAGGAGAAAGCAGGGCCTTTCACAGAACCTCATTTAAATCTTCACAGCAATAATTTAAAACATACTTCAATTACATCTTTCAGAACTTCAATTAAATCCCGATCAGATTATTTATACTTTACTCGATTAAAAGGCTACAACCGACTATTCGTCAGAATCTTAGACGCAGTGTGTGGGTTCTGCCTTCATGGAAGAAGCGCAAACATCACTTCTTTTGTAATCATTACAATATAGAGTACATTCGTTTTCAGTAAAAAGCTTCCTTGTTAAATGTAAAATATATTTGATTGAATGTAAAGAGACTAAAAAATGTTGAATAATCCTCAAACTAATGTATTATTTATAGGGTAACTGGGAATTTGTTTCGATGTTAATTGTCGCTTGTGGTGTTTTCCTTCATTTATTATTAATAAGATATACTAAATTGCGTAACAAGTTAAAATACAAACAAACGAGAGTGTACTGACCAATATTCCTCTTTAACAAAGACACAGTTGTCTGGCACGATACACGCATTTCCGTTAATGAGACGATGCACGTCCTTTACATTGGTCTGAGAGAATGGAAGGAAAGAACGGACGGCTCCAAGATCGACCCCTGCGGGATTCCATGCTGGAGCAAAGACTGCCCAGACGGCCCGGTACAACCTGTCCGCCACTTTTCGCTCCTCGGAAACCGAATATCGCGGCGAGGCGCGGCGAGGCGAGGAGAGGCGAGCCGCGCAGGGGACTGGGACGTGATCGGGAAGCGCAATGGGCAGCGGGCAGTCGCACGGGCCCGGGCGCGCGCTCGAAAGGAAAACGCGCGAGCGGGCGGCTCGAAGCGCGCTGCGGCGCTGGGCCAAACAGGCTGAGTCCTCTTCCCTGCGCAAACACGGCAGCGGCCAGCGGCTTCCGGGCCCCGCGGCCACGAGCGGCCGGCGCCACCGCCCCGCCCCCGACAAGAGCGCTGTATTTGTTAGTCGGCGCGAGCACTCATTTGTTGCATTCGCTTCTCCATTTACACTTTGCACTCTTCTTACAACAGTTTGTGAATTTCAGTCGTTTATCGAGGCATGCTTTCCATGCATTTAGACGTATATTTCGTTCATATATTAATTCACTTATTCCATTACTTCATTTATTTGATAATTCTATTCAATTTTCCATTCATCTATCCACCATTATACTCATATCACTTGGAAACAACAATCCCCGATTACGAACAGCAACGCAGGAGAAACAGAAGAATGCTAATAACTCTTCTACAGGAATGTAAGAATTCACAGTTTTATTTTATATTGTGCTGGCCCGTGTTTACACTAGAAGTAGAATATTTTCTTTATGAGCGGTCTTTCACAAGAGTAATGAAGTGAAAGGAATAAAATGAATGAAAATTTCCGCCTCCCAAATCGCGAAAAGGGCCCAGTAGGCCGCGCGGCCACGACTCCGCGGCGGCGGCTAGCGCAAACCGGTCCCCGGGAGCGGAGCCCGACGCGCCCTTCTCCCCGCCTTGCCCCGCCGCCGCTCCGCGCCGCGCCGCTCCGCGCCGTGCTCTTCCCCTCCCCGCTCCGCTCCGCGAAGGGCCAACCGAGGGAGGGGGCTGCCAGCGGCGGAATTCGAACCGGGGCCCCGCCCCCTGCGGGCCGCCATCCAGATGGACGCCGTTCAGGGCCGAGCCGCGCCGGGGCGCGCGCAAGACGCGCGTAATGAGCTGCTGCTGCTGCCGCCGCCGCCGCGAGAAATAGCCACCCGGATGCGCGGGCGGGCGGCTGTATTGTCGTTGGCTCTGCAGCGGAGCGCGCCCTATCGGAAACACGGCGCACCAACCACTCGGCGTTGACCGCCGTGTTTACTGCACGCTGAGGATCCCACCTTCACAACTTCCAACACTTCATCAATACGATTTCTAGTCGATAAGAATCTCAACTTCACCGTCTCGATTGGTAAGCAATGGAACTGGTTACGGGTGGGAGATACGATGAATAAACGGGTAGGAAGATATTGAACATGAGATGCGGACGTATTAAAATTACTTTTGAACACATTTTGCTCGCATTGAAGTTTTGAAAGCACCTGAATCTGGACTTCTGAATCAAGAGACAGATGGCAAAGAAAACGTAACTTCGGTGCTCTTCGTATTATCGTCAAAGCTCAGCTGTAACAAGTAATGAAGTGGACGTGACGTAACTTGAAATGTATGCATATTGGGAGGTATAAATTTATTGGAATGCAACAGCCAGTTTAAAATGTAAATATACCACGCCATTACTGAATCTTATCGGTGTCGCATTCATCACCTTGGGCATCAGCCGCTTGGCAATGATTACATTCAGACTACATCATTACTGCAAGATCTACACCGTATCTTCCATGCTCAGGATGAATAAGTTTCTCCATGTTCTTTGATGACATTTTCGTCTTTTCTTCTTCTCTCCGTCAAAAAATGGTTGACGTTATGTTTTAGACCCTAGCGCATTCAATAACAAGTAAGATCACGGTGAGATACATTACTCGTGTAGTAGTTACCTGTAAATGTCTAGATACGCTGACTCATTTCCTACGACATAATGGAATAACCAAATCTCATAAGACTTTCGTCAAAATATATTTCGCAATTACATATACAGTGTACATCTCATTCCAGTAATTTAAATGAAACTTCTCCGAAAGAAAGTTGTCTGTTGTCTTAACACATTGGAATGCGCTGTCCAATTTCTCCGCGGCGTCCTCTGGACTCGTCGCTGGGCAAGGAAATAACTACGAAAGAGTAATTGGTTTCCTGGAAGATACCTCTGGAGTGAACAAGGAAATAGTATCTGAGAACGAGAGAAATTTTCAAGCGAATGAATGGACCTGGCCAGAAAGTACTTATCTCATGCGTAAAATACGTCCATAGTTTATTACGAGGGGTAATTTAAACGTTCCTCGAGGAAGTAATAAACTAAATCATATTGATGAATCAAGAGAAAATGTTAATCCCGAAAATTTTACTAAATTACTCGAAATATCTGAAAATCTTCAAACTAACTGTCACACAGCAATTGATTGCCCTCAGCAATGTTTTCAGTCCCTTCACTATCTTAACAAACACTTCAATTAAATAACATATAATACAAGTAAAATGTAACATTAATATGTTCTATGGGTTCCGGCATACTCTCACAATGGTCTGTATTACATTCATTGAAGAAATGCTCTGATGTTTCCACGCCCATTTATTTTGCCCTAACACCACTCATTGCCCTCATCCTTTACACTGTTGGCAGATTTAGCATTTGATTCCTGGGCAGGATGGGTTTTCTGTCAAGAGACAACATAAAATATTAAACATTTAGAGGTTACTATCTTTCTTCAAAGTTTGGTGCGCTATCAAAAAAAACACCTTTGATTTCCTTTGGCACTACAGAATAGCCTATTAATACATCAAAAAAAGGTGCAAAATTCCCAATGCACTGATTCCTTTGATCCTGTACCCAAAACATAAACTTCGCAAAGTAGAAAGGGTAGTAGTGCAACACTCACGCCTGCAAGAAAACCCGAAAGTTATGCGCCACATACATAATACAACAAATAGTTAGGTCTTCCGTTCTTTCTAACAGTCATTCGTATTACATTAGGCCAGTTCGAAGGAACGCAGTAAGATTTCTAACTTTATTATTTACAATTTAAGCACATATCGGTTTGACCTTTTTAGCACCCGACCGAAAACATGTACAAAAGGCGTAAAGTGGAGACACCATCTCGGGGTGAAATTTTCAATATCTAATTTTCTAGTTCTGATTAAAAGAATTAACTGTCATTGCTCTATCCCGGCAGGAAGGAATACATTCATCGACGGTTGTATTGATTATTTTTTATTATTACGTAAAAGGAATTGCCATGGAAAGAAAAATTAAACCAGCAGCTGGCAAGCACGTACCGATAAAATATTACATTAAAATTACATTAAAATTACATTTTATCATGGAGTTTCAATTAACGAGCATTAATTGAATATTTTCTTAACTTTTGCGTTTACCAGAGGCCAAGATGTCACCAGCATTAAGATGCCCCCCCCCCTCACAAAAAAACTCTCCAAAACGTATAACTGTCTGAAAGTCCATAGCAGCCAACATTACTCTCAAGAAAGTCCCTCGACAAAACCAAACCATTTTATTGCTAACCTAACAGTCCAACCTGAATAATACAAATTTGTTTGAAAACGTCAGCTTTTTTTTCCTACTGGAACCTTTACCTTGACGCAACCCGACTGTTCTGGACATGAGAGCCATTCCCCACCCCGCGCACACCGCCTCCCGCTGCAGGGCAGGTGGGGAAAGTTTGTTTACCGGCGGCGGTGGCGGCGGCTGGGCAGTCGAACGCGGGGTCGACAGCCTTCCGCTCGCGGGAGAAATTGCCTGGGCGCTGTGGTTGTCGGCGCGGGGAGCGCGGCGGGGGAGGAAGGCGAGCGGGCCGAGCCGTTCCGGCCGCACCTTCGCGCCCCCCGCGCATTCAGAGTTCAAGGCTGCTCGCCGGAACCCACCCACTCGGCAACCTTTCTACAGCTCTGCGATCCTACGCCACAGGGCTGTGCTCCCTCTGGATGATTTTTTTATGATACCACTCACAAGCCTAATATATTTATCTGGTGTGGACAAATTATATTGTTAGATTATCGGTTGTAATGTTTGATATGAATGATGGAGCATATCGGAAAGAGGGGCAAGGGAATCGGGAGAACCTTGAGAGAAGTGGCCGCATATCGTCTTTGTCCACTGCGAATTCCACATGGATCGATCGGGATTGCAACCCGACCAGCGTACGTACCCAGTCCCACAGGATATGAGCAACCAAACTCTCAAATCAAAATAAACGTAACTTCCTGTCACATGATGCAACGCGATAGACCATTAACAACTTGAAAACGACCTTGAAAAGATTTGAGAACTCGCCATTTATCACTAAAGGAATTATCTGCCTACATTTTCTCAACTCACTTTTGTTTCTGAGTTCTAAGCGCCCTGTGTCCAACATTAATTTACCCCCTTTCGAATGCGACATTAGCAGCGAGTTAACTCTAGCTGAGACGTCGCATGGCATCATCTGATGTCACTGCAATGCCTATGAGAGGGAGATCCGGTGTGAGACCCGGCGATGGCAATTTTTAACACTACATACATAGGTCGAACTCAGTCGCTGGCTGGAGGTGAATTTTAGCGACCGGCTGCCGTGATCGGTAGTTTCCCGAGGTTTTTCGGACCAACTCCACGTATTATACACGATAGTTGTGGTTCAAGAAAAAAAATAGAGCACGAAAAACAGCTGAAAAAAAATCGGAATGTAGAAGTATAAATTCGAAACAGGGGAAGTCGAAACGTAGTGTAAGGTTTGAATGGAACAATGATTGATCTCACATCCAGTTCTGGTACTTAATACTGCGAACAGCATGAAGTTTCTCTCAAAACACGACATATCTAATTTCAAACTCATTTCAAAATGCTATTCAGCACACACTCCATTTAGTCACAGCGCATGAAAATAGTACATGCCGCGCTTCGAAGTTTCTGTTCCCATCCAAATCACAAAAGACAAACTAACGACTAATCGACCAACGTTCTCTTAAATTCGAATAATATATTTTCTTAAATTCTAATAATAACTGCCAAGTCCCATGGCAGTTATTCTTTTAGACACTAATAGGAGAAAATTATCTGCAACGACCGCGGCACACGTGTGTCGACTATTGTGCATCGCAATGAGCGCCTGGTTCAGTCTTCGCTGGCTGCTCCACAGGGAGAAACACCTGCACGCCCGCCTGCCCCCTCCCCTCAGAGGCCGGTTCTTCACATCCCACCTCCCTCCTCCCGCGATTACGGAATGATGCGACGTTTATTGGCGCTGTTCGACAGCAGCAGGAAACCCGTCGGCGCTGCCGGTTACGCGGGCCGTTTCGGCAATGGGCGCTCGGAGCCAATCTGAGAGGGGCGAACCCCGAACCCTCGGCAGGAACGGGAGACAGAACATCGCTCTACCCGGGCAGATTTTAAGAAAATTAGGCGTGTCATAACTCTCAATGGCAATTCTAAAACGCTCCGACACTATAATTACAGAACATTACATTATAATTCGATTATAATAGGTTAAATACTGCACACTCATAGTTATTTTGGAACAGAACAACCTCAGCTACACTTCGAAAAGTGAGAGCTTTGAAATACTGCCTTCATTTTCGATTTTCCGATGTTTCACTACATATTAATTTCATGTTTCAGTTTTGAAGTCCATTAGAAGATCCGATGAAACAAAAATATTCCGTAAAAGTGCGACCGATACTACAATGCATATACTTTTAAGATCTGAACACCTGATATTTTGATGCAGCCAGACCGTGACGATCGTTAGCGTCATGGCTTAAAAGATTAAACCAATATGTAACTTAAAACCCTTTTAAAATAGATGAATTAGTAAATGACGATTGTAGAAGCAAATTCTACCAACGAACACCTGCGTACACCTTTTAAGCCCTGGAAAATCTCGCAGAGGAACTCTCTTATCAGCGTTTTCTCACATTTCACGCCTCGTTCGCTCTCCAGCGGCAGTGGAAAGCCCTGGCGTGCGTGCGCCGGGGATCATCTTTCACCGGACGGAGGTTTCACTGGCGCGGCGCCGCAGCTCCCGAAGCCGCGCCTCCGCACGCAGGGTGCGACTCCACGCGCCGACCGTCACCCCACACCGGCTGAGGGGCCTCAGAGCATCCTCTGACCAAGAGGTCCCAGGGTTTCTATCCCGGCGGTGGCAGGTTTTCCGGCATTAGCGTGATACAGGGCAATAGGAGCGGCCGGCTGCTCTGATCAGTAATTTTCTTCGATCGACACCAGGCGAATGCCGGAGAAGTGCCCAAACAAATGGGTCACGAACCGCGTGCGATCTTTCTTTTCTCTTCCTTGACCTATCCTCTCACCTCCCTCATACACACACATGCACTACACCACCACACACATCGGGAGCTTAGAGCTTGTCCCGGGCTGTGCTAATGTCTCGTTGGTGGCATATCTGCTTTTTCCCGACTAGGTGAATCCTGCAAGTCGACGTCAAAGTCGGCCCAAGATCTCGCCACCCTACGTGGGAAGATCACCGCCACATCCAGAGAATAAACATGCACTACACGTATGGGATTAATGGCGTTAGCAGTTGGCGCGCCCGAAAACTCGAAATAATCAATCAATCCGCGAACGCCAGCGCCTTTCCCTCGGCCTCCGTGACGATTCTGCCTCGCTCGTCCCTTTTGCCGCCGCCGCCGCCGCCCCCACCGCCAGCCACGCAGCCAGGCGACCACCAGAGCGAGGCGGGCGGGCGCGGACCCTTTGAGGCTCCGGTTACACGGCGCCGGTGGCCGCGGAGGTGTGAGACCGCGCCCCAACTGGAGAGTGGCTGCGTGTGGCCGCGAAGTGTCGGCCGGTCTGAGGCTTATGGCTATCTCCGGTCACTAACGAAACACAATGGACCTTGGAGAACATAAGGCTTTATTGGGCGCAGCGTACCGTCTTATTAAGGGTGTGGCCTATTTTAATGGACTAGATCTCTCTTTACAGCCACCCTTCAGAGACTTTCTTAGTAGTTTTACACATTTTTTGTAATGTAATTATTCTTGTGGATTAGGCAGAAAGCTTGTTTCGAAAAGTGCCTTCATCATAGTAAGCTATTATTAATATAATTATTCTTATTTCCTACTATCACACAGTGCAACACGAGGATATTCCAGTAACTAAACAAACTGGTCACAAACTACGGTATTACATTGACCGTGAAAATTTTATTCACTGTGAGTATCGGAGTATACATTATTAAATACATGTTTATTACTTTCAATTAACTCTTTTATTCCAAATCTTATTCACTCTTCAACGAATACGTACTTTTTATTCAATACTACGACCAAGTTCTCTACACAAAACTACTTTTGCAAACATGCGATGAAGAAACTACAAAAAGGCAAGATATTTTATCACTTCCTCAAAGTAAGGGTGAGAATCCAGAAGATCAGAGGCCACCCATTTGCCCGCGAGACGCCGAGACCCGCTGACACTATAACCGTCCTGGCGAGTGCCACAAATATTTACGTCTTCCTCACGCGTCCCAACGTTTGGACAGCGAATGGCGCGCGGTCCTCTCAAGGCGCGCGACCTCCCGCGGCCTCTTTCCGAAACAGACTCGCGGCCGCGCTGGCACGGGATCTTGATGGCTCTCTGGGCTATGTCGATGCACAAATGTTTGTTTTGACGCTGAGAACCACACTTCCCCAAAACGTCTCTTTTGAATCTGATGGGGGGGGCAGGAAATAATTATGACTTCGCGATTTTTTTGAAGTTTGATTTTGATTGATAGACATGCATGCGGTTACAAATGTATACAGTTACAAATTTAACTAATGGATAATATGAGTTAGTGAAAACGACCTTTAACAAAGTAAATAACTTATTTACTTTCAACACAACACAACAAGAAAAGAAAAGAAAAAAAAGAAAAAAAAAAAAAAAACCCGAAAGCATTGGAGAAAGACGACCTGCGCAACCTGTAATCGCAAATATATGAAACACGAAATAAAGTAATTAGAACTTTGCAATAATCATCGCCGTTTTGCATTCTAGGTCGCCAGATCAAGATCTCAAGATAGTTGACAACTATTTTAATCTTAAATATCTAGTGGATATAGAATCATATTCGGAAACTGAAGATAAATAACGTATTTTGGAAAACAGACTACCTCTTCCTGACAAGTTGTCAGGACACCAAGGGATACAATCTGATTAAAATACGTAGGTAAAGGAGAATGCTGAGAATAATAGTACAACTACTCAAAACACATCTTATTTCGAGAAGACCCCATATCAGACTGAAGGCTCTCGAGATAGAGACCAAGCAGAAGTGACCTTAAATTAATATTAGAAGACATGAATACAGGTTAGGTTATATGCTACAATAAAAAAGAAGACCAAATCAATAACGTGCTTGGCTTAATTCCTTAGTTAAACATTTCTCTTGAATTTATTTTGTGTCGACAAATAATTCCATGTATTGAAATTAAAATATAACAATGCACTGCCTCAGAATTTGTTTACATAAGATGTCCTTGTAAAACATAAAAACCCTCGCCATAAAGTCACCCAACCATTTGAATCTCCGTCAGAATCAGAAGTAAAAGGTCATTTCCTAAGGTCATAAAAACATCGACGTAACACTGACGTTGACTCAGTACCCTCAAAACAAATTCTGATTTTCAATGTCATCTATTCTAATACAATCGAAGTAGCACATCAGGTTATGAGGTCAGGTGGATCACATATGAATCCAATTACACAGCAGTATTATTATGCGGTATCAGCGGTAACGTCTACAAGTATACGGAAATTATAAACAGGAAACATTTTTGTAAAGTACAGAAACAGACTGTACTTGAATGAGTCGTAATTATTTAAGACGCAGCTTGAGGAGATGCTTCAGAAGAGCTGAGATTACATCATTTGCTGTGTGACGAAAGGCAACACAAGCGACATGTTGAAGTTGGAAAACCACTACTTGCGCTGTCGTCATTAAAGAGTTAAAATGCAAATATGCTTTCCGTCAAAAAGGATACAACTACATCCAAATTAAGGCGGAGAACTTCACCAGAAGACAAAGAACGTGTAAATAGAAAATACACATGGGCTACAATATTCTCTGGTTAACTGAAGTGAAAAAGGTGGTCGGAAAAGTAGGAGTGTCAAGCATAAATGTATGTTATTTGCTTTATTTCCGAGAAAGGCACGACCTACCGTCGGCTAGAGGGGATTTTTCCCTACCAGTTACCTCCCACCCACGGGACACCGCCCCAGTTGGGACAAGTTCTCTGCTCTCGACCGGTCGCCCGGCATGTGTGGTACTATAGTGCATGTTAGTGAGTGTGTGTGTGTGTGTGTAAGAGGTGAGGATAAGGCAAGGAAGAGATAGAAAAGATCACAGGCGGTCCGTGGCCCGTTTGTTAGGGTACTGCTCCGGCATTCGCCTAGTGTTGACCGGAAAAAAACACGGAAAACAACCGATTAGAACAGCCGGCCGCTAGAATTCTCCTCCCGTTCGCGACCTAATTCGACCTAGCAGACAAGCTAGTGTCGAAAATTCTGCCACCATTGGGACTCAAAATTTTCGACGAAGTAAAGCAAAATAACACTGTTATATTCATTAATATTCTGTTGTTACAATACGAATATCAACATCATTGTCCACCCAACACTCACGAATTCCCACAATATTTCCTTTCTAAACCCCCATTTTTTATTTATCACCACACTCGATTTAAATGTAGTGTCCCTTGAATGTCACGAGCCGGGGAAACTTCATCTAATCTGCAGCTTCAATGCCCAACATTTAAGTCGTAACGAATGGCCCGATTATGTCAGTGTTCCGTTTACCTTAGAGTTCGTGATTATGGAGGGACACTACATTGAAATCGGATGTCGCCTACATTTTATTTAAAATATTCTCAATTTTCATTGGTGTAGCCATATTCAGGTCTACCGTCATTCATTACTGTTTGTATCATGTTTTGAGTCTAGGACTTCTAAGTTACCATATCTTGAAGTGAGAACTCTGTACTAAACGAACCAACGCAACTCTGTGTAATAACTCCCGATTGATTGCTTAGAGTTCCGAGAGTGTCAACTGCGGCTGTTATTAGTTCCACTAGGGCAGTGCGAGTTATATTCCGGGAGATGGCGCTGTTCCTCCCCCACCCCACAGGGTCACCACCCCAGCTGAACCTAGCTCGCAATATCTGTTGTAGGGAAGAAGACAAGGGTGAGAAAGGGAATATTCAGTCCGAGGCCCGTTTGACGGGTACTTCTCCGGCATTCTCGTGATCGGACAAACCACGGCAAACTACTGATCAGATCAGCCGACAGGAAGAAGTCTCCTCCGAACAGCGGTTGAATTGGATCCCCCTATTTAGCCAGTGTCGAAAATCCACCACCGTCGAGACTGGAACCCTAAACCCTCCCGGCTAGAGCCGCTGCGCTGTGAGCCGACGTCCGGCCTGTCTCTGAATCGCTTCTGGGAGGGAAACTCAACTGGGGCGTCAGACAGCCTGGCGGCGGCGGCGGCGCTTCCCATGATTTCCGCTTAGTTGTCGCTTAGCGCCCGGAGCGGGGAGGAGGAAGAGAGGAGGAGGATGGCGTCATATAGCGCCCCGTAAGCTGCTCCCGCTCGGCAGGGTCGCGCGCGCCGGAAGAAGAGGAGGAGGAAGCGACGCGTTTCCTCCGGCGGCGCCGGCGCCGCATCGGACGTCCTGCGGCCTTCCGCTGCTGTGTTTTGCTTTTCCTCGTCGCCCTCCGCGCCTACTGTTGATCCCAGGGAGGCATTTTCAACAACGCCCGCTGAGTAACTAGTGTTGTCACCAGGGCGGATCGACTCTAACGACATCTGTCGACCACAGCGCACCAACTGTTTTCAGCTGGCGTTGCGGGTTGGAAATTACCATTAGGAGTGGCGCATGAGCCTCAAAGAAAAAGAAGAGAAGAATACCTACTGTAGTTGTGTAAAACTGCAATCGATCTATCGTTCTAATTGAGGATACGACGAGTTAAGACAAGAAATAAAACGTGTAGTTTCCTATAATTTTCAAAAAACGCAATTTATGAAGCTGCTATCTTTTTCAGCAAAATGTAAAACGAAATTACCCAGATTCAGACAAAAATATGCTCAAATGTTTGAAAGCAATCATAAAGTTTAAGCTACAGTCGAACAATACTTAAAATTTCCTACATTTTACAAACTTCACTATTTTAATAGAAAATACGGTTCAAAGATTTTTTCCCAAATGCATACAAAAATTCTTAAACATGTTGTACACACCTTTCCAAAACAATCTATCAATTTAACTCAGCTTAACCTTCTAGATATCTCTAATCACCAAAAAATAATTTAATTCTCAATTGTGGTTTCTTTTTCCAGAATATGAAACAATGTTACGTGAAGCAATTTTATTGGGAGTTTTGTCAACATCCCATCGCCAAAATCCCAGATCTCATAATTCTGGCTGACCGAGAACTGAAGACACCGACTAATATTATCCCCACAATATCAAACCGTGATGTAGTTACGACTACGATGGCAATCAAGTTTCATCTGCAAAAAACAAAACAACGGTACCCTCATTTTCGTAATTTACTCAGCCGACGATTCGAAAGGAATGTATTCCTTTCTAACCTCCTAATGCATTTGATTCACGTGGACACAACCTATTCTCCTTGAAAAATAATGAACGCTCAAACTCGACTGCAATAGCAAACCGCTATTCGGTCTTTATTCGGTCTGTGACTCAGTCATGCCTTCCGGCAGATCGCGACCGAACTTTTCATTTCGGGACATGGAGGCTACGAGTTCACAGCTTGTCCAAAGCGTATCATTTCTAGTTCAAGATATTTATCAGCACTTCAGGACAATTTACAGCACTTCAAGAATTGGACACAATGACCTACAAAGCAAAATGTAAATACCAAATTGAGAATTAACTTGTCAACTTCATATTTACTGCCGGTTGAGGACTAATCGTTTAACACTGTAGGTGAATCAGTACGAAGTAGGAACACAGCGTCCAAAAGTTTACTAAACTGGTACGCATTCGATGCATAAACTGTGAGTATGATAGGTAAAATTACACATAGAATATATGACAATAAGACCGCATTTTGAGATAAGAAAGAGGTAATTATTTCCACAATCCTATCAGACCTGGAGTTCGATAAACCCCTTTCACTCCCTCAGAATCTCAGTAGGGTGAAAAGTCGTCTCCGAAAATGCTATAATGTCTCGCATGTGTCAAATTACTGTTATTTTAATTAAATCGTAACCGCGGAAATGCCTGTCCTAATGTTTATTGTCATCATTATTAACGCCAGTGTTGTTATTATCATCATTAGTGACAACAGATACTCGTACACTGAATAAAAGTGTATCAAGCTTAACAGCTTACCGATACAGCATTGTGGCAGAAACTGTGCACCCAATTTCGTAGTTCAATATTGCAATTAGAGCTCAACCTCATCTCCACCAGCGCCTCATGAAGGTCTTGATTGCAATCAGGCGGAAGATGTCACTTCGAAGCCCAGAGTGCTTATTAGTCTGGTACGCAGAAGATGTACGACGTTGAGCCCTTGCGTCCCCTGTTGTCTTGCGTCGAGTTCACCGCAGTGTTCAAGACGAAACCAAGCACATCTGGCGCTTCTCCCCATAGTACTTCCCACATTTTTTAAACTGTTTTTGCATTAAATAAATCAATAAAAGAATAATTTCCGAGCGCCGTGGCCAGCGGCAAGAGGCGGTAGGCGCTGAGCGACAGCGGACATCCGGCAGCGGTGGAAGGAACTCGGCGGTGCACATAGCATGCAACTTCATTTTAGGATGTTTTCATAACACACCTGTCCTTCCATTATAAATAACAATTTAAATAATAAAATTATTATAAAAAGGTATAAAATTATATCATTATTACCAGTATTAACAGAATTCTCATGAAACAGTTTGGTAATGCTTACACCATAATGCTTACATTTATTAACCGTGTGATAAGCGGTTTTCAACGGGCACCGTAAACGGTAAGTTTACACACGCTTATCTCAAAATGTCATTTTTGGAGTAGTGCTAGAATTTCAACCCATGAACCACATTGGGTAGTGGTGATATTAATGATTGAGAGACTCGAACGCTTATCGGCAGTACTGCTGGGTGCTGCTCAATGTCACACCCTCTACCTGTTTTAACGCCTAAAGCGAGTGTGGATGGTCTACTCGCAGGAGCGTGAACAAGCGCTGCACTTTTCAAGCCTCAACAAAGCTGCACAGATTAAACCGAGATCTGTGAAGAACACATTATTTTTATGATTGTTGTAACAGTTAACCGGAGCGACCCGCGGTGTAGTGGAGAGAGCACTCACCTTCCAAATCACCAGATCTCAAATTTTGCAAAGGGGGGGCGATCGGGTTCGCGGCAGGTTTTCTTAGGTCCCCGTTTCGCCTACCATTACTCCATCATCATCCAAATAATTTCACCAACATCATTTTCCTATTAGATCGCTGATCCGTCGCATAACCAGAAGACCCCGGAACAGTCTATCCTAGTCGCCGTACCTAACATTCATTCGCAGTTGGCTGCCCGACGCAGAGGCGACCATGTCCGCAAGGAAGCGGCGCGCGCACGCCGCGCCGTGTGCCACATCGGCGGCGGAAGGAAGCTTCGCGGGCGGAATGCGGCCGCGCTGGGCCAGGGCGGCGCAAGTGGCACGCGCCCCCGCGCCCGCCAACGCCCACTTTCGCTCCGCGCGGCACGGCGCGGCGCAGGTCGCGCTGGGCAGGCGAACGCCCACCGCCGCACAGCGGCTCGTGGGAATGTTCCGATCTGCTGGCGCTGCTTCACGCCATCGGCCACCAGCGAGCCTGGTACCAGGGGCAGGGGGGTGACTCACGCTCAAAATCTTTAAAACGTGTCGCCACCGATACCCGCTCCATTCTTTCCAACGATGATTTTTTTAAACACTATAGAGATAGCCTGGCGATTCCGATTGCTTACAGTATGGACACCTTACAATGCGAGTGTCAACAAGCCATGGGCAGACAGAAAATTTATGCCAACAGTTTCGATGCCTAAATTCGCCCCCTCTTTTTAAAACGCTTATCCCAATCATTCATTTTAATATTATTTTAATGTTTTTGTAACATAATATGTTAATAAATCGACAGTACAAAACATATTTTCAAGCTCTTATACTATACCGAGCTAGATCATTTTAAAGTTTGGATAATTGATTTACAACCCATGGGAAACAAAAAAGAAAAGTCTTCATTCTCAAACGTATCTCCTGCACCGATAAAATTATAGCGAATATGAACACTTTAGCAAAAAAGTATTTAAGAAAAAAAAATGTATTTTTATTAACATTTTCAAGAGTGACACATTACACAGAAGAAACCAATTCAAGTCTCGAAAATGATGCAACATATTAGTAAGATCAAACAAAAGATCAGTGTTGTGAACAACGTAGGAACAGCAAACCCTCCCTGCCGAGACGAAATCCAAGCAAACCCTCCAGTGAACCCTTATCAATTCCTTCCAGTGATTCAAAACAAAACAAAAAAGGGCCAGCAGTGAAGCAAATACTTCGAGTCACAATCTATTTCGGGACTGCAATAGGTAAAAAAAGTGGATCATCAAAAGAAGTGCAAAGCAATTTGAAGACGCCGGAGCAACGCGCAGCGCTCTAAACGTAATGGGATCGGAGCTAATGGCTGCGTTAGCAGTCCCCACGCCGCACACCCCTCATTCCTCCACGAAACACATCCACGCCAGCTCCACGCGCGTAACACAATGCGTCACTGCGTGAGCTGGCGACCGTAAATTGCGCTCGCCCTCACTTCGCTTTAAGCACCGTGACTAAGGCCGTGACGGAAGCGAGCGAAGAAAACTATTAGTTACCAGGCATTTAAATTAAGATTCAATTTACTTAATAGCACGAGTGAGTCATTGGGATCTCATAACCAGAGCAGTGTTTTAACAAAACAAATATTGTTACTTTTTTTTTTACAAAAATACGTAATTATCTCAAGCAATCTCTCTATTCGAAATCGAACACTTCTGTTAGTATGACAGGCTCATTTTTTGTTATACAAACAATTGTAATAGTTAAACATACTTCTTTGTGGATCGGCGCGGCGCGAGTGCCACGAGCGGACAAGTGGGTGGCGCGCGAGGAGCCGGGCCGGGTGCGCAAAGAAGGGGCCAAGCCCGCACTCGCGCTCGCGCAACGCAACTACTTCGGTGTCCACACTCACTCAGCCCATCATCCCAATTAACAAAAAAAAAAATAGAGAGATAGGTATCATGCAGACTGTAGAATGAGGAATCCATACATCTACTGCACTGAGGCATTCACATTACCTGCACGTAGTATTTATTAGAACAATATATGTGATATTTAGCGGTCGAAATAGCGTCAGTTTTATCACTCTAAAACGATTGAGAAGGATTGATTGATTAGTGATTCCGGGCACGTCAATTACCAGGGTAATTAATCCCGTAAGTGTAATTCATGTTGTTTTTGTTCTGGAGGTGGCGGTCATCTCCCGCCGGTTGGGGAGGTCCGGCGCCGACCTTCCGTCTCGGCTAGCGGGGTTTTCCTAACCAGGTATCTCCCACCAGCGGAGCACCGCACCAGCCAGAACAAGCTCTAAGCTCCCGACCGGTGTGATAGTGTGGTGCATGTTAGTATAACTGAGGATAGAATAAGGAAGAGGAAGCAAGATTGCTGGCGGTCCGTGACCCGTTTGTGAGGGTACTGCTCCGGCATTCACCTAGTGTTGGTAAAAAAGAAAAAGAAAAGAAAAGAAAATTACCGATCAGAGCAACCGACCGCACGAATTCGCCTCCTGGCAGCGACAGAACTCCACCGACCTATGTAGTGTCGAAAATCCTGCTACTGTAGGGACTCGAAGCCTAGGACTGCAGTGACACCACATGTTGTTCTACGCCAGCTAAGCCGTTGCGAGGAGAAGCATAATGAAAGGAGAGCACGAAAGCACGTGTGCGTCTGTGTCGGCGCCGGCGCCGCAGGAGGCCTCGCGTGCACGCGTTGCGTGAGTGGAGTGCTGGGGTGAGGACGGGGACGAGGCACCATCGAGAGATTTTCCCACTGGATTAACGAGTGGTGCGCTGCCGCAGGTCCGGGGACGGGGACGGGTTCCGAGCGCCCGACACCCTCACAGCGTGGTACCGCAAGGTAGAAAGCGGACGGTTCCATTAATTGGGAAGATGCATGCGGAAGACAAATTATTTAAAAAACAACAACACTGGAATGTATTAAAGAAATTTGCTTATTTTATTCTGAAAGTTCAGGTAGTTTCGTAATGGTTGTGCTCAAAAGTCCTCTTTATCTCGTAAGGCTGGTCATCATCTCGTAAGGCAGACAACGCAGAAACAGTTTACTATGACGTTTACTATAAACCTTCGAATTGTACATTTTTTCTAAATAAATTGAATAACGTAAAATCAAATATTTTCCACGACGATAAATATACATTATCTACTCGACGAACACCCGTCACTAGCCCCATAGTCGCCCGACAAATATTTTCCTCGCGTACACTGTCACCTTATCGTCTTGTGTAATAAATACGATTTTATTCGCATGTCAAGTGCAAAAAAGAATTTTTACAGCAAAAATGTTAAGCAGGGTAGGCAGCTGCTAAAAAAATACTGCAACAAACTTTCACTTACTTTAAAACGTTACCTCATAATAATAATAATAATAACAATAATAATAATAAGTTTAGTTTATAATATTATTAACTGTCTTGTGGCTTGGATTCCATTGCTCCAAGAGCCCTCTGTACATTCCCGGTACCACATTCTCGCACACAGTACACAGAAATTACGACCGTTCCTCTGATCATAACTGAGAAACATTAGCCTACATTCAGCGTGACCTTCCTTTCGAATAAAGTATTCGAAATGGTGATTAGTCAAACGCTGCTTGCCCTTTAGCAGCAAGCAACGTTTATTACACTTCAACCTCTATGGACTGAAACAGGAATAGCGCCCCGACGTTTATCTCCCAGAGCCCTGCCCGCTCCCGTCAACAACCCGGTAGGCGATGGACATTAAAAACTGACGAACGAAGGCGTGAAGTTATCATTATCATGATTCTTTCCATCCCTGTGAATATCTTTACGAAGGAGTTTTATGTATTAATACAAGTGGAAATGTTTACTGCCGTTTCTGTACACAACATTATTTTGAACTGAAAATCCTCTTTTGGAGTCTCCGCACGATTTGTTTTCTGGGCTTTATCTTCAAAACGAAACCTTTGTGAACTCCAAATTACATTTTAGCAAGTTTCGCTCTTCGATTTACGTCGATTTCCCATTTCCGTAGCGTGGGTGGTCAGAAACGAGCAGCCTTTCGAAATCTATTAAAATTAAATTACTTCATTAACATTCTGCGCAATTCAATCGCACATGTCTGAATAATTAAAATAATAAACGCTTAGCAAAATTATATTGTTTAGCAAGACTATACGGCGTAAAGTACAGTTTAGGACCTGGACGTTCGAAGTTAGGTTTCAGCATGAAACTAGTTTCACTCTGCCCTACGATTTCGGGCGGGTTCTTCTAGCTGTATTCAAATTCAACTACCGCTTGCTGTATGTTGTCCCGGCGCTTTCCAATGCCACCCAAGGACTGTCCGGGATTCGCCGTCGAGGACGCCGGCCGCCGCCCATTTCCCGTCCCACTTGGCCCTTCCCGTCCATGTGGAGGGCGCGGCCGCGGGCGGGCGGGTGAATGCGGGGGCGGGGCGGGGCGATCGCGCAACGCAGCGCCAATTCACGCGAGCCGCGCGGATGCGATCGCGCCCATCGCTGACCTCATCCCGGCGCCGACCAGAGACAATCCGGCGAGCGCGGATGGCGACTCTTGCAAAGGGAGCGAGCTCAAAGCGGTGGGCTACTTCCACGCAATGCTCTCTACACTGTTCGAAAAAGCACCTTGCTTTTGTAGTATGTGTCACAACTCCCTGCAATTTTGAATGACCAAGTGAGCGCTTTGCTTAGTGCTCTCACAAGCCAAGATAGTACGTCCATTTTGGAAAATTGAAAAAAATGTAGAAATCCAAATTGTATATGCGGCATTAAAGAATATAGGCTGAAGGCGTGTGAAACTTGGATCGTGAGCTATTTCCGCCCAAATCGCAACCTATATTGACCGTCGCAAGTAGTGGAAAAACATCACTGAGACTTTTCAGTCCCTTGCGCCGAATGTAGAAATCCCACAGTTAGTAACGCACTTAAGAGTCAAGTAAAATTCTGAATAAAGGTAGTTCGTTTCGAGGATGAATAAGTGCATCTGCTTCAAAGAGCTGAGTTAGACAAACGACAATATAATAAGTGCTAATCAAATTAACACTTAATTTTAATTATGATCAACTCATCAGAATTCCATACGTCCTAACCGTTTATTTAAAACTTCGCGGTTAAAACATTGTCAATAAACTTTACTAAATTCGCCAAGATTCGTACATACATCGTGGGATTTATTTTCCACATTGCTTCCAGGATTTCGATTCTATTTGCGGGTAAACAATTTTTAAAAAGGTTTTGAAAAAACTCCAGCAAAACGCCAGGGGGTTTTGTCACTTTTCGACGAATGAATTGTATCGAGGTCTTAGGGTTTTCGTCACTACATCATCGTATGCATGACGCTAGGATATCATAATATGCATTCCTTTATCATCATTTGCACGATCATGCAGAAAAAATAGAAATCAGTTCTAACTGCCGACAATGCAGCTCGTGATTATAGCGTGACTTTGTAGCTGAAGAACCGACTTAAGAACTTCACGGGGAAATCGTGCCTCGGGTAACTTTTCCTCCACCGCAGAACGCTCTGATGTTTTAATAGAACTTAATTATTTAATATGTTGTTAAATACTCGTGCCCGACCCTGCAGACAGCCGGATACCACATTTTACAAGGGGGTGGAGGGCGAACGCGAAGGAGGAGGAATATCCGCGAGGCTGCTCGGGGTGCGCGGCCCCGACCGCCGCGCCGTCGGCCTCCCGCCGCATCGCAAAGGCCTCTTTTACGACCCCAGGGCCGTCCGATCATGGGCAGCCGCTGGCGGGGGCTGAAATTTATCGCGCGCGCGCGCGCATCGTGGGAAGCAACAGGAAAGTGGTCGCCGCCGCGACGCCGCGCGTTGTTTACGACTGACGGCACGTGACGCGCGATCGCCAACGCGAGGCACTCGCTCGATCGCACACGACGCGCCCCTTCCACAGCTGCGCCAGGGACTTGAATGCACCTGCACCGCCAACGCCGTGTGCTGGCGGACAGGAAGGCAATGATTGGTGGGGCGAACGAAGCGTATCGAAACCATCCTGCCCAATCATTTTTCAAGGGGTCGGGAGATGTTTATTCTACCAATCTTCCCCCTTAAATTACAATTACTTTCAAATGAGATGGCAACTGACGGCAGTGTTCAGAAATTCAATTGCACAGTATGCTCGCATAATGCTTTAAAACATCGGTATCTTCTAGCATAAGGCATCTGGCGAGATATCAGAAAATTCACTACATAAAATAAATATAAAACTAAAGATGCTCGTACCTCAGAAATACACAGTACAAAGTAAACGACTATAAGTGCTAATGTTCTGTTCACATACCGTTGTTTAAATTATTTTATTTAGTTTTTGAAGAGAACTGAAATAGATAGAGTTAAGTTTATTTTATAACACGTAAAGTAACAGAAAAAGACCAAAAATGTACAGTGAATAGTATTTAGATATAAATAAAAAATGTCTTTGTGAATGTGAATTTTTACTTTATTGTTTGACATCGGGCGATTGAATCTAAATGTTTGGGAACTAAGGAAAGGGGTGATTTGTAAATTACATTATAAATAAAAACTTCAGCATATTTCTCAAAGGTCTTATTATAGGCAGCATGTACGAGCAAATCACAAGACCGCATTTAAATTCAATCCAAATAAGTTTCACTCTTCAATCAGTATTTCTTCTTGACCTCCAATAAATGTAGGTTCGAAATGTGTCACTCATTTCTTGATAACCTGTAAAACTGCCTTCTCGACGCACCTCCCCACCTACACTTTCTCCTTTCATGCATCTGCCAGTCATTTTGCACTCACCAAATTTTAGGGACGGTCCTATTAATAATATCAGAGTGCATTCACACAGCACTGTTATTAGGCAGAGAGAATGAACACCGTCAGGTAGGGCGTGAACGAAACGAAATGTCGGCTGACCGTCTCAGAAGGCGGCAGGATCGAAATGGAGCATCACTAATGCGAACTGAGACGATAAAGAGGTAATTAAACATTTGGATCTACATACGAGTAATGAAAAAACAATGATTATAAACACATTTGAGATTTAACACTTTTATCCTGAGAAACTCTTTATCACAAATAATTTCTCTCTTTATTTCGTGAATTAGCCAGCTAAAATTCAAGATGTCTACGACAATGTATTAATAGTCTAAGTAAAAGAAGTTGAATCAACGAATAATGAACACATACAATTTTCTCCACACTTTCCCCATTTCTGTTCGTCGCCTCTCATAACCAAATTGCACACAACAAACAAAATAATCAGTTGGCCAATGTTTAGCGTCGTATCGTAAAAAGTTCCAGACGAAGGCAGGGCAGAATTGCTTTGTTGCCCGATAAAAAGTGTTACGCTCAACCCGTTCTATCCGCCACTTTCAGAGGTCAATTTAGAGAGCGCTCTCACTATGCCAACTTCGGCCAATGAGCGTACATCAACGATGAAATGTACACAATGATTCGTTTTCCTTCTCCGTAAGAGCGTTAATCCTTTTTACATACTTCTACGTCTTCAATGTCGAATGTGACTTTCAATGCCGCCATTCTGAGTTGTTGGCAAAATAACATACGCCTGCACAAAAATACGCGAATAAGGATGCTGCATAGTTTAAAATATGGTCAAAAGAAATTCTTCGTCACCGCGAATACTCTTCAAACGCAGCGCTGGAGTTTACAGAATGCATTCCAGTGCACGCCTAACATTGCTGATTCAACGACGATAAAAACGGGTCAAAAGTGAAACTCGTACATGTGCACTTCGAAGTTCTCCAGCATCATGCTTTGAGTATCACTGCATGAATTACTCTTATCTGCTGCGTGTTCACACTGAAATCACCATTATTTACATTAAGATATGAATAAAAGTAAGGATAAAAATAAAACATTTTACAGATAATTTTACAAGGAAAGATTTGTGATGAAAGAGCAAGAGGAAGAAGAGGTACATCATGGCTGGACAATTTAAAAACATGGTACAGTTGTTCAGCTGCAGAATTAGGTAATTTAGGTAATTAGGTACTTAGGTAATTAATTAGGTAACTCGTAGTTTACTGTAAAGTAGGAAAATCAAGACTAAGTGTTGCCATGATGGCAGCGAACCTTCTAAGAGGAAACGGCATATGAAAAGAATAAAATAATAATTCTTGATATACATTATATTGTCAAATGCTGTTTGTTCGAGTCTCGAGTTTTCATTGCATCATTCCTATTATTCAACACATTATCATCTTACATCTGAGTCACAAGTATCATTACGCACTTTCTTTTTGCAATACTTCGTGATTTGGCAATTTGAGAACTACTACATGCAAAGTGAAAATACACACATAATTTTATTTCATTAATAATTGGAGACAAATTCACTACCATGGGTAACTCCAGCTCATGAGAATGAAAGAGAACCTCAGACACTTCCTAATCATTCGAGATGAGCAAATTGTGTATCCTCCTGTTTGTATTTTATTGTTCACATTCGGTTTGCGACGGCGGAATAAGAAACTACTCCCGTTGAAGTAAGGTAACCGACACCTAGATCCTCACAACTTGCGCGTCCCTGATGGAAGAGTTGGAGGGAAGAAATAAAGGTGTCTTCGAACTTTTGTTTTCATTGTTATAATACTTGCTCCTTTCGTAGTTCACTGTAAATCACTGTTCCGTACTCTACATTCAGGTAAACAGAGAGATGGGAAGATGTAGAAGACGGTACCGGTCGTAAACGGACGGCTGCATATTCCCATAAGCATCCGCAAACTTTGAGTGAACGTGTAATCCAAAGCCAACGTCGCGAGCCAAAGCATCACCCAGACAGCAGGACGATCAGATGTCCGCTGAGGTGAACGACCCCGAATTGACTCAGCGTCCTTCCCGGCAAGGACAGCACTGCTTGTGGCCGAGGCGAGGCGCGGAGCGGCGCGGGACGGAGAAGGGGGAGGCGCCGCGTAAAGCAGCTGCACGTGAACTTGACAGCCTCCGGCAGTCTCCGGCAGTCTCCGTCCTAAGCAGTCGCCTCTTCTCCTCGACGACGGACAGGCTTTTTTTTTTCGTCCTACGTCGCGTATCCGCAACGCAGTCGAGCATTTCACCCCAGCAAAGCCCAGGGGAAAGTTTGACGTCACTTCCCGCTCGAGGAACTAGCCACAGCGCAGCGCCGTCCAGAGCCAACGCCGCAGCAGCCGTGCTACAGCACAGTGGGCCGACTCGACACCTACTCGTATCACAGCATTCCACTGTCTATTTCCTGTCACTTCCATTTAACTAACGAACTAGTACCACAGAATGGCACCGACTCTTGTACTATGTATGTTCCTATTCTCTTGAGACCGAGCTCACTTTTCGGTACTGTCCCACCCTGTTGCTAGCTGCCATCTACTGCCACCCAGCAGGACCTCTCGGTGTCCCCACTGCTCCTGTGGGACATTCCCAGTTAAGAGCACCTTCGCCTTCACCGAACACCGCTTAGGCCCATCTCGGCCCTCAATCTACAAATTCGCCCCTGGTTTCCATTGGCCCCACGGCCATGCGTGTACCATCGCTCTGGATTGCACACAGTTGCATGTTAGGTCAAGGTATTACGCAAGGATTAAGGAGTACGTGGAATTCACGAGGGAATGCCCCTCACACGAATTACTACGTTCTTGTCCTACGCGGAATTCGGACCCACAGTCTTAAAGTGTCCACGTTCTTGGACTCATCTAGCACAACCCCTGTATCACGAGGCCTTATGACACGAGAGTACCGATTGTAAACATGTTATGATTATGTAACAATAATAATAATTACGCACAAATAACTAGAATTGACTTTTTATGCTCACGCAGATTTTAATGTTCTGCAGCATGGAACGTATTTTAATTTCTTTGACATCCTTTGTTTTCACACCAACAATACAAACAAACGTATTTAAATATCAAAATCTACCAACATTGCACGTAGTAATGAACAACGTTCTCAAAAGTACCACTACAAAAAATGTTGTAGAACGTACAATTTACATACAGCACGTATCAGTTACCGAAATAGGATTTCTTTACTTTCATGTAATACGTATATTGTGTTTACCAAAAAACAATTTTCTCATTTCTTTGGTCCCATTACAATATAATGAAATAAAATTTTTAAAGAAGTTAAAAAATCTTGAAACGTTTGGAGCCGTTTGTGAGAGAACGTTTGAACTATTTTGAAAGTGCGTAATGTTTTGCTCATCTCCTCACAAAATTTCTGAGTCTTTCAGAAACTTCATAAAATTAATTTGAAGGTCTTATACTATGCACGTGTTATTTATAACCTATTAGAAAATATTAAGGTGAGAGATGTTATTAAAAAAATGTGTAATTTTTGAAACATCAAAAGAATACTTTAAATTGGAGGTCACATCATGTTATTCATTGCATATAAGACTATCAGTACAAAATGCTTTTAAAAAATTGAGCCTTTTTTGAAAAAATATGTTTTTAATATTGCCCGTACTTCACTCAAAATTGCAAGAAAACTACTTATATTTTTAAAAAATGTAGTTCAGGACACAAATTGGAGAACGTGGTAATTTGAAGAAACTCTTCCAAGGCGCATATCCCCAAAATTTAAAAAAAAATTATTTTCAAACTCGCAGAGCCTCGAGTTGGGGCAGATCGATTGGGGAATATTCATTTTTGAAAAATATCCTGTAATTGGTTTAGAAGCTCGAGTTATTCACGGACAAACAGACACTCTCCCTCCCAGTCCCTCCCCTTTCTCTCACCCCCACATATCAGGTTTGTCTGTATTCTTTTCCATTTTTTTTCTCTCTCTCTCTCTCTTTTGAACGTGTCTTTTGGGCCCCGTGAGAGTGCGTCCCGCCGCTGTCGCCCCGAGAGAGAAACCGGCGGCGCGCAGGGGCTAGCCGCTGGCCGCTGGTCACCGGCAATTCGTCAGCGCGTCCGCCGCCTCCTCTCTCTCCCGCGCGCGCGCACGTGCACCGCCTCCGAGCGTTCCCCGCAAGGCGAGGAGGAGAAGCTTTTGCGCGCTTCCCGGAGAGACCCGAACAGCAGACATTTACCTAGACTAAAGCCAAGCCTCCCTTCATGGGCTCGTTCTCGTTTATTCTAAACGACTCCTCTGCTACATCTCCTCCCGTGTTCACACTTCGGAGAACAATGCTTATTTTTTATGTTGGGTATTAAAATGTTCACGGTATGCTATTAAATTTATAGTCATTACATTCTTTTTTAAATTGTATTAAATTGCCTTGAGGTTCGTCGAAAGATCGAATAGAGTACGTGCATGTACCAGAGTTAATTTTTTAAATAAGATCTGTTGGTTAATAAGAAAGAAAATACTGTATATATCTTTAAAAAAATATTTTTCCAATATTCTTCATATTTTTATCTTCATTTCTACACAATTTTAATTTTTGTTCAAACACTTGTTATACTGTTTAACAAATTTTGGAATTCCGACGTCAATGAAATCTGACGAAGACCAATCCCTGACTGCAGTTCATTTCTTCGTTACCGCTGAACCGTCGACTACCAAGAAAATCCTTTAGACATCGAAACACATGATAGACAGTAGGAGAAAAGTATGGCCAGTAAGATGTGTGATCCATTTGTTTATATCCAAAGATCTGATTAGCCTTCGTGTTCGTGCAGAAACACGGCAACATCGACGGGCAACTCAATTTTCTTAAACACTTTAAAATTCTACAGCTCGGCTCACAGATATACAGAAAAGTATTAGTGGAATTAGAAACTCGTGCACTCTACGGCAATCGCGCTTTAATCTCATTCTCATTAACAAATGGACCTTAATTAAAAAATAACTTACGTACTACATTCAAATTTAAAGAGTAAAAGTACGATCTTAAAATGTAAATTTTATGCCTTCTTCAGCTTTAAAAATTGACATTTTCTTCTTAACCAAAATTTTGGTTACCCGAAAACATCTCCCGTTACTTTGGTTAACAGAGGTTCTACTGTAGCTTCAACATTTAAAATACGGGCAAATTGACTGTTCTAAAAGCTTTGTTTCCGCAACGTCGTTCCCGAACACTGCAACTGACATTTTATTAATTTTCTTGGTTCCGTCTTCCACGCTTCTAATTCACTTTCCATACCCACTCACAGAATTTGTCACATGCATTCTCGTGCCTTTATCTTGATTATGATCCAAAATTCATAACCCTTTTGGTCATACCTCAGAAACACTTTTTTTTATGAACGGTGGTGGTGATGCGATATCAATGAAAATGGGAAAATGAGTGGCAAGGGAAACCAAAACAAGTCCGAGAAAGCCAGCCGCGAACCCACTTTGTTCATTTCAAATTCTACGCGAATCGACCGGGATCCGAATCCCAGTACACAAACGTGGAAGGCAAGCGATCTACACCACCATTACCTCCCCCCCCGTGGTTTTCTTTATGGGGTGAAGCGTATAAAAGAAAAGCTTTTTCTGAAATACAACAGCTGTATCCAGAGTGCCAGAGGAGCGAAAGGAAGTTGCTGCCACTCGCGTGTAGTAGATGCTGACAATGCATTTCCGTTCGTATCCCTACATTAACACCTTTTTATGGTCACTGCACTTTCTCTGCTCTCCGCGTGTCCAGTGAATAAAAATGTGGATGTCTGCAGAGCGAAAGTCGATTTTCCAAATAGAGCAGGAGAAACGCATTGCTCACATCACTGAGCAAAATAAAACCCATCATGAGACCATAAATCGTTAAAAATTAATATTTTATTAACGTTAACTAAGACTTTTTAAGGGCATGAACATAAGGCTGCTTTAGTAGTTTTCACATTTTCTTAGAGGAATACCAAACTATTGCAATTGATGTGGACATTTAATGATTCAGCGTAGTCAACTTAATTCGATTTTAAACATTCTTCAAAAGTCTCTCTGGTGCCTAAACAATGTCCTATCGGAGGTCGAGCCCTTGTAGAATTTTCATGACACCTTCAAGGATTCAAGAACTTCAAGTTTTCAAAAAATGTATCCAAAAGGTAGTTCACGTTTAAATTCTGCGGCATCCTTTGGTGTGCACCCATTTTGTTTTTAAGTATGAATTTTTCATTCCCAAGAAACGCGTCAATTTCTGCCCTTAAACGTCTAATAGCAAAAGATTTACACGCCACCGCCACCGCCACTGCCGACCGCATCCCAGCGAAATCTCGCTCGTCAGGAAATTCGAGCCGGCGAGGTAATTCGGCTCGTAAAACGACCATCATCACCGACGATAAACGGGGCTCGTACGTGACGTGTCCCCCGCCCCTGCCCCTCGCACGCAGGTCGCAAAACGGAGCAAAACAAAAGGCCGGCGGCCGGCCGACGTCCATCCCAGCCCGTGACGAAACAGATTAAAAAATTCCAGGCCAGCGGGAGGGCGCTGGAGCAGGCCTTGAGACGGGTCCCCCGAGGGGCACTTTCGGGGCACGGGGACTCCCTAAGGCGAATTCGAGGGCTGAGCTTCACGAGTTTTTTCTTACGTTTGTTTTGCTCAGACAGGTCATAATAAGTAACGAATAAATTAAAAATACTATTTAAGCAATTAAGTTTATAATTCTTTCAGACACATAATTGCCTCTTCAGAAGCGTACTTTAAAAGCCCGACACCATCAACTCCAAAGCCATACAACGAACACTCAATTGAATTGTTCCTACTTGTAGTGAATTGTAGCTCGCCGCACTCGCCCAGGAGATAATTATTGACGAAAATTTATCTACGTTAATTTCATTTTCTCTAATAAAGCAAATGAATAATCCATTACAATGTAATAATACATCACTCAGATTTCAAAATGTCGATGAAGAAAAAATTAAATATCTGAACTCTGAATTGAAAGTACCTTGAGTTTGTAATCGTATTTATTTAATAGTTCAATAAACTTACAACGTTTGGGTCAGGATTGACAGACAAAGATTCTTGTCCTTTAAAAGACCCCGTAAGCAACAATTTTTCAACTTGTTTATTACCTATTTTACCTTATTGCTATATACAATAAATAACGGAATTATTTCATAATGGATAACGCAAAACGAAAAACACGGTGGAAAAAACTATCCATTCAAACACATTCTTACCTCTTGACAAAAATGTTGCTAACTTTTTTAAATTATAAATAAATATTCTTTAAATTATACCAGGTATAATTTAAAAATAAATAACTATAAAATATATAAACAGTAAAGAATATAATAACTCAAATCTTTGTTGTTTGATAGAACAACTGGTAAACATATTTTCGAATGAATTCACTATTCCCGCCTCGCGCCGCTTCAGCTTGCTCCTGCACATCCCCTCGTGGATTTGGAGGGAAACTAGAGCGGATCGGGGCAAAGTGCCCGTGCTCCCAGGGGCGCCGGGTCTCCCAGATGGACACGTTGTTTGTGCGGACACGGTTTGACAGGCTTTTTCTAAAGTCAAGAAAATGAAACTAATAGTCCCTAATAAGCCTCGGGCTTTACGAAATTACTCTTACGTTCAAATATGGAAAATTGAAGTTAAGTACAACACTACTGTACAGGTCCTCCGGAATTCATATGTTTGAATAAGAATGTCACATTATGTTACAAAATAATTAATTTGAATATTTGAAAACGGGCGGACAACTTGTTGTAGAGGTTGATTCATGCACGCAGTTGCAGAACTTTTTGTTACAGCAGTCAATGTAAAATAAATGGACGCAAAAGCTCACTAGTCCCAGAGCAAGCAGCATTCTAAATGTAGGCCTGCTCCAACCCTTTTACATACAGTAGAACCGACAGCACATGATCAAAGCCTTGTCAAAAGACTAATGTGGGTTCATTGTACGCAGCTTGCGGTAGAAAGAAATCCTGGCAGCGTGACAAAAATGCATTAGGGGTAACTGGGGGGTTCCACATTGCACTCTCACGATGCCTGATGTTGGATTTGACTCTCAACTGGCGCAGTGCCTAAGGTGGCCAGTGCATTAACCTAGGTCGAATAAAAGTATTCCCACGATGTAAAGTAAATTAGAAACAAAAGGCTGCTCTTGATTTAAGTAGCACGACAATAACGCATTAATTGTTTTATGAAGAATTCAAGTGGTCAAAATATTCAAGTGGTCAAAATATCGTAGGAATAAATGACTCAAGTTAATAACACTTTAATAAGTGAATTCCTACGAATTACAATGCAACCCGTTCGTAAGCCATTTTGTCGACAATGTCACGGAAGGTGGCGGTGATCTCCTCCCGCTGGGTGGCGAGATCCGGCGCTGACCTACCGTCGGCGTTGCTGGCTGGCCACCGCTGGATCTCGAATTTATAGATTACCTCTCATTCCATGAAGCCTAACGAGCACGCGCTCCATCACACCCTATCCAACATTTTAATTTGTTTCATTTATACAATACGTTACAAGAGGCAGTACTTAGTTGCGCAGTTGATCAAAAAAAGTAATGTCTTCACTGTCCACCAGTGGACAGAAGCGAAATGCATCGAGGTGTGAAAACATCGCCCCGCGTTGCCACCGCTCCCGCATGCGGTGGGTCGCGACCTCGAGGTCATGAGAATTTGTCCTCCGGCGCCTCACAAGGCGCACGTGCCCGCGGCGCGGCGGTGACAAAGACTCGCAAATAATTTCGCTTTCGCTTCGCGACGACGCGAGGGTGGGCCCACGTGCGACCGCAGACGGCGCGCGGTTTAAAAGGCTGTCGCCTCCGAGGTTCAACAGCCACGGCTCCCAGCAACCAGCTTTCCCCCCCCCCTTCCCTCATCGCCTCACCCTCGCCTTCGTATTGACCCTCTTCTTCGGGCCTAACGTTCACATTGTCTTAGCATCCGTCTTTCACATTTTCTCTCTCCTTTTCGTGAGTATTGTTTCCACGACCTCGCCTTCGCTCGCGGGTACGTTTCCTCTTCGTTTTTATCTCTGTACCCCACTAACTGCAACTTCGCCAACGTCCATCTTGCGCTACTCCCTGAAAAATCTCCTTGTCTCTACATTCATAGTCACTATCGTCGCCTGAAAAATCTTTCACCATCGCCACTTTCTTTGCCATCTTCATCTTTCCTTGTGAATTGCTCTCCTCCGACACATCCTTTCCCCCTCCTTCAACCCCACCATCATTCCCTCTTACTATCATACTGCCTCCACCGATTCGACCTTTCCTCTATTTTTTCATTACCACCTCCGTTCGACGACCAACTCTTCACCCTCCACTGATTTCCTTACACGACCTCTTCCGTCATCTTTATTTCTTTTCCCATCCCCCACTATCTTCCTGACTGCCCGGCATCACAGACTCCGTTTTCTCCTCCCCCTGACGTCATCGTGCCTTCGTTCTTGCCCTTCATCATTCTAACTGCCTACACTTCCATTGCTCTTCACTTTTCTTTGCCTACACCTTCTAGCCTCCATGTGTTTGTTCCTTCTTTGACGGATAATTTCTCAAATCCCCGCCCTTCTCCTCCTGGGTTCTCCCACTGGCGTCTCCCGTGCCCTCTCCTCTCCGTATCCTTTCCACCTCCACCATTTCCCTTCTTGCTCGTCGCCCCCGCCCGCACCGCCTCGGCCCTGCCCCTTCCCAGCTGCCCCTGCCGCAGACGCGCGTGCGTTTTTTATTGTTGGTAAACCTGTTCTACATATCCCAGCGGCCGCTCCGCTCTTCTTTTCCTCTGCGGGGGAGATCGCCTGAGACACCCACGGCCGCCTGGCACAGGGTGCACCCACTCACCTCTACACGCAAGTGGATTAGGCGCTTCGCAACATTTGTGCGAGCAACTAAAACAGAAGCAATTCGTCACGGTACACTCAGCATGTAGTGTAAATTTTTATGTAACAGAGTATTCAAATGTAGTGAAATCCATACTCGCTTTTATTGAATAATTCGTACATCAAAATACATCGTATACTGGAAAAAATGACAAAATTGGCACAGCAATAGAAATTTATAAAATTTAATGTGGTTTTAAATCTAAGTCATCGTCACTCGTCAACTCTCACTGTATCAACACTCAACACTCACTGTATCTAAGTAACTGGGGATACATCGGAGATGCGGGTGCGGTTCAGGTCGAGGGAGTCGATTCTTTGAACAGTCAAAACATCGCTATTATTATTATTATTATTATTATTATTATTATTATTATTATTATTATTATTATTATTAATTAATAATAATAATAATAATAATAATAATAATAATAATAATAATAATAATAATAATAATAATAATAATAATAATAATAATAATAAACCGAGCGAAGTGGCTCAGGGCACAGCGCGCTGACTTCGCAGTCAGGAGGCCCTAGTTTGATCCCGGGGCCGGCCATTCTGACCGGGGATTTCGTGGTTTCCCTTCAGTCAAACACGAGAATGATGGGAAGGTTCAAAAAGGCCACGTCCACCTCTTATCAGCATCCTATCACCTCATAATTCAAGGCTTAACAACCTTGTCTTACGAAGGGATACAGCTAAAAGCTAATCAAAGACAATGACTGAAGGAACAACAAGTTCTTGAACACCTAAGGAAGCTTATACCCAATGTTACTCTAGATTCGTCAGAAAATTTATGGGAAATCAACCGACATTAGATTCGAAATTATTACCATGATGTGTACTGTGATTATATTAATCTGTGCAATTTATGTTATTACTATGGAAATGTGAGCTGCCGTTTATATAGTAATAATAAGACAGTGTATTTCGACCACGATTGCCTAACTGTTTGTATTCACTTGCAGCAGGTTCACATTTTGCCGCCGGGTGGGTCCTCCCGCTGGAGCCTCTCCAGCGCGGGCGGCGCCGCTGCAGCCCCAGTTCGCCTTGACGGCGACAAAAGGAGTCGTCTATATAGATCGCGTCGTCGCAAAAACAGGCCATTGTGCGAGTGGCCGCTGCGCAAGAAGCTAACCTTGCGTCTCGAATGTTCTGCCTCCGATGAATCTCCCAAGAATTTCTATTACGCTCGCACACCACGCAGAGGAGCTATTCAGAAGGAGGGAAAGAATGGGCATGTGGCATGCCTACTTCCCCAACCAAAAAATAAAATTTTGTAGACAAAATATATATTTTGCTAGAAGGAGAAAAGCAAAATAGAGGTCTTCCATCCTTGCAATGGGAACTGATTAGTAATGGCGGAACCCATTTATACGTAATAATAATAATAATAATATAATAATAAATTAATTGTAATATTAACTATTACGTAATAATCTCCATGATCAAAATTACAAAGGTGCCATTCGTCTTTACATTTTGTAATTAAATACGCGAAGAGAGATTTCAGATAAAAATCACCGTCTGCTCTTCAAGAAGATGAACTTAGAATCTTATGTCATTTTACATCGAACTCTACAGCAGTTTCTCTAACAATTTCTCCTCTTCTCTAACGTCACAATGTACGTAGAGGTGCTACCAAAATTTAAATGAATTGCCAACAAAAAATATTGTATACCTTTTTTAAATCCAAACAACGAAAATCCTACATTTGAGAAGTGCCAAAACTGATAAGCACATTATGATCATCGCGGGCTACGCTGGGATAGTTCCCAAAATCGCCAGTCGGATGTAAACATTTAATTGCATTCGCTGACCTCCCCAGTCTATAACAGAGCTTCAATTTCTTGTCTTAGTCAAGAGCCTATCGAACAGAAAAAGAATGGAAAATATGTATTTAAAAAATAAAGAAACATGGTCATAAAAACCTTTCAAATCACAAATTGCGTTTCTTCCAGCTAAAGAAATTACCTTATTTTCATAGAAAATAACATATGCTATTGAACAATTGCAAACCAACTGAAACTAACTTGAACTACCAAAACTATCTCCAACAATTGCAAACCAACTAAACCCGACAGAAGTTAGTCTTCAGAGGGCGACAAAGTCAAAGCAAATATTTGAGACTTATAAATATATTATGGATGTTCAATTTTGGTCCCCAAATCTCTCACTCTCATGCCACCATACCATACAACATTTCATTTTTTGCAGCAGCGATAGCACGCGTCCGAAGAGAAGCTCGCTGTCGGTCCGTCACGCCACGACGCTGCATGTACACACAACTGTTGCGGTTGCGCCAAGAGCATTTCCAAGCGGTTGAAAGGCGTCGGCTCGCGTATTTGGGTCTGTCTGTCATTCGGGGTCATCGGCGCGAAGAGAAACCCCTTCTGCGTATCTGCTCCTTCGAGACGGGAGCTTCTGATACGCGGCCAGAAAGTCCCACCGCGGCGGCGGCGGCACAAAGAGGAAACGCGATTCTGCGCGGCCCCGGCAGCACAATCCGCAGGATGGGAAACAAAACGAGGACTTAGTACACACGTCCCGCTTTTTGTTCGCTTAACTCTGTTAGTTGCAGTCTCCATTCAATTCTAAATCTATTCCAGTCGGTTTGTTATATAATGGTGTTTCTGCGGCATGAAGGTGACCTGGTCGATGTGTCAGGGTTGAACGCACTAGTCTCCGCAACGTAGTTTCGTTGTTCTAATACGAGAGCGTGTTAGTAACGCTTCTGGGCGTGATATAAATCAATACAAGAAAATGAAAGGTCCAGAGGCAAAGAAGATGACTAGTCAAAGCCAACTTGTGCATAAACTCAACTCGACTGAATTTCAGCTGTGATCGCATTCGCTCTCCTCCTGCCTACCCCTGGTCCAGCGAGGCCGCATCTTAACAATGGGATGTGGGAGGCCTTGGGTGGGTGCCACTGCGCATTCAAGGCTGATCACATGTATGGGCGCACTATCCTGCCTACATTAAAACCATTCAAGGGAAGGGAATAATGGCTTCTGAGAGCACTCAATCTGTCCGGTCCAGCTCCACCCTGGCAAAATGCCAAACTCGGACCCGCAAATCAGCTTGCTGCCAGTGATTAAAAGGGCAATAACCTCACACCCTACATCTCGTATCATGCGTAGTAAATTATGTTATTTTGAAGGCTATCAACAAAATTTTCTGTTGTTGGAAATTTATGTAAGTTTCCGACAAATAATAAATTTTACGTTGTAACATGTGAAACGAAGATTGAACATTTAATTTTTATGGTAAAAAAATATTCCACGACACAAAACTTCGTAGCAACAAAAAATGTAAAAAGACGACGGAATTTTTTTTCAAAAGGAAGAGCACAAATATCAAACACATGAAATATTTTCTTCAATAAACAAAATGATCAGCATTGTCACTTGTATACGCAGGAGCTCCTAGAGAAAACACCAGGGTGGGTGGGCGTCTCATTTCAGTCAAGAGTCTCCCCCAAATTAATTTATAGAATTAATCTCTCCATAAAACAAAAATAATTTACAGCAGTTAATTTGAATTAGAAGTAAATACTTTTTTAATGTTATGAACGAAAACATTAAAAAATTCGGGGCCCTAATGAAGTAGGAGCTTGGAGAAAGTTACCCCAGCTCTCCCTTCGCCCTTCCCCTTTCAGGTAGCACTACGCACAAATATTTATCACGTCCCTAAAGTGATTAATTTAGAACTACAGTAACTACTCCCTCGTTAGCACAAACCCGCTTAACACTAATTTCTTTGTAACACGCACAGAACTTGGGCCCCGGTCAGGGATTACAGTAATGCGGACATTTATAATAATTGGATAACACGATCTCATATTGTTTCGGTCCCTTCGAATTCGAGGGATTACTGTAGAACAATGATTGGACTTCTTTACAAATAAGGTGAAATTACTACTTTATGAATTTTATATTATTTACTGAAGCAAAAAATATTACAACCAAGGCAAATAAAAAGTTACATCTAACACAACATCAATTTTTAAATGCAAATTAGAAGTGGCAAATGTTTACATTTTCGTGCACGATCTTTCAATGCTCCGAGCACAGGGACCTTGGATTGGTAAGCAACGCCAGTACTATCTAGTGGTGAATTACGGAACTAAAACGAGTAAAGCGCCTTCGAAAGATTATGATTATGAATGACAAGATTTTTAAACTTTATTTTTGTCAAAATATTGTTTATGGATTTTTCATTTATGGTTTCGTTTTTGTTTTGTTTGTTTATTTATTACTACCTTCAAAGAACTGTATTAACATTTCTTGTATTAAAATGCACAATTCTAATTAGAGAAGACTTTAAATTAGTGATTTAAAACGTTATTTTAATATTTCATCAGTTACTGAATATTTTTGTTTTCCAATTCTCGTCCTTACAAAATTCCATTGCACTAATTCAATATTCTCTAATTCCCGGCCTCACATATCAACTTTTAAAATTTAAATTCCAAATTTGACAAAGAAATTACCAAAATTATTTCATAGAAATGTTTATCCTTATAGGGCTACGAATGATATTTTGGATTAAACAATCAGGGGAGAATCAATATTTTGTGATTAACTTGGACATGCTGTAACACAATACGAATTCATACTGAACTTCAGATGTCTTTTATCTGTGGACCTTGATTTGATTCCTTTTAATTTATGGTTTTGTCCCAATGCTTTGACTGTGAGACAATGAGCTAACAGAATTTAAATGTAGTAAAATTTGATTGCAGAAGAAAAATATCATGAAAGGGGAAAGAAGTGACCCTATTTTTCCAAAATAATTCGTTGCATGGTTTTATGCCATTTCAACTGCAGAAATGCTACATTGAAAGTAAACTTTACATTTACTATATAAAAGCTAAACCCCTATGTCCTGTACAGGGGCAGATTCAGCTGATCATTCAAGGGGGGAGTCATCATAGATTCTTGTTAAATAATGAACATACTTGTTATTATATTGTATATTATTTTTTAATGTATAGATAATATCACACAATATTATTTTTTTAAACAATTGCATAAATATTTAGATCAATGTTTCCAAATAAAAGGAGGTAATAAACAAAATCTCTAGGCCTTTCGGAGAGAGCCATGGCCCTCATGATCCCCTGGGTCTTCCACTGGTCCCATACAGGATAGAACAAAAGGAGTTACTGACCTGACTGAGGCCGATGCGATAAGAAGCACCATCCACATCAATGCCCAGCAGCATGTCCTCCACAGCACGCCTTTCGTCCAGAACAGGGCTTGAAGGACGTCCATCAGCAGGTGCAAGTAATCTGAATCTTCTTTGGAATTCCGAGAGAGGCAAAAACTTTGGAAATCCTTGTTTGTGCAATCTGATAGCATCCAACAACTGAGCACCTCTCAGCTGCAAAAGAAAGAAATGAGACTAAATTAGGTAATTATGTATCACTGAGCTGCTTCTTTTTTATGATCTCATTACAATTCGGACAGATTGAACCTTACTGATGGCTAACCCTTTCATTACGATAATAACAAGTAAATATATAGAGTATACAATAACAAACTTCTTTATAAAGAAAAGACTCTCGAGTTTGGCTTGTATTAAACTATAACCCACACATTGATACACTCTTTCTCTACAATCAAAACTCTCTTTAATGAAAGGACTCAGTCCATTGAATCTCATTATAAAGGCTTACACTGTCATTAATTGTAGGTAAACTCTTAATTCAAATTGTTCCTAACCTGAGAACGTATCAGAGGTATATTGATAAGTGCTTCCTCTGGACTCATGTTGGCCATGGCACGACTTAAGGAGCCACCTTTCATGTCACAAGATCCTGCATTATGTTGTGGAAGGAAACAGTGCACAAAGTTCAACTTGGTTCTACGAAGAGTTTCAATAAGTCCATCCTGTAAGCAAAACAAATCTTCATTTCTATTTGTTGCACTAAAACAAAAGAAGTTTCATCAATCAAAAGTTTTAAATAACCTTTACATTATTCACATTCGCAATCTTGTTTTCAATTACAAATCTTACAGATTATAATTTTATAGACAAAATATAACTAATTACGTATTAAATGTCTTAAAACTAGTGTCAAAGTTTTAATGACACATCATACTTTTTCTGAATTTTACAACAATTTATACATGAATCTCAGTAATGTAGTGAAGAAATGTTTTTTCATATTAGAAAAAAATAGTATTTTTGTACGCATATAAAGTCATATTTACATCTTTCTTAGTAAAAGGTCATATTTTAGCCAATTTTTCTCATCACACATGTTGTCACCTGTTCAATTTGAACTATGACTCAGTGTAGTTTAAGGTGTCAAACGTAAAGAGCTCCAAGAACATGAAGCACCTGGGTTTTGTGCATGATTTCTTCAGCACTGTATTGTATTTATATTTTATTATTGTTCTTACTTATTGAAGTATTGGCTTTATATTATTGTTCTTACTGATATTTTGAAGTTTTTGCACATGTCTAATTAAGTTCTGGTTATTTTCAATGACTACATGCTTCGCAGCATGAGACACAACTCATGAGTACTTTACTCACAATTTGTTCTGGAACAAATTTAGTAATTTTGTTATAGAAAAAATAAACTTATTTGAGACCTTAAGGTCATATTTACACAAGTTCTAGGTCATAAATGCTACCATACTTCCCTGATATTTAGGTCATCAAAAACTGGGCTGCATTAATAACTACTCACTCTTGTTATCATAGTGGTAAATTTAATTAAGCAATGATTACCAATAAAATATTTCAAAATATAAGAAAAATTCATACATCCAATTTAAATGGTAAAATATTTAGGGAACATTATTATTAAAATTTGATGTCTAATAAAAGAAAAATCTTTTCAGAAGTTGAAATTGCAATTGTACAAAAATTTCATTGGTTTAGAAAAAAGTTATCCCTCCACTTCTATAATAAAAATTTAAAAAACAACAATACACAATTACTTACATAATAATTGTGAGTTGACAACAAAATTCATTGAACAACTATTTTTCCACAGAGACTCTTTTGAACCTAATTTTATACTAGTATGAAAAACAAATCTGGAATTTTAAACATACCACAGTGAACTTCACTTGCAGGCACACAGATTTACGTTTGATACCAGCAGTGCCAGTTGTGAAGGTTCTGCGGATGCTTGAGGCTCTTCTCAGAGATTGTGTACCTTCAATACCCACAACTGAGCCACCAAGAGTACTTGACACTCCAGTTCCACGGATGCTCATAAACAACTGGCCAACTTCCTCCCTGTGCATGGTAATATTGTTTCATTAGATAACTTTTCATTTGGAAATATATACCTTTCGTAGGAAGTTACAAGAGGAAACAATGTTTTATATAATGCCTCAATCCAGAATGCAACATAAAATAAAACTAAGCAGTTAATACTCTAATTTTCATATCAGAGTTCACGTTCAAATAAATAAAGTCAATGAAAGAAATTACTGGTAAGCGATTCTAAACTCTTACTTTGAGGATTCTTGTAAAATTGTAGCAGCACAACGAGCTATAGGATTCTCACGAGACACTTTCAACCAACCAGTGGCAGTGTATAAGACTGGATTTGTGCCTTGCAAGTGTTGAAGCACAAATTGGTTGTTTCCAGGAGCTCTTCTTAAGAGTAGTTGATGCTCTGCAAATAAATAAGCATCACATTAGCTGTTGTGATTTTGAATAAAAATAAGCTACTTTACAAACTTAGCAAAGTTGTATTGACAATATTTTAATGATTTACAAGTAAATTTTATGCAAGAATTTTCATAATTCTGTCTTTTCTCTTTCATCCTCCCTTGCTAATTTTATAGACAAATTTAATAATATCAATAGACATACATTTCAATTTTCATAATTCTGTCTTTTCTCTTTTATCCTCCCTTGCTAATTTTATAGACAAATTTAATAATATCAATACACATACATTTCCATGTGCATACTGTTTTAACTGATATTTCAATTCCTATAAGAACCTATCAACATAAAAGTGGCATAACAAAAGCAGTGTTAATCAATTACTTTCTTCATAATATTTTAACAGACTTTGTTGAATTTCCAATTTCATAGAAATTTAATGAGGATTTGAGTTTGTTATCATTAATACCCAGATGTTTAATTAACAGTTTATATAATTTTTTAGTTTTTGAACTGGACATTAAAATATTATTCCAAATATATGATATTCTCCTTGTTTTTATCTATATTTCTCTGCTCTTGTTTAGTTGAATAAGAAAAGTAACTGTACAGCAAGCATAGTTTCCACTTTCTTCACCACACATTTCCTAAAAAATAATTTCAAACAATTTTCATATAGAAATTTTATTATCAAACAAGACTAAATGAATTTATTCAATCAATTTATTTATAATTAACAAGACTGAATGAATAGCTTGTGAAACAAAATATATTTTAAGAAAACATTACCTCTGTCTCCATAATGGGCAAAGAGTCTTTCTAAGAAGCCCTCGTCACTGGCTGCTGGTTGCACAGCTTCCTCATCCAAAAGCCACAGCAGCCCCCGACGATCAGACTGACGCAAATCCGTCTGAGAGGAGCGAACAACAGCACTCTGAGCTGCTCTATCCATCATAGCCACCAGCCTTTGTGGAGAGCAGCCCTCCCCTTCACCCTCGTCCAAGTTTACGTCTATGTGTTCCTGCAGACACAATGATCATGTCATTTAATGCAGATAAACAAAAAGTGAAAGCTCCCCAAAATAATTTCAAAATATAAAATATTCAACTATGCTTGTTATGAGCAAATAAAGCAGAATACCCAATGTAAAAAGGTAGTTTTGATTCTTAGGAAAACGCTCATTCATCAAAAAATGATAGATATAGAACATTTCAATACAACGCTACTTTGGATTGAATTGGGGGAGAAGGTAGGGTATGAATTTCATTTGATTACAAGGAATGTGATTCTATTTTAGAATCTCATTAAAGAATAAGGGCATGATCAATGGATCTAATAGATACACTAGCATTCTTAATGATAGAACAACAAAATTTCATTAAATAATTTTCTCAAGAAACTTAGATAAAAACTAGTGAAAAAATTACTCTAAAAATCACTTGCTGTCAAGTAAGCATTTTAGATGGTACATGTGAAATGACTAGAAATACAGTGTGCCACGAAAGTCACTCCACACCAAGCTGAATCAGGGCCTCCTATTAAAAATTGTATTTATGTTGGTAGCAACCTGATCACTGCAAAACAAGAGTAGGAGACAACAGTTCATGTATCTGATGTGATGGTGGTGAGAGGTAGGCAATTTATATTTTCTTTTGCTCCAAGCTACAGCTTGTGCTGCAAACAAAATTTCTGTTGCTAGCACTCTCACCAGCAAGATCATCTGCGGAGAGACTTTCCTGGTGCACTGAATCTGTCTGTACAAAAATTCTTAAAAATGTCAAAGTTTATTATGAATAGGGCCTACATGTATAAAATTAGGAAGAAAAAATATGTAGACTCAAACCTGAGCATATCTATCCCTGGGAGCCACAAGCATTGTGTGATGGAAAAGTAGCTGGAGCCGTTCTTGCAAGTAGTTGTGACACAGATCTTCAAAAGTGGCACCTCCCTGCTGTCCACAAGATGCAGGATTTTGAAATCCAGGAGTATCAACAACAACTAATGAAGATACAGTGTGGATTGGAGCTGATATTGATCTGAAAAAAAAAAAGCACGTAATAATTACAACCACTTCTTCACCATAAACATATTTCATCAAAATTATCACGATAAAAAATACTTTTCATAGGAATAAATGCCTTACAATTTTAAAAAATCCACCAATGCAACATCAAGAAATAGATTTGATGAATTTTTATATAATAAATATCTGAAATAGAATTATGATCTTCCAAAGATACAATACTATGACCAGAAGACCTGACACTATCTGGCAAAAAAATATTCTTAGATAGCAAGGGAACTGAAATTACATAACAAGTTAAATTAAGAATTTTATAAAAAAAGAAATTTATGAACAGGACATGTCTTTGATATGCATTTTAAAAATTACAAATATAAATGCACTTAAGTCATACAGTTTACAAACTTATATGTAGAAATAATGCATTTGAACATTATCTACATATCCAACTGTGAAGTAAGAAAGTGAACCAGATATTGTAAAAAAAGAATTACACCAGAATAATTGGAAGAATGTAATAAAACTAAAGTACAAAATGAAGATGAGATACAAAAGAAAAAATATAATAATTGTTGAAAAATGTGATATGCATAAATACTTTAGAAACATTACCATATTTAGAACACAATATAATAGGCAGTTGAGATTAACTAATCCTCTGTATTTTAGATGGAACACATAAAAAAACAATTCTTTGAAGTAACTACCACAAATGTGGTGATATAAATGATCTGGATACAATCTTATTAGACAGAGGACTACATAAAAACCATATTAACATCAGAAGTTAACATAACAATGTAGATGAATAAAAATTAGTGATAAAGGAATGAACAAGCTTGATGTAATTATTTTCACTAAAACATATGAAACGAATTGCTGCAACTTATATGAGATTAGTCAATATCAAATATTTTTTGTGAATGGCAAAATTAATGAAAATTACAGTACTTGTATATATGTAAAAGAAACAAAACAGAAGAAACATAAAGAAATCAGTATTGGTACAATAAAAACCATATTTACCATTATATTGACAAATGTTGGATAGGTCAATATTACTTATCTTTATAAATTACAAGGACTGCCCGTTAAAGATTTCATTGGTGACCTATATGATTATATGCTAGAGCACATTAATTTGGAATATCATTATTTAATAGGTGACATGAATATTGATATTCTGAGACAAAACAAAATTGTTGATTACTATATCAGCAATTACTGTGAATCTGGGTACAAATTGATGAAAAATATCCAGACTATAGTAACTGAAAATTCTACGACATGTATTGATTTTATTTTTGTTAAACGAATAGATAATTTATTTACTTATTCACAGTAATAATGAATATTGAAAATAATGAATATTGGGTATTATTCTCCAAAATAAATGTCGTAATTGAAGGGTATTTGCATTATGATAATAAGCAAAGAAATAAGGAAAGAACACATATCATACCAATTAAATTTTCACCATTTTTCAGTTTCATTTTGCAATTATTTAAGTGTCAACAATTTTGAAGTAAAACTTTTCCAAAAGTTTTAAAAAATTTGAAAAGAAAAATGCATACTGAGAATATATATTTTTAAATTTCTATTACAGCTTAAAATTTTTTAATGATTTCAGTTCAATTTTATATGAAATTTTTAAATGTGTCTGCTTTTCATTAAATATTATACACAATTATTTCCTTTGAAGTAAATTCTTGTGAATCGTACCTGTTAATAAGGGCTCCAACTGCATTAAAAACTTCCCCATAGAGGCCTGTAACAAGACCTTCAAGAGCTTCCATTCCTGTCACCTCTCTGTCATTTGCTCTCTCAGTGGGTGATGGAGTTCGGAATGGAGTTCGAGGAGTGGATGGAGTACCAACAACTCCTTGACCTTGACCGAACAGTGTCCTTGCTAATTCTTCCACAGTGGTTCCTAGCAGATGAGCAGCATACTGTGCTGAGCGAGGATTTGCAAACTGCCATCGACCGCTACTGCTATTTCCAACTGTAAAAGTAATAATTCATTGGATTATCTAGGTCACAGTCCTTGACGATTATACACACTCTTATTAATGACAATTTAAACAGATACTCACCTTTTACAGCACCAGCTACACCTAAATGGTAAATTGCTGCAAGAGTGAACCACAGCACCTTTGCTTCTGACTGAGAAATACCTAGTACTTCCATTGCTCCTTGTACTCTAGTGAAATCTACTAAAGCCTTTTGTTTATCTTCATGCTGCAAATGTAATGAAAATATTTTAATTTATTTATTAACATTATTATTTTCCATCAGTGTCATATTAACTTAAAATCATGTAAAAGAATTTCAAGAATCATAAATAATTGTAAAACATGCAAAAGAGTTTTATTACTTTACTTCCTTAACTTGATGTGTTTCAGCCAAATGAAATAAGACATAAACAGAATAGATAGTATATCTCAAAGACTTCATTCCACAATAATCACAGTCAATTCAGAGAATGAAAAAATATCATTCATTGATATTCAAAGAAGCTTCAGTACTCAAATGTATAATTCATACAACTTACACAACAAACAACTTGAGGGGATAAATTCTTACCTTTTGAAGGGAAGTCATGAACAGATTTTGTTCTACTCCTATATTATCCAAGAACAACTCTTTCCTCAATGAACCTTCAACACCAGCAAGTAATCGATAAAAAATGTGGAAGGTAGGTTCACCCTGTGGTCTTCGAGATACCCTAGTTCTCTCCACCAACAGAGTCTGTAACAACACAGTAAACATTATTCTTCTAAACTGTATATCATTTACAAGCTGCGATTAATAGTTAATCTTTGAAACTTTAAATTATTTTTTCAGAATTTTTTGTCAGAATCCACTAGAGATGTTCACAATTACTACAAAATTTTCAAGAATAACTTTCTGAGTCCATTTTGTTTGCAAAACAGAATGACTTCAGTGTATATTTATAAATTAACAAATTATATTAAATCATATGTTTACATAAAAATATTGAAATAAACCAATAATCATAAATATGAACAATTTAAATATTGACTCACAGATATGACATAGTTACTAACTGAAAATTTCACATTGCCTGCATCAATAAGTATTTAAAAAGTTAAATTTGAAAGAGTATCAATTCCACTTACAAATTGTCTAGTTCAAATGAATAATAAAGACTTGAGAAAACCTTATTTAAGATATAAACCGCCAATTTAGGGTTACATCATTCTAGTTATCCACAGCCTCTTAAATTAAAAGAAGCAAGTATAAAATGGTTTTCAAAAATTAGGAAAAAATTAAATATTACTAAACATAAGGCAGACGAGTCTTGCCCTCAAAATTTTATTTTATCCCTACTCACTAGTGAAAAAATTACATCACAAGTAAATAAACTTATCACTGGTTCAGATCATAACTACCAGAGCAACAGATTATTTTAGGGTGAATATCATTTTTTGCAGTCTATAAAAATTCTACAATGGCACATGAAGAATCCCTGGAGAAAACAAATAACTCAGTCATGAACAACCTCACTAGGGAGGTCTCAATGAAGGAATTGAGGGCTTCAATTGAAATACAATTCCAAACTTGTGAGGAAAACCCTACATTGTTTCTAAATGTTACCAACTGAAAGCATTGTCTCTAGAGCTAATTTTACAAAAATATTTTGTTTTTAAAAAACAAATTTCTCACCTGCAGGGAAGCAGAAGCAATTTGTCCTGACTGATCAAAATCAAGACTGAAGATTTGGGTGAAACGTGTAGCATTGCTATTGAGTACAGTTCGACAGTTACCGAAGGACTCTAGAACAGTTCCAATTGCATTAAGCTTCTCAACTGTCATCACCTGTAAAAAAAAAAATAAAAAAACATAGTTAGAAAAAACACAAGTATGTTAAAACAACAGATTATATTTGTGTCATTATATGAGAATGGTTGCACATTTTAATTACATAAAATCAATATTTATTTACTATATAATTTATTCATTCAATTTGAAAATGTCCATATTTTTACAAAAAATTATTGAGAATAAAATGGAGAATTGTCATGTGAAGATACTAATGAACTAAATTCAAAATTAACTTTCTTATCTGCCAATCAGTTAAAAAACTCAGCACAAATGTGAAATAAAAGATTTTATTTAAATAATGGAATTTGATTTTATTTAATAAATACATGTTATATACGGTAACTGATTGTAGATGTCAAAACTGACTGTAGATATAAATAAGTCAAGTGAGTGAGTGTGAGTGAGTGAGTGAGTGTGAGTGTGAGTGTGAGTGTGAGAGTGAGTAGTGTGAGTGTGAGAGAGTGTGAGTGTGAGAGAGTGAGTGTGAGAGAGTGTGAGTGTGAGAGAGTGTGAGTGTGAGAGAGTGTGAGTGTGAGAGAGTGTGA
>BOPP01000013.1:15033748-15112367 GCA_017312745.1 Gryllus bimaculatus | reverse complement strand
CGAGGGGCGCCATGGGGTTGACAACCACCATGGAGCCGCCTGCGTACGTGTGGATGAGGTTGCTGCCGAAGCGCTGGCGCAGCGTATGCAGGGCGCTGGACTCGTTGAGGTAGCGCAGCTGCGCCAGGTCCTCCGCGCGGTCGAACTGCGGCGGGTTGGCCTGCGCGCACACGACACACACACACACGCTCAGACACAAGCAACGGTGCAATCGGGCATGGGCAAATGGAAAGAAATGAAAGGTATGTTTTCGCGGCAGGAGTCGGTAACTACTTGGACGTTCTGGAGTAGCCGCGTTCCAGACACAGTTGCCAACGTTTAGGTCTGAGGAAGGTCTCAAAATGACGACCGAATCTTTGGCACCTGTGCCTAGGACACGTCGCCTCCCGGAGAGACGAGTAGATCCAGGCACGAGCAATTTGAAGGGAACCGACTTACTTTTTTTCTGTTACTGTTTCATTTTCAAATTGTTAATAAATTAAAGAATGCAAACATTAACCAGTGCATTAAATAAATATGCTAAATGAAGCAATACATTACAATTTACATGACATTTGATTGGGAGAATTTAACTGGGTACATAGTCTTGAGCTTCAGAATATCATCCCCAACTTTTTACTCTACATGCAATGGTGAATAAAAGTACCAAGAAAGCGAAGCGATATCAACCGGCTATCCTCTTTCCACAGGAGCGAAAGGAGAGCTCCACAAAACGTGCGCATAGTGAAGCTACATTGCCAACATATTTGGTCCAAGTTCTGTTAATGACAGTTTCGCGTATACTTATGTTATTTTCTTACAACATACATTAAAAATAAAGAAAACTGGTGTCATGCTTATTAATATATTTGTTGCTTAATTCACTTATATTAACAAAATTCCTATCCTGACGCAACTTATATATATATATATTCAACTGACAATTAAATCTACAATAGTACATTTGATTAGTATTCACTATTACTAATTTACTACCATTACTATTAGTATTTACAAATCGCGGCGGCGCTAAATTACAACTGTGCGCTTTCCCTACAAATGTTCCAGTATTTATTGCTGTATGACGATGAGAAAGCCCACACTAAGGTTGTGAAGACCAGAATATATGGTGAAGGGCTACCACACGAAACCCTTATACCAAGGCTGAGAGATTGGGTCACCACTGGTCGGCAGAGGCCCGTAGCGGGCTGTCCAGCCATAGGACGTGCGGGACAGTATTTACTAATATTGTGAATGCAATAGTATTCGTATTGCAATTAAGGCAAGAAAATTGTTATACAATACTGTGTCACGAGAGTAAGTATGTAAATGAATCCTAGTATTTTGAAACAAAATTTGTTTTCTAGCACAAACATGCTACTACAAGCACGAGTCATCACTACTTACAATACTTCAACTTTCAACACATCGTAGTCGAGATTAAATGATAAAAAACGCTCTTAATGTAAACGATATTTTTTGATTTCACCGTTTTATATGGAAGTATTTGGTCATCATAAAGCAACAAACCTTGGACCTTTACTCATTTCCGTTAGTGACGAGACTGTTGGTGATTTACCAAGGCTTGGAACGACGGAGCCACGAATGTGGGATGCGAACGGTCCAGAGTGCCATGTCGCCCACAGAGTGCCATTTATTTCACGCAGTGATAACATTGCATGTTTACACGAATTATTTACTATAGAGCAGTCATGATGTATTTGTTAGTTTCCATGTCAACAGAACTTTCCGTCGTAAATAAGTTGTTCAACTTCTTTGTAGAACGATTCTGACGAATTTACTTAATAAAAATCCTTCCCGCCTGTTATTTAAATATGTGAATTTCCTGATGTCATCAAGCAATAAAACTTTGTCTCAGCTACATATGTTTGTTTAATTTAGACTGTCTTTGTAGTCCGTTTAAGCAAACAATAAAAGTTATCTTCTTCTGTATGACATTTATCAATGCAATTTATTTACTACAAGCTGAAAATCGGGTGGATAATTACTTATAAGAACAAGCCGCGATCTTAAAAAGAATACGCTCATTTCGAAGATACATCGAATACACATCGCGATAATAACGTCGATAATGAGGAACTGGGAAAGGAGGCCAATTACTCATTACGGACATTTTAAGTCTTTTAACTACCTGGAATTTATAATGTATGTGTGTGTGCTCTATCATGCTTTACTAAAAGGTCCTATGATGAGGTTTTGAGACTCCAAGATGGACAGTCTGGTTTTGAAGTTTCCGCACACCAGAGTGCATGAACTCGCATCTGGTTGAGCCAGAATTCGACCCCAATTGGCCTCCCTTAAAACCAGGGTTGCGTTGGGCACCCCTCCAGCTAGAAAGAGCTACACGAAACAGCTGGGTTTGCAAACCAAGCTGACGCCGGCTGTAAACTTCGACGGCAACGAATTTAAAACGAGAGCGAACTAAGTTTGCAATTCTCGCTTGAAGGAACAAGGGACTCTTTAACAATAACCGGGGGAAGTGCCTGCAGTAGCTCCAGGCACCTGCAGCATCGTTGGCAGAGAGGTCCTAAGATTAGAGTTCCGTCGGTGGAAGATTTGTGATAGTAGCAACATAGGTCAGTTGAATTCACTCTCTGCCTGGCGACTTCTGCTTTCGTTCGTGGTTTTGCGTGGGTTCTTCGATCAACACAAGGCGAATGCCTCAACAGTTTCCTGACAAACGGGCGCGCGACCTTTCTTTCTCATCCTTGTCCCCTGCTCTCCGTTTACACGAACTGACGTGCAATTCGACCTAGCTATGTATCGCAAGTCCTGTCACCGTAGGGAGTGCAACCGCTAGGGCCTCCCTATCATAGGCACCCCAGTGTCATCAGTCCTTTGCCGGCGGGCGAATCACTGTGCACTCCCAGGACTAGTTGGCGAACCCGGAATGAACATTTCTTAGCGGGGAGCGAGGGGAGGGGGGCGTGGTTGGCCTCACCTTCTCGACGTCATCTTCGTCGACGAGCAGCGTCTCCCCGGAGGCCTCGACGCGCACGGGCACCTTGCCCGCGTGGGCGTGGGCGAGGGCGTCGGGGTGGCCGTCGGGGGCGTCGGCAGCGGTGGGCGACGGCGAGGGTGCGGGCGAGGGCGAGGGCGGCGCCGGGGAGAGGGCATGGTCGGGAGGCAGGCGGCGGCACGCGGTGAAGCCTGCGCGGTGCGCCAGCCACAGGCGCTCGGCCTCCAGCCACGCGCGCTCGCTCGCCAGCAGCTCCTCCGACCGCGCCTGCGCACAAACACACACACAACCCATTAGAACAGCATTCGCAACGACAAAATATGCACGCTCAACTCGTATTCACAAATTAGAGGCCGCTTGACCCATTGAACGTGGATTCCAAATATTTTCCTCCACCGTTTGACATTCCAAAACATTATTCCTAAGGTAATTTAGTCATTTATCATGGTTTCAGATTTCATTACAACAATTGTTTTCAATTGATACAAATTCATTACAATTGGTTTAGACCAAATATAAATAAGTTTAGAATTAGTTATGGTTCAATACAGGTATGTTTAAAAACAGAACACTGAGAGACGAAACCGTCATTTTTTTATTACAGTAGCTCTACCAGTGGTAATATATGGAGACAAAGCAAGAGTTATATCATAGAAAGATAACTTCAGATTCCAGACAGCAGAAATGAAATTCATGACAAGCATTCTTTGTTATACAATATTACAAAAAAATAAATAGAAATAAGAAAGGAATTGGGATTCGAACAACCGCTGGAAGAACAGAAGAGAAGTAAGACGAGATGGCGTGAACATCTATAAAGCCAGCACTCGGAATGGGCTCCAGATGCAGAGGAAGGAGAAATGTACGATGACCAAGACGAAAATGGACATCGAATCAGGATCTCAGAACTTAACCCTTCAAGTGTCGAAGAAAGAAGAAGAATTGGTACAATTATGACTAGGTATTAAAATAATGACTGATGACACGTTTATTTTGGAGTACTAATAATTATATTACTATTCAACATAAACGACATACAAAAAAACCTTTGTAATAAGGTTTCAATAAAATATCAACATTTTCTAACGACTTAATGGTTAAGCATTTGCTATATATTCAAGCTTTAAAAAATCCATTTTACATAAAACAAAACACTCCAATAACTCGCCATAGAGCTGAACGTGAGTGACTCCACCCTTCATTTTAAAGAGGAAGAAAAAAAAACTTTCACATGAAACACAATGCCTTTAGGCGGAGAGGGAGGCAGAAAAAGAACGATGTGGGGAGGCGTGGCATCTGGCGGGGTGTGTAGAACAGGGGGGAGGGGCGACGCAGACGAGATCGTTCTGCCGACCGCCGCGCAGGACGCTTCAATCGTCCGGGGCTAGACGGGAGGGGGCGTTCTGCACGCGTTAACTTGCGCATCCGGGGCGGACTGAGTGAGCTGGTGCGGGGATGGGGTGGGGTGGGGAGGCGGGACATAAACTTGCATTACAGCGAGACGTGTCGCGTCGCCTTCTATAGCAACGCGTCGGGAAGATAGCGTACAGATTATTTGCTTTTTGCGTTTTTTAAAAATAATTTTAATATTTTTTTTTTCGAGTGCAATTGCAATTCTTCCTTTCTCTGACAATACTTTCTTTTGGTACTGTGTCTCATTTGCTTGGATCGGTTACGCGTGAAAGTCGCAAATCGTGTGTTTGTTACGACCAATGTCTGGGTCTGTCTAATTAGCGAATTATTCAAATATTGTTCATATTCGCGGCCAAAAATATTGGATAAAGTTCGAAGGAACAGCATCGCCGGATGAAAATGCATTTGAGCCAAAACGATGTGGCTAGCGCGTTGTGGTGACGAGGAATACATGTTATGTGATAAGGAGGGATCATACTGTTTGTGAGAAGTTTCTAGGGTGGTGAGACACAAGGTGAGGAGTTTCGAGATCCACTGTGCAAGACGTACATTTCTATTTACACGATAACCTTACTCCACGATGCATCTCAGATGTCGCTTCGCTACGCAGTTGCGAGTTAGCGACGAGGCACTTCGCCATTTCCATTAGCAAACTTAGGCCGCATAATTTCCAATGCGATTTATGTCAAAATGCTTCTTGCTTCAAACTCGCACCATCACCTTACTTTACCCAGCTCCCTTTGCCTAACGCAGACACTAGATGGATGACGTCCTGAGTGATCCGTTCATCATTCACTCAAACCCTTTGGATAATATGTGCATTATCCGGATATTTCGCAATTTAACCAAGTTTCAGTCAAGAGTTGTAACAAATATATACCAGAAACAATACAGATGATTGCAGACGCTCAAGCCCAACCCCTGTACGTAGCAGCTTTCGGTTTCAGCAGCTCATCGGCCCACCTTATTAATTCCTTTCGAATTCCGAAGCAAGTAGTTCACTTATTCCGGAATTAACCGTTTCTCATATCTCCGTAAATATATGTCAAGTTCTTAGTTCTTTTTTATACATTTAATATCACATTTACACCACATTTTATACCATTATTATTATTATTATTATTATTATTATTATTATTATTATTATTATTATTATTACATTTTACCAGGAAATTTACTTTTTTTCCGGGAAGAATTGCCTCGAACCCTTTCAGTGATATTATCTTTGTTAGCATTGAAAGTAATATACCTCGACAAGCCGACCAATGTACATTTTCTACGGTAACATTATTCGAAACATGAGAGCCCTCGCGTAGGGAGGTATCCCAAACAGCATGCATAATGAATCAGCCTCGAGACCAAAACCAATAAACGTGGCACGAATACTTCCGAAAAAGCCCAAACAAAGTGGAGTTCATGGCAACTGGAGTTTGAACACAAAGCACAAAGCCGTAAGTTGCCGGGTCACCGCGTCGGAGCTGTGCTGCGCTGGGACTGTCCTCTGCTGCTTCAGCGGAGGAGAGGCGCGTCGCATCGCCTGATTCCACGGGACGTCGGCGACGCCATATGCATACCAACACAGCTCCGTCCGACCCTGTTGGGGCAGCGCCGCCGCCGGTTCAACACTCATCTCTCTATTCAGAAGACAAACTATGAACTCTCATGAAACAATTGCCAGTCTGCCTTGCTTTAGAATTATTAAGATTTAGAGCATTTGATATTGGCTATAATGCAATTTAAATTATACATAATAGTACTTGTAAAGTAGTGGGTTTCCTGTATGATTTCAGGATAGCGGGATCTCACTCTTTCTATCAATCGTCTGAAAGTAAATAAGGTAATTCTTAACCATTAACACCCCATTTAATAAATAACATAATATACCATTCGAATGATTTCGTTTTTAAGACATAAATTAAGCTTCATAGTCACATTTCTTCGCATTTTAGAAAAGTCATTTCATTTTGCATATTTGGGCAATATTTACAAACATATCCCAGCCCTACTCATGGCCGTCTTGCTCCTTCTGCTCATATCCTTGTACATCATCCACACTGTTTCCCCATCATCTCTTTCTTGTTTTCATTAGCACGCTGATCCTCTTCGTTCGCCGAGTGGCCCGCTCGCGACAATGCTTCCCACCCGTCGCTCCCCGCCGCGGCGTCACCGCCGGGATATTTCGGGCGGGCGCTCATGAATCCTAATGTGCGTGGGCGACTGAGTTGAGCGAGTGAGGGGGGGGGAGGGGAGGGGAGGGGAGGAGAGGATGCAACGACGCGCGCCTCACGACCGCCCATGGGCGTCCATCGCCCTCTGGCGCGGACACAAATACAGCCCCAAAAATTTGCTACAATAGAATGTTCAAAATTCCGATGTCAAAAATCAGGACCATCGGTAATCCGGATGGGATTCTGCCCAGAAAAAATTGCAACAAGTACAATAAACAATACTCGTTTGCTCGACACGTCATAATAATTGTATTAAAACTATTGATTGTAGAAAATTATATAACACATACGTTTCTACTTGATCGGGTACGATACACGAAGTCGATAGGCTGAGTGGGAAAATTCTAAGAGCAAAATAAAATCTCGTTTTCAGAGAGAGACTGAAAATTACAGACACTTTCTTCATTAGACAACTGAGTATACATCAAATATAGTTGGCAGGAAAATAGTTTTATAAACTATTTGTAAGTATGTTCTATTCCTTTCACGATTTATAAATTTAATTTAAAAAAAAATTGAATTAGTGAATTCTGTTAAAACTAGCAGGTGTCCTGAAAATTATCGGAATATTACCGAGTGATTTTAATGCACATTTAATTTCAAGCAATCTGCTAATTCAATTCATCATTTTACATTTAGACAATTTACAGTATTACAAGTGTGACACAAAAACAACAGTCTTGCTCCCCTGAGAGAAATGGTAATCGTAACTCAAAGAAAGAGTGAAAAAAACATTAACGCATTATGTTTGTAATTAATCAGTGAAATCAAACTCATAAATCAAAATTGTAAATGCGGAGTGACTATATTATAAAGAGAAGTTGTTCAGGAAATATTCATTAGTGGCGAAGGAACAAATTGTTGTCGATTTTAGTACGTACACGAAACCGATATAAAATCATATTTCGGAATGCGATAAATCAGAAACTCATTATATTTCACTGATGCTCAATTAGGCAGCCAATAAATATTAAGTATTCGACAATTTATCTCTTTCAAAAATTTCCGATGAACTGATACAAATGCCCATGGCTTTAAGACCAAGCTGTGTCCCCTCTTATCTGGATAATGAACTTTCATTGGAAGACACATTACTCATAAAGCTTATTTAATTACTATGCCACTATAGTTAATACCCCAACACGCCCAGTGCCTAAGACTGGTAGCGATAATAACAAAATACGAGCAACAGACTTCACGAAACTAAATGTTTTCTACCATCTGTAAGGATTTTCTCCAATGTACAATAAATCGAAATTTCTCCTGAAGAAACGTTACTTTCCCTCGCATTAGCAATATACAAAATCACAAGATATTAAGGAAAAATTTGGTAAAATCTCATACGTGAAATATTTACGAAACTACGAAATCACAGTTTTATTTCTCTCGTCTCAGGATAGAATCAGTAAACGCGAATATACGAGTCATTTGATGTTTCAAACGATTCTTATGAATTTAAATAGAAGAAAGATCAGAAGTTAAGGAAAAGACAAAGTGAATGAAGGGAATTTCGAATTCAACTTGAATGCAGTAACAGTAATTACTGGAGAGAGTGTCCTCTTGTAAATTAAATAGTATTTTACACTTGGGTGCCAATAATTATTTTGTCCATTACCACTATGTAAACGAAAGTGAAAAAGATAAACTGAAATACCAAACATTGAGCGACTACATAAGCGAAACGGCGTTCATTGTTTTTATGAGTAAACCGACATAAGTAGAATGTTAAAGAAATAAATGTTGATTGGATGCACAGTCTCACTCGGGAGATAAAAGCTAATGTGCCTGACCTTCATGGATATCGGTCTAATGATTCAGGCTATAGAGAGGAATACAGACACTCGAATTCATACAAACTCTCTAATAACATTATCCTCCTTTCCCGTTTCGCAGTAGAGTAAATCTGATGTATGAACAACGAAAGTAAAAAAACAACAAACAATCGAAGGGAACGACATAGACGAAAAGGTTGTGAGGAGGAGAAGGAGGAAAGAATGCGAAGGAAGAGAGGGAAGGACAGCGGGAGACTAAGCGGGCGCGGGTATCAGCGCAAGGCCAGACAACTGAGCAGGAAGGGGCGGGGACGGGGAGGGGAAGGGAGGCGGTGGCCGAGGTCCGATGGGCTGGATGCCGACACGCGCACAGGCGTAAGCGCCAGCGCTGCTGACGGGGCACGCTGTCCACCTTCCCTACGGCGCCACCGCCCCCCGACGACACAGCCACTGGCCACCGACACCGCTCGCCCCTGCCCCCTCAATGGGGGATCCGGGAGGCTGCATAGGCACTGTGTCTTTATTAAGGGGCGTTCCTCAGTCCTAGGTCTTTTCGTTTTTAATCGACTAGTGTCAGAGCGCATCATACGCTAAGGTCATTAGTCACATACGTGTAGTGCATGTTTACTGCGGGAGGTGGCGATGCGGTTTCCTTGCCGACTGATGATATCCGGCACCGACCTACATGTTGGATTTCCCTCCCGGCCTGAGTCGCTGAGGTGTCATCAATAGAGCCCTGAGCCGTCTAAGCGGGTCTGCCTCTTCATGATACGTTATAAATGATGGACAGAAGAGGGCAACCAAGAACCTGAGAAACCCTGTCGCGCTCTATCCATCACAAACGACACATAGTTCCGCCGGGATTTGAATGCCGGTGCACAGATCTGAAAGGAAGCAGTTTGACCGTTAAACCATGTCCCATCTAACTGCCACCACTGCTATCATCGTCATCGGTTACCGTCCTCTGCCGGTTATGCCACCTTAGGCCAACAGCCCGTCCCTCCCGGCCCGCTATCAAAGCTGCCGTGCCCCCATTACTACCATCGCCCCTCGCACTGCCACCATCGCAGCCAGATCTACCGGTGGGAGACGGTGGGGGTCCGTGGGAGCGGGCGGCGCGGCGGTGGCACGGGCGCCCGACGGAGCACAACGACGACGCCGAGGCGCCGTGTGAGACGTGCTTTGTCCCAGCGCAATTGCTGCTTAAACACGGGAGGCAGCGCGGTGAGGAGGCCGCGAAGCGATTCGTCGTCACGCGAGCACACAGCAGCGGCTGTCAAAGGGTTTGCAAAGAAACACACGCAGTGAAGCGAGCTATCAATGTTCTTTCGCGCGCTGCATCGGATGACGAAGACGAGTCGGAAAAGCGACCAAGCTGTGTTTATTCAAGCGTTGTCTCGGCAAAAAAAGGTTTTTTTTCAGGCGACAACGTCGTTTGATGATCCAGGGTCGAACATGACGTCTAATCAATGAAAGGTTATTCCTCTCGCCAATGACATCTACCCAAAGGTCGGTGATTCATACAGTTGACATCTTTAGACGTGAAATACATTTCTGAATTGTAAAAATGTATTTCATTAAGTAAAAAATACGATGTCATCTTTTCATATTTTCAAAAAGAGCTTTATAAGTTTATTAATGCTCAAAATATCAATGCATCGTGCGTATTTGAAAATATGATTCTTCGCTTTCGTAAACGTTTTATCTTTTTGTAAATTCAAAATTTCTCGCACACGAACGACACTTTCCGTTTAAAAACAGTTTTCTAAACGTTTTGAAGAACTCAAAGCACGTGAAACTAGAAATGGCCAAATCAACATTAAAATACTCAAATGCTTTACCGAATATTTCGTTCTAGCGATTATCTACGATTATCTACTTTTATTCCCAAATACCATTATCCGAAGCCTACTTTCGATACTTGTGATAATTTGTGGAAATATCAACCGTTTATCATTCACACACAGCTTTTGCACAGTGCTTGTCATCTACGCTATTGATCTCTAGTCTTCGTGGTCGAATAAGCAATGGCCGAGCTTCATCGGCTGATGAAGACGTGTCGGTAGAAGCAATGTGTCAGGATGTTCTGTGCACATTCCAAAACGACCTGTCTATAAACAATTGGCAATTTAACGCGTGCATACAAATGTTCGGCAACGACAAAGTGAGCTATTCTCATCGCAACCTGCTGGCCAGCGGATGGATGTCCATAAACACACCCGTACACAGTCAAGACTTTATGCCGCATTATTTTCCTGGTGCTGTAATATATCATGTGAACTTGGCATTAATACTACAACCATTACAAAGAAACAAATACATGTTTTCTGTGGCATAGACGAATTAAGATTCTTTGTCAGCAATTAATTACAACAAGTTACGTTAATGACACTATTTAGATAGAAACGTATGATTCATTGTGAACAGTAGAAAGAGAATACAATGGAAGAAGCACTTAAAAACTTAAAATGTATTCGCAAATGCGTGACGCCAACCGCTTGGAACGAGCAAAAAATCTATTGTATACGATTCGAATAGAGATACCTTACAATGTGTTCATTATCATTACAGATAGACCTAGTGCCCATAATGTGTAACACATTTAATCCATCATTATTAAACTATTACTTCTGAATGTATTCTATGACTGAAATATATTAAATTATGAGTATCGAAATAGTCAAATAGTAGTTCGCAATGAAGTTCATATGTTAATTCAATACTATATAATGATGCGAATTGATTAGCACGAAATCGAGGCGAAGAATGCGGAAGATTCAAAGTCCAGTATAAAACGACGTTAAAATAGTAGAAAGGGGAGAAGAAAGAAACCATTACATGAGAAGGTTGCTGTTGCTTTTCTGAGTTCAATCACCAGGAAGTGCTCTGCATTCGTTGGAGCAAACACGACAGCCCACGAGCAGTTTTTGGAATAGGCCACATGCTCAGGCCAGGCGGAAGCCCGCGCCTTGGGCGGGCGGGGTGCGGAGGCGGCCTCAAGAGACGGGGCGCGCACTGTGCTTCCGAACGCGCGCATCAACGAGCAAATAAACTTTTTTAATGGAGTCAGCCAGTATGAAAATCAATAATGATGGTAAACAGTTCTAAACACTTCAAAATATCTAGAAATAAATTCATAATGTTTCCGATTTTGAGAAAAAAAAGAAGCTATGTCATGGGCTTACTTGACAACGAAGGGGTTATTTGGACCAAAATGAAAGAAGAAGAAAAAAAAGTTTCAAATAAAACCAGGGTCTACAATCCTGAAGAAAGAGACTTTAATTTGTCATTTCCCGAACACATAAAGTGAATCACCCCTCTTTCCCCTCTGAATTGTACATGGCAGATTCTTTTTTTCATTTGGGTTATGTGGCTATTCAGGTCATAAATAATCTCACGTTACAGTAACGAGGTTGAAGAGTTTGAATGAATATGTCTAAACGGTTCGATAGACTTCCAGTTGTGACAAATCTTTAGATTTGCCATCAAATCTCAAAGTGACATTGGGCGATTGAGGATGAATCTATACCCTCAAGGGAGATCTCTAAAAGGATGAATCGTTCCCCTCAAGGAACTCAACTTCAAAGGTTGATTCAACGACTCAAAGACGCTCAGCAATATCCGCTGACCACCATGTTGCATTGAGAATGACTCACTTTGTCACTGCCGAACACTTGTACACGCGTTGAAAATTGCCAATTGGGTGTATCTAGGTGGTGCAACATCAAAAACTCCGTACACTCCAACACACTTGGAAGTTGCAGAACGGGGTGAGGCCAGTGTCGCTCCCCTTTCCCTCCGCCAGTTTCGGCTGAGCCACACGAGATAACGGCAGCGGAGAAGTTGACACACGAGTTGAAACCCGACCATCTTCCACTTTTCACGCAAGCGGAATTCAGAGTTTTTTTCTTTGTAAATTAGTCTAGCTATTTATTTGGGAGCACTGCGCGCCGCCTCGCAGCGTATCTGGCGAGCGGCGGATGAGTAATGCCTGATCTGCGCCGGGCAGCACTCCACTCCACTTCCGAGAGAGGCTGCCGGCGCAGAGCTCTTGTAGCTCCACTTCGCCTCACGGCTTCCTACACGATAGCGGCTACATTAGAAGAGCTGCGCAGCCACCAAGGCCCACGCAGCGTACTATTTCTGTGTTCAATGTGATCCCCTCGGAGTACGTTTGAAATACACCTTAGCGCGTCGCGCTATCTTTTCGCCTCTTTAGGAACCAGGGTTGAAAACACTGCATGTGGAATTGGTGGAGTTCGTTTCCTATAGTTCGTCGTTTTCTGTCGTTTCCATTAGCAGTCTTTTAACAATTTCTTCAACAAAACGATTAATTTATTCTGGTTGCAAGTACAGTCTTCAAAGGGTCAAAGAATCTTAAGTAATCTTAAATGTTATTCTACTCTCATATTGTTGATTAAACTCAGATACGTGTAAGCTCGCATTATATTATCGTTCAAATAGGAAACAGTAATTACATAAAAGTCGCATAGTAAGCTAATTTTGATCGGCAAACTCGTGCGATTGATTTTATAAGCTTTGATTATGAAGTAACTTCAATACCCTAAAATTACGGCCACACTGAAAATGGATCATTTGATTCTGATATCATCAACACTCTTTGATTAGTGAAAATTAATGACGCTGACAGGGTCACACTCCGCGTCTTTGAAACAAAAATCAAATTTAACATTTCTATTCCATCAGACCAAAAGCACTAAATATTATTTACCGTTGCAAGATCAGAGTCATATTATGACAAAACGGTGTTTCGAAATAACATTTAAGTTTCTTCTTACAAGGGCTTTCCACATCGATTCTCTAGCATGGGATGTTAATATTTCACTCAGTCTGGTTGATCTTAAAATTAAAAGCGAACATATTGGTTGTAGTAATAGTTTTGTAAACTTTTTGATACTTGCCAACCCCCAAATACGCTCGAACATTATCTTTGTGTATGTTGGAAAAAATTGCTAACAAGTGTGTGATGACTATAGGAACGGAAAATTAAAAATTGAATGAAACCAACGTTCAAAAACTGCAAAAAAAGAATAGTTAATTCACTTTTAATTTTTCAGAAGTGGCAGCCTTAGAAACTCGTAGACTTTCTTTTAACTGAAGCGATTAAATGAAGAAACCTTACGTCACTCGTTCTTTGAAGGATACATGCGTTGGAGACAATGTCACGAGTTCGGGTGAGGGCATTTTCAAATTAATTTTGACACTGAATTAGTGTAACTGAAGTACGTCAGATCTAACTTACCAATGTTCGTTCAGGCAATTTACGAGGAACAAAATACTAAATGACAAACATTGAAAGTTACCCTAACAGACTAAAGGAAGCTACCTCATCACCGCAACAGCACGCATCACTGGCGGACGAGCGTCTCTGGCACGCAGTCAGCCTTTCTCGACTACAAGTCTACGGCCGAGCGTACGGTATCACTGCCAGAAACAGCAGCGCTGTCTTATTTCGAGCTATCGAAAGGCGTCCGCCAGTGAACAGGCGACCTCTACACACGTCCGCAGTCGTGGACTGGGCGGAGCGGAGGGGAAGTGATGGCGCGGAGGCGAAATGGCCAGCTCAGGAGACGGGAGGTAAGGGTGTTGGGAGTGACGTGAGGGTGGTAGGGGGAGGGTGGGTAGTGGGAATGTAAAATAAGGGTGTGAGAGTAGTGGGCAGGGGTGAAGTGAGGGAAGGAGGAAGTGTAGATGGAGGGACGGGCAGGAACAAGGCGGAGACTAGGTGAGGACAGGGGACAGTGGGGGCAAGGGAGGCGGGCGTGGCAGCGGGGGCGGGGAAGGCGTGGCCGCGGAAATAGAACGCGCGTGCGGCGCCAGCGCTGTGATATCGAGTGCAACGCCCGAACAGGCGGGGAACAGCGCACCGTCTGTTCTACCGCAACGCGGACGGCCGGGCGAACGAACGAAGCACAGTGGGCGAGGCGATGCAGTGCCTGCGGTCGAAATACAATTGCTACAGACAAAGGGTTCGGTGGGAATAATCAAAACAAACACTAGTGCAGTTATGATACGATTATTTAAATGTATTAATGACACTATTTAAACAATTTAGAGCTCACAAAAATCTGTGGCAGATTCTCCTGTCTTCTGAAGAGAAAATCGGAATATAATACTCGAAAGAAATTCTGATAATTCGAAAATCAAAACAGTAATAAGGACCATTTGTTTTTCTCCACAAGAATGAATGTGTGGAAAACAAATCATCCTATCTAAGTAGTAATGAATAGTTGTTAGATTGTCCCGCGAAGATTTAGAACATCGCACTCACGCTTCTAGATGCAGTTCACACATTCGTTCACGCACAAAGCAAAAATCACACGGTTTACAAGTTACTCCATGCATAAAAGAGGAAAACAAGCTTAAAATCTGTGTTGGACTAGTCCCAAAAATGTGCGGAAGCAAACAGTGTTGAAGCAAGACCCATTGATGCAAAACCACAGTATTGAGCACATGCTTATGAAGAGGGTAGACTATTTCAATTTGAACACGCAAGCTGTAGTCTAGAGGGTATGGTGGAAATGAAAAGTAATAACTGTTGAATGTGTGGCATGAGTGTGAGATGACAAGCATGTAGAATAATGAGAAGACAATTCAGCCGAATTAAGTTAGCGACAGATAAAGAAAGAAACTGTTTATGAAGAATGTATGTATGTGATATCAAATTAACCCTCAAACAAAAATTATAGTATAAGTTGTACTGTAAGTTTAAACATCTAACATTTTTAGATGGATTTTGAAATAAGGTTATGAACAATTTTTTCGAAAATTCGAGTACTTTTCGCGCAATTTTGTGTGAAAATACGGGTGAGAACGTAAGTGCTGCGATAAAGTCCTGTTTTCGCATCAGCAGTTTTATTATGAATAAATGTCTTTTATTCAATTTAATGATATTTGTGTATTAATTTAATAAAATTTTCTGCAAGTTGCTTCAATCAGATCTGCGGTGTATTCTATAGAATTAATAGCCCTGAATAAATATTGAATAAATAGTTTTACTTTCCCATCATTAAATACAATCATTATATTTTAATTATGAAAAAATTAAAATGTACTTTTAACACACTGTATTGCTAAATATACAGAACGTGAACTTTTAAGCAATGACAAACACATTTTCTTGCATCTGTTTCTCACGTCACACGTATGCTAATCCATCTTTAGAATTTGGCAAAGTTGCAAATCCTCGCAAGATTAATCCGATTAAGAATGTTGAAGCAAAACTGAGCCCGAAATATGTCAACATAAAAACATTACAAAATAGCCATATGTAGTTATTATGAACCTTCAAGCATTAATTTTACTGACTGATAAATAATTTCACTCAAGAAAATTTAATCAATTAACTTTGTGTATCAGTTGCAACATAGTATTCAAAGATTACTCATAAATTGTCAAGAGAAAATTATATTTTTATAATTAACTTCTCTCCATAATTTACTCACCGAAACATACGATAGATTGCATAATACTATGTGAAAGTATTATGGCCAAAAGGGATGTAATGAAAACATGAAAAAAGTTAATACAACTGCATTGTTTCATTTGGAAGAAGCACACATTTTTAATAATTATTTCGTTTTTACCGACCCTGCTACTGCTCCTGTACCTCAATCCATCACGAATCACAAGTTGTAACGCAGGCAGCGTGCGCGTGGCGGAGGCGCGGGCGCAGCTTGCCGGGGGCGTCGTATTTCGGCGGGCCCCGGCCGGGGCGGTGCGGTGGGCGTGGGAGGGGGAGGTGGGGGGGCGAGCCCGCACGCAGCGCTTTCCAGCGGCAGAGCGACGCGACGCAACAGCGCAAATAAACCTCGGCCCAGCAGCGCCCTCGCCCGCCTGCCCGCCGTGGCTTCCGCGTCAGCTGTCGCTCGCGTCGGCCCCGCCCTCCGGCACAACATCGCCTCTTCGGACGCATCCCCACAGTAGGGATGCGACATCGATGTCCGTTTCAAAACATCGACTTTTTATAAATTCATCGATTTATTTTAACATCGATTTTTTTAAAAGCCGGAGTTTATTTAATATTAATGCTTTGTGTTCGATGTTTTTAGGTGATCGATATTTTTGAAACGAAAACAGGTCCATCATAACAAAATCCTATTAGAATTTTCGAATATCCACAAATTTAATATTGTTCAGTACAACGTGGCCAAAGGGGAAATATAAATGAAATGAAGTTTTCGTCAATAAAGAACCTTATATTATTTTTTTAGTTTACGAATCAGATAATCCTAGTTTCGTTAATTGTCCTGATGATTTTTGATTTAGTTTTGTGAGTTAAATGTAAATTAAAATAAAACGATATCACTTTCCCATTAAACCCTCCCCCACGTGCACTTAAATTGTTTCTATTCCACTTTTAAACGCATTCATGATTTTAATTCGATGTTTTATTAACATCAATGTCTTACTTTTGAGCATCGATCTCGCATCTCTAACGCCGACTTCCCCGAGATTCAGTGAAAGCATCTCGCCCCCCCCCCTCTTCAATATAGCACAGACAGATTGCATTCAAATGATCAAAATTCAAATGTACTAGTCGTACATATCGAAGAAATTCTGTGTTATCAAGTTGAATATTTTATAGTAATCTTCCAGTAAAGGACAAGAAAGACACCACAGAATAGGCGATTTACCAATAAATACTAAAGTTGCGTACAATAAATATTATCAATATTATCACAACGTTCATTGCGAAGATAAGTCTTTTTTACCGCTTCACGCTTTTCGAAACCTTGAGACACGTCAATAACAGTTATTAGCAGAAGAGATTTGGTTGTGGCAATAATGTTTAGGCAGATTTCTACGCACGCACTCACGCACGCATAGTAGATTGCCTTTCAAACTGTTTACCCACGTATGGAAACATAGGAATACCAGTTCCAATGGTATGGATTGAGAGTCATCGCAGATAGGGGCAATTTTCAGGAATTTTAACACGATATCAGAAGAGTCTTTCAGTGCTTTATAGACAAGGTAATAAAGTGTAAGAAAGGGTACACCCGATGTCTGGAATTGAAAGAAAAGTCAAAGAAATCACAAACCACCTATTAAATGTTGAAATTTCAACAAAATTAGGAGAAATTACAAATGTCGACCGTTGAAGCAGGTAAATTCAACGAAGACTCAGTTTTACAGCAAATCACTATCTGTAACATTCTTTCTTTAGATGTAAATGAAGTTAAGCATTATCTATGATTATTACAATTATTTAATACTATTAACAATTCATCAACAGTTTCACGAATGTTAGGGAAACAGATTCTGTCGTCGGTGCACACGGAAAGTGACACATCTCAAAACGTTTTTGATTCATTTTTTATTAAGTGTACAATCTGCATTTAGAAAATAGTCTATTTTTTACTAGAAAAAATCATTTAAAAAATTAAATCGGCCGGTACGTAAAGAAAAACATTGTCTTTGGCCACAACTTAATACAGTTAGTTAAAATCATTTCTCTGCAAAACGAGTTTTGTAATACACATATGTCACTTTTCTCCAACACCGATATTGTCACATACGACAAATACGTTTAATTAACGACAATGAGAAGAAGACAGGTAGGGACGGACGACACCAAAACACTGTTGGAACGTAGTCGTCATGCATTCCAAAGTAGTGACGGGCGGTGGCCGTCCAGGGAAGGGAATGGAAAGGCAACGGCGCAGTCTCTAAAGGCGGCGTCCCCGCGCGGTCGTAAAAAGCAGCGAGATCCATCTCGAAGGGCAGCCGAGGAGGAAGGGGTCGGCGCCAGGCGGGTGATAACGAGCGAAGGCGCCGACGCGGCGCTGCAGAATCACTCGTTCTCCCTTGTCCCACATTTCCAGTCGCGTTCCGAAGTATTCAATTTCTCTCAGCTACTCTGCCACAAAGTTGTAGATATAATTATCCTCAAAACTAAGATGGCGTTTGTTTATTCAGAGATATTCGTTATGTTACATTGTTCCGTAATATTATTAACTCGTTTGATTTTGTTGTTGTGAGGCTATTTCGCAAATTTCCAAAAGAGCAAAAGAAGACTGCAAGGATTGGTTGTCAAAATTGAGTGGGGAATAAAAAAGATCAGAAACGACGTGAAAAGAGAGGTTGACCAAAATCAGGCAAGACATTTCAAGCGGTTGAAAGAAGCACTGTATAGAATGGCAGTTTGAACAGGATCACGCTAGAGCGAGCCGGAACGGGCAGAAAAAGTGCAGGGCAAACAAACACCCGCATACTCGTATCTCGGAGCAGGAGCCCCAATGGAGACGGGCAGCCGAGACAAGTCGAAGATTTGAGAGGGCAGGAGGAGACAGAGGTGAGAGAAAGGGGGTGGTAGCGGTAAAGGGAACGGAGGGATGAAAAAGACGACGGTGACGATGAAGGCAGCAATAGTAAGACGAATGCAGAGTGAGAAGCGAAGGAGATAGAGAAAGTTAAAGACATTGATGACAAAGGTAAAAGGCAAGACTGAACAGCCAGTGGAGGCGAAGAAGGAAGTGGAGGAGTTGGCAGAGGCAGAGGCAGAGGCTCAGATTATGAGTACGTGGAGCACAGTGGAAGGCACAGTAGTTGGCGCAAGACGGAGTGGTGGCAAAGGCAGAGGCAGAAGCGGAGGCTGCGGTACAAAGTTGATACAGAAGGTAGAAGGTTAGGTGATGTACAACTGAAGGAATAATGCCGAAGTGGAGGAAGAAAAGAAGGCGAAGGCAGAGTTAGCGACGCGAAGGCGGCGGCAGAGGAAAAAGCCAAAGCGAAAAAGACGAAGGCACAGGAGATGACGGATAGAGGGCGTAGGCAGATGCAGAGGCGACGGTGGAAGCAGAGAAGGCGGTGGCAGAAGCGAAGGTCTCTGAGATGAATGCCCAACTGGCGGAGCGAGGGAGGAGGCAAAGGCAGGCGCCAAGGCGCAGGCACAGCAGTTGGCGGGGCGAGGGCGAGGGCGAGGGCGAGGGCGAGGGCGAGGGCAGGAGGGGTTTTGGAGGGGCGTAGCCGCGGGCGCCCGGCGCTCGGATGTCTGCGGCCGCGGGGCGCCTGCAGGAGCAAATAAATAACGTGACAGCCATCGGCGGCCGACGGCTAATTTTGACTGCGCCCCGTTTATCAGCCTCTGCGGCCGCGGGGTTCGACGACTCCACGCGCGTGCGCGTGCGGCCACGCCCTCCGGCCCTCGCGGATGCTTCCCTGCTTCTGCTCTGCCCCCCCTCTCTCTTCCACTATCTCTCTCTCGAGTGCATCGGAGAGATCACTCCTTCGGAGCCAAGGATTTATGACTGATTGATTACTAGTGATTTCGGGCGCGGCAACGGCTAAGGACAGTAGTCCCACAAGTGTAGTGAATGCTTTCTTGCTCGGGTGGTGGCAGGGATCTTACCCCCAATGGATGGAGAGACTCAGCGCCAACCTTCGGCTAGCGGGGTTATCTCCCCCCAGCGGTGCACCGCTCCAGCCGCGTTAAGCTCTAGAAGGTTCCGACCGGTCTCCCGACATACTAAGTTACACCCATACTAAGTTATATACTATTTCAACAAGTACAACGATCTATTTCAATTACAATTGATTTTATCTACAAAGGTCGATAGTTTCGAAAGGCCACACTAGCAATCTTGCGTTTTACCATTGCTACTTATTAATTCCTAGATAGCGAAATCGTATGCTAGTAATGTGGAATACTCTCAATCTATTCACTCCAACTATTGAAATTAATCTCATATAAGCATATTTATTAACTAAACATTTTGCCTCTTAACACATGTTACAATGATACCTTATGTTCCTCTTCGCCAATGAGAAAACTAATCCAACTAAATCAACTTACGTAAAAAACCAACCTAATTAATTGAACTAAATTACGAGAAAATTCGACGCACCTTGTTCCTTGCTTACGAAACTAAACGAATACTAAGAGACCAATAAATTATTGAAATATAACGTTGATCTAGGCACTGATGGCCACTACGCCACAAGGCAACGGTGAAACATCTCAATTCCCAACTTACCATTTTTGGTGAACACCTAAAGAGTAGGTTCCCGGATGGCGGAAACCTCGAGCTTTCTCTCGGAGGCGAAGGAGCTCGCATAATTATCGGTGCATTAATTACGTCGCAAGAACTATCAAAGAGCCGCGCTGTTGACTAAATTCGTGAAGCTCTTGAAAGGGTGGAGTCGCATACTATTTTCCAAATAATTGTGACGTTTTCGAATTCCAAATATTAACTACAAGGCTTCATGAACCATTTAAATAACTTTAAATCTTACAACTTAGAAAACACGTCTCAAAAATAATGTTAAGACTACACGTGGTTCAATAGGAAACACTTGTTCTCCAGTATTCAGGCAATACTGAGACTTTGTGACAAGTCATGAGATTATCGAGTTATCTTGTACATAATTCATAAGACCATATCTCTTTAATTAAACATAACACAAGTTCTACAAAACACACAACTTGAGATAGCCGTTTCGTAACATTTCCCATAAATCTTCACATTGTATGACAGTGTTTTTTTCTTTCTTTTTTCTGCTTCCTTAGTCTCACGCTAACTGTATTTATCTCATGGTTAATGTAACCCCATACGATAGGCGTTTATTTTCTCAACAAGTGGAGCACTCTCCCTGCATACAGTAAATCAAGCTGAGTCCCTCAGCTACAGAAATCCCCTAGCAGCTGGAAAAATGAATAGGTGGCAACCAATCTTCCTCTATAGTATGATGCGGGCATTTTCAAATGGCTCATAAATCTTTTCATTAAATGGTGGTAAATCTGCAAGACAGTGGAATCTCATTTTCCAGCAAATAATAAGAAAGGACGCTTTATATTACGATGCATTTTCATTGTCATCAGCGCATACAAAATTGCTGAAAGGGAAAAATAAAATAAACTAAATTCCTGAAACGCTGATAGTAATTTGGCGCTTTTTTGTATAATTTAAAACATTTTATATATCCAGTACTTTAATCTACTAATATAATAACACTTATTTTTTTTTATTTTAACATTCATAATTGAATGTTATGAATGTTGTTCCTTGTCGTTAAGTTAAAAACACTTTTATTTCAACTTTCAAATGCGATACTCTGTTGTGAAATAGTACTAATTATGACTGGCGTTCCCTCCACATAATGAACACGAGACCGAACAAACTGAAACAAACTGATAAAACACCACTTAATGACCAGAACGTGCACACAAAAAGTGGGAAAGTATCCGAGAACACAAATTAATTTAAAAGACAAGATGAAGAGAGAGAAATGAGAATCAACGCCGATCACATACGTCACGCCGAGAATTGGCGAACACTTTAAGCAAAGGCTCCAAGGGAGTCAATGTTGAAGAGGATGTTTTTAGTGATTCCGGGCGCGTCAACTACAGAGGTCATAAGTCCAGTAAGTGTAGTGCATGTTTCCCCTTCTGGAAGGGGCTGCGATCTTCCCCCGCAGGATGGCGAGATTGGCGCCAACCCACCGTCGGCTAGCGGGGTTTTCCTGCAACTAGGTATCTCTCACCAGCGGAGCACTGCCCCAGCTGGGGCAAGCTGTAAGCTCCCGACCGGTATCCCGGCATGTGTAGATGTGTAGTGCATGTTAGTGTGTGTGTGTGAGAGAGAGAGAGAGAGAGAGAGAGAGAGAGAGAGAGAGAGAGTAAAGGGAGAGGATATAACAAGGAAGAGATAGAAGAGATCGCGCGCGGCCCTTAGCCCGTTTGTTAGGGTACTGCTCCGGCATTCGCCTAGTGTTGATCGAAGAAACGACGGAAAACTATCAATGCAGCCGGCCTCTCAAATTCCCTTCTAGATAGCCACTGAATTCGACCTAGCTGATAAGCTAGTGTGGAAAATCTTGTCACTGCCAGGACGTGTACCTAGGACCTCCCGGTCTGAGGAACTGAACAGTGTTGAAGAGAATGTTCAACACCGGAATGCCACTATTACATTCTCAAAATCGAAGCAGAAGAAAGCTGGTAAGAAACGCTTGACCTGAAGCGTATGAAGCAGCCGAAGGCTCACGCACGCTGGGCGTAGTACGCAAGTCACGCACAACGCATGGCGAACGCACGTTAAGACGTTAGACGCATCGCTGCGTGCGTGCCCTGCGTAAAGCAGGTGAGTCGTCTGCTCAAACATCGAGACGAGAGGAATATGCATGGCTCATACCCTCCGCTTTCTCAAACACAAAACAGCTTAACCCACTATTCGCTCAAAGAGAATGAAAAAGTTGGATTATAAAATATACTGAAATCTCCGTAATGTATCTAAAAAGTTTTATTATAATTATGAAGTAATAATAGTATTTAAAGTGAAAATTAGGCCATCAAAGTTGCTCGAACATTCAATCAAGAAAGCATTCTGAAGACGTGCTACTAGTTTATAATTTATGGTTGCATTGATTTCATTCGCTGTTTACTCCCTGGCTTAGGAAAGATACAGAATATAGAGAAAAAGTTTATATTTGAGATTTCTATCCGTACGTACGAAATGGTCCAAACAAATATTAAGTCCAAAATTTGACTTTTTCGGTGAAAAACACGCATTTTGTGGAACTCCAGCACACGGAAGTCTGTAAGAAAAAACATTATAAAGGTTACTAACACGTTCGAATACTTCGATGAACGAAATCCATAAAAACACTGCTGATACATTTACCGGGCAACGATTCAATGAAAGGCTGTAGAAGTGTACACGAACACATCAGCAGGTGTGTGTGCCTTGTACGCCTTCCAGAAATTTGATTTACTACATCTATACGTCACACACAATTTTTAATTCTCTTTGGCGAAAAATAAATAAATACATCTAATGCAGTGGTACCAAGGTGGCCCGAGTGAAACTCAATGGCACAGTGATATCTTCCATACATGAAGTCGACCTTCTCGCCAAAAGGGAGCTCTAATGAAAGCAACTCTTAGACTGGCACTTGAGAGGAGATTGGATTGTTAAATAAATAAATTGAAGATCGTTTATTATTACATTTATTCACAGTTTACTTTATCGAATACGGAGCTCTCCGGATTTTTCATCCGGAACCTTACACGTACTATAAAAAGCATGAAATGTTGCGAAAAATCGATTTCGCGATTTCAACGGAAATACACCTTTTGGGGTCTCCTTATATCGAAAAAGATGCCCATCCATGAACAACACTATCGCCTGAACTATTCGAAGGATTTTTTTCCCAAAAAGATATTTTCAAGTCGATCTGGTCAGATTCCAAGCCCTGAGACTTTGATAAAGATAACACTAGACGGAATTTCACTGTTAACTACGAATATTCGAAAATTGCAAAAGTTTGAAATTTTTTCGGCGATTTCCAATATTGAAGATAAAGCTTTTTTTATTTACATATATTCTGTTCTTCACATTTGGTTCTTTAATGAATATCATGCACATGTTTTGAAAATATTATTGTAGATGTAATTGAAAGTGTTATTGTGGATAAAATTGAAGAAAACAATAACAACCAGAAGTGGGTTCATCGGAAACATCATAGACATACGATTTCGTGATGAACAAATTAGAGAAAATGTGTGACTTGTGGAATGTATAGCACATAGGATACAAATGGTTATAAGGACCAAGAGAATGCACCCCAAGCACTAAAGAGATCATCGTATATTGATAAATTGTCATAATTATATTTCCAAAGTAAAATTACTGTTAGTTTTTTTAAATATTCTAATAATTTGCACGTCTGCACTCCCACCTCTCAATGCGCAGGAGCGAGTGCTATGTGGACTGCTCCAATCAACGAGCGCAAGCCGCCAGGCGCCCAAACAAAGGGCGGCGGTGCCCCGTGGGGCTTTTACGAGGCCAGACCCCGCCCCTCCTCGTAAAGCGGCGCAGGGGCCTCCGCTTCGTTACGCAGGCCTCCGACGCGCTGCTTTTGTTCTTCGTCTGCCTCCGATTGCTACATTTGAGCGCGAGATACGTGAGCGGTTAGTTTCAACTTCATTCATGCCAAATTGATACGGTGTCAGTGACATGACACGTCAGTATGATTCCAATTCATTTCGCGACCGTCGGCAAACTTGCACTGGAGCTCTCTATTACGTCATACGGCTATTTACAGCATACTCGAAGAAAAACAATGTTTGTCTTGCTGAAAATCAAGAAAAGTGCACATCAGAACTTCTTTTATAAAAAAAATATTTACGTCGATAATTCTTAAATAAAAAGTTTGCAAGGATAATTGCACGCGTGATGTCAGTAAACAGTAGTTTTCGAGTTTCAGCGATGGTGACCTATCCGTTTTACGTCAGTTTCTGACAAGTTTTCTCAGCAGATTGGTTGGTCATAACAGAATTATTGGTAATAACAATGTAACAAATAAATTGATCCAGTAACGGAAGTAGGATATCGGAGGCAACGACAGACCAGCGGCATTGACACGTCGAAGAAGGTAAGAATGGGATTCACGAAATACAGAAGAACTCTTTACCCAAGGCATGAGCAGCCGAGAACACCGCTGTATTAATAGGCGGGAGTTCGTTCACTTCCCAGTTTCCACTTTATCCTTCCGGCGCCGCCGCGGACCCCAAGTGCGTCGCCGTCGTGACCGCGCATTCGTTAGAGGCCCAAGCCGTCGACGGTGGGGGCGGTGGCGATCACGGCGACGGCGATGGCGTTGACGAGGTGGGGGTGGTGATGGTTACTACTGGTGGCGGTGCATGTGGAAGAAAGGCAGGAGGGGGAGGGGAGGGGGCCGAGGCGGTGGCGGCAGCGGAGCGTGTTTACTCCATTACCCTCCCCTCCCGGCGCCGGAAAACACAGGAGGCCGCCGCGGCGCGCGTGACTGTAGCCGGGCGGCTCCGTCGCGGCGCGGGGGCCGGGGCAACGCTTCGGAGGCAAATTACAGTTGACCCGGTCTGGGCGGCGCGTTCATCATGCTTCGGCCCTTGGCGCCGCCGCGCTGCGCCGCTGCGCCGGAAGGAGACGAATGGGGCGGCCGGGGCAGAGGAACGGCAAATTAGACGCGGGGAGCGGCACCGCAGGCTGGACGGCGACGACGACGGGTGGAAGGCAGGGAGGCAAGGACGTAGCCGATACAGAGGATTGGAGCGGATGGGACTCTTGGAAAGGTTTGCAGAAAAACCAAGCAGGCAGGGAGTTGGGTTGAAGACAGTAGAGGCAGTGCAAACGACAAACCAGATCGGTGGCGAAAGTAGAGAGTAGTTAATGGGACGGGACGTGTGCGGTGGTACGAGCAGGGCGGGCGAAGCAGAACATGGTAGGATGGAGCGAGATAAGGATGGAATGGGCGGGGCAAGGTGGGAGAGGTTGAGAAGGAGGGGGCTGGCGGGACGGGCGGCGGAACGAGGCACGTCGGCGCGGCATGGCACAGTAGTCCGAAGTGCAGGGCTTTTCAGGGTATATCGAGGTGGGTAAGGACGGGGCATTGCACATTCGGAGAGCAAGTGTGGGAGCGCCAGCGACGGAGGCTGGGGTGCAGCCATCGTGGGGTGGAGCATTCCCGGCCGAAGTGGGATGGCGGGTGAAGGCACTCGGGCACTTCGGAAGGCAATGAAGTACACGAAGGCGGTTAGGGTTAGAAGCGGCGCCCGAAATTCTTGGGTTCGGAAGGACCTTTTTATGCTTCTCCTTCAATAGCTACATTTTGGAGACGCTCACATAGCAGAGATTCCTGAAATAATGTGTATCGTATGTAGTAAGCGCCCTCTTTCACCAAGGCAGGTTTTTAACGAATAGCTTCTAATGAGCAAAATAGAAAAGAATGAAAATAAAAATCAATGTCCGGATTGTACGATCAATTCGTAAACTTTAAATATTTAGATAAAACTTCGTGGCATTTACCGTAGTAATAAAAAGGTTGAGAAAGAAGGACCAGTAGAAGAGAAACCAGTATCTTCCAGAGTGAAAGGCGAATATCATATTAGCTAGAGTCAATTTAGACGATTTTTTTTCGTATTGTACACTACAATTTTGTTTTGCAATTTAACGTTGAATCATTTACTACTAACGCTTCTCCAGAATTATATATTCTAATTTAAGAGAAATATTCAGATTCATATCGTATTTTTCAAGCACAGGGAACGATCGTTAACCTATTATTCAGCTCCTTCAACATCCAACGGTAAGTATCGGAAGATAGCGCAGCGACCCAGGACTAACGTATATGCTTCCAGGCGCATGCTCTGCAATTGAAAATCCGCTGCCAACTATCCACATCGCTTCATCTTAACATCCCCGCTTCCTTCCGCTCCCATGCCCGACATCAAATGCCTTCGCAAATGTTCGTCCCCGTCTCCATGTGGACTCACCAGTCAGCGCTCCTGTATCCCTCAGTCCTCACCAAACAGCATCTACATCTCCCGCCCTTCTTAGTCCCCGCCATGCGCTGTCCTTGCCCATCTCTATCCCCCGCCCCGACGTCCCGTGTCCCCGCCAGCCGCCGTCGGGTCGCGGCCCGTCAGCGCGCGCGCGTGACGTGGACGTTAGAGGCGCGGGTTAGCCTCCGTACGCCAGACGGGGGGCGGGGGCCTCCAAGACCCCACTCGTTATGGCACGGAAATACCCCGCGGGGCCGCTTATTATAGCCCCACCCACCACCGCCGCTCCCGCTCGCTCGCACGCATGCACGCACGGCGGGCACGGGGAACACACAGCGGACACGCGGCGAAACTGTTCGCAACCGACGATTATGGCAGACTCCACAAAGGAGATTCGCGCACTGTCGGTTAGCACGGCTTGACAACTGCACGAAAAGAAATGAAAAACCAATGTAAGAATAACTCATTTGCTAATACAAGATGGGACTTTACCTACGGCCGGAATATGTTTGTTCCCTTTAAGTTGCATTACACAAAATGTGTAACTCGCAAATATGAGCCTTTGTATTTCCTTCATTTCTCCTCTGTTATTTTTCTTTCGTGAAGTTTTAATAAGTTGAATACATATTCTACAATGCTCTGCTACTCAATTACCATCCTCAGGGACGTAGAGATTCTGGCAGGCCAAGATGAAGGTTGAAGGAGAACCTCAACCATACTGAAGCCGGAACGGACTAGACTAGGTCCAAACCGTGCAGTGGAAGAAAAAGAAGACAATACTCTGAATATAAACAACAAAGAAATACCGGTTGTCGAGAGAATAAAAATCAGGGGTACGTATTGTTTAATTAGTGGTTACGAGGCACAAAGCCAAGTTTTGGCGTACTCTTCTTACTTGAGCGCCGTTGGCCTCGGCGCGAGTTTAAAACACTAACTACCGAAGACCACTCGGATGATCACCGTTTACATTCTGTTCGGGTTCCTCAGAGATTCCTGAGTCTTATGATAGGGATCTGAACATAGAATTAAATACGAGATTAAGAGGTGAGTGATGTTATGTTATTAACTACAACAATATGTTCATGTCATATATGTTTTACAATACAGTACCTATATTTAGTTTAATAATTCTACATCGTTTTTTGAAGAATTTACGACAGTATAATTCCATATCTGCCAATCTTCCACTAATATATCGACGCCTGAGCAGAAGTAGTTGTGTTTGCTGTCGCTGTGGTTGGCCCACCGTGTGGCGGACGTGCGTGCACGTGCGTGACGCCGTGTGTGGCGGGGTCAGGGGTTCATGCCCCAGGGCGCCGTTCGGCGAAGGACGGAAATATCGAAAGCAGCCGCACGGCGCTGCGTCGGGTACTGCCCAACAGCTGGCAGCGCCGCCGAAATAACGATTGAGGCCTACTCCGCATGACCTTTCAGCACACACTGTATCCATCCCACCACACATCACGTCGTTTCACCTCAGAGAATGCAATCATGTGTCTTCCCTTTCCAAATCAAAACAAACAAATGAACTCCAGTGCTACAGAAAGCGACCCACAAAAGAGGAACCCATTTAAAGTGAAAAACGTAACAATGAAAACACCAGGACGAAGGAACTTCGCTGTGCCAGTACAACATTCACCTTCCGATTTGACAAGATGAGAGTATTCCAAACAGTGATGCTGCTCACAACTGTCAGAATTGTTAAAAATTAAAACAAAATAAAGTCATAAAACTTGTATGAGAATGGCATTTTTTCAATACATTGCAATATCTACAACTCTAAGATACGGTAAAAAAATGAAGAGTTGTAAGGAACTCTCCGTGAATAAAATGGGAATCAAAATTACAAATAGCAATTTATGATGAAATACCAAAACTTGAATGGGGTCACTCGTAGGCGGGTAACAGCTGGCTCGAAAGACAGGTCTATGGACAAAAATTCCCATTGTAGGGCATTTCCTTGTTATTAATTTCTCAAAATTGTATGCATTTTAGTTAACTGTCACACTGGAAAGAATGCAAACATTCTAGTCACGCTTTCCGAAACGAAAGTAAACGATTGAAAAATATATATCCAGCTATTCATTTGCATGGGTATTATTTTTTTAGAACACCCGTTCTCGTTGCCTACACGTCGGTAACTTCCCGTTTTACACAAGTAGCGTTATTCCCGATTCGTCTTGCTTACCGACATTCATTGCAACATTCTCGGCCGTTCGTATAACACACTGGTGGTGTTGGCAATTCGCCAACGCCACGACTGCAGCAACCATTCCATTCCTGCGGCAACGGCAATATCCACCTCGGAGGTCGGACCTAATCTTAGGGTCTTGGGGACACTCTACGAAGGTGTAAAGTCGCTCATCGACGCAAATGGGTAGCAATCAAGAACAGCCGTGAGGAAATCACCTGGGGTTTAAAAAATGGGAGAACCAATTGGTAATAATCGAGAAGCCAAAGAGAGAAACAGGTTCTGCGAAACAATCCTGGAGTTTGAAAAACGAAAACACGCGTGTTCGAACGCTTGGTGACGGAACTGCCTTCCAGGGCGAATTTCGAAGTACGTTCTGAGAAACAAGTGATGAAATATTAGTCCGTTTTCAACGGGACACGAGGTGTAATTGTAGGAATCTGTTTCAAAATGGCATCTCGTAATTTATTAGAGTCTTTCCTCCAGGGTTTGCTCCAGAATGAAAGTGAGGCTACGAGTATATAGGACACGTAGGGACACAGAAATACAGAAACACAATGTTACATTCGCATGTAACCAAAATTTCGGTAATAAGGTGATTTCAACCTAGATTATTACTCAGAAATCCACTACGAATTCTAAATAATGTTACAGTTTTACAATTTTGGAAAATGTACAATAAGATCGAACTATCTTCATTGAGCATTTAGGTGTATTTTACACACCTTCGTTACTCGCTGTACTAGCGCAAAGTATCTCGATAAATAAAACATCATACTAGCGGAGAAGCGATTTGTCCTCGTAATGCGTTGGACAAGCGCGAACTCTCCCGAATGCGCGAGAGGTTGTGGGCGGGCAACCGGACACTCAACAGTCTTCGCAACGTTCTCAAGAGAAAGTGGAAGCCGAAAGTAAGGGTGTAACTCACCAGAAAGAAACGTAGGAGAACATGTGCCAGGAAAGGACGATAAGATAAAGAACGTTCTAACGAGGGGAAGATACAAAGTGTTATCTTTCATTTCTTTTCAAGCACGATTTTCGACACTATTTCTTAATAAAACAAATGCATTACTCAATGCTCTTGAATGTGTGTAACTAGATAGAGAGATTGCAGTTTTTTTTAAGAAAAAAAATCCTAACCTTCAATTGTTATGTTTTACAGATGCAGAAAGAGGTGGAATTCCCGATTCTGCCATTATAATTCATGAATAAGAGTTCGCATGGGGTTTGGGAATTGACAGCACAATCTAACTATCGCATCTCTCAGTATGCCCGTGAATCATACACAATTGCCGGTAGATTTCTGTCGTTACCCTTTGAGTATCCAAACGATTTAGAACAGGCACCTCACAGTTAACCAGAGCCACTACGAGCCCAGCTATCTTTGCGTTCGAGTTGTGACAAAGCCACAGCGCTAAGAGCAGACTAGGTTAACCTTAACGAGTCACGCACACACGTGTCGTATTTCGACCATCAGCGACACGTACGGACTTGGAGCCACACTTTGACAACATATTTTATTCATCAGGCACTAAGATCGGAAGGGGTCTTACGTAATAAACCGTACTAATGTCAGAATAAATGGAGAACCACTTCCCTACTTAGTTTAGCGTGAATCTCTGGAGCCCAAAGCGCGATCTTAGAGTTCAGGGCCAGTGTGTTGGAGGTCGCGCCCGGGAAGTGCCCGTCAATGCGCGCGCACAGCGGGGGCTTGGGCGCTTCCTGGAACTTCTCCCGGCCCCAGCCGCGCCCGCTGCCCCGGGCTGCCTACGGCTCCTTGCTTCATCGCTAGCCGCGCGCCTCCAACTCCCTCCGACACCGCTCCGACGCAATACACGCGATCTCGAGAACTTCAATCGCCAGTGGCATTGTGTGTTACCTTCATACGGGATATGAACAGGTTCTATTGCAATTTCAAAGTTATCATCGCCATAACAAATACTTGCAGGTTTTGATGCTAATAGTTAAATTTTAGTACATTTTTAACCTTTTATGCTAATATTCACAAAAATGCACGTAGTGCATTTGCATTATCACAAATGATAAATGCACAAATATATATCATTCCTAATTACTTACGAAAATTGTTTCAACATATTTTATAACTACTTTTGATTCTTCTCCAAATTTTCTTAACACTTCAATATTTTTCTCTCCTAATATTTGATTGAAACTTCAAAAACTCAGTCTGATCAAACTCAATCTGCACCGCGATTTACTGCGTAATTCAATTACTCAGATAAAGATGTCAACATCAGTCAACATCTGCCAACGTCATGAAAAAAAATTATGACGTATTTTGCTAAAAATTTGTTTGGGTACTGGTGTTTAATCAATGCCATCTTCTTAGATCGATTTAGGAGGCATTGCTTTAATTCTTGGCATTATCACTAAGATCGCAGCGCCAAAAACACATTTTTGGAAATTCATTTGAATCTTCTTGCCGGACCCAACAACAAATTATCAGTTCCCCATCAGGTGACCGAGACGTGTCGAATGACACGTCATACATCTCGATTGGTGTACGGGAAGTGATCGAGCCGCTACTGACGGAATTTCACACATCCGCACATCTGCACACTCAAGAGTTTTACTTGAATACTGTATATGGTACCAGCCGAAAAACCTCAATTATTGAGATACGTCTTCCCCCTTTTATTTTATTTTCTTGCTACTTCTTACGCGGTAGAAAGAAAGTTATGTAATGTTGCGGGGGAAAATAGCGAATTTTGGGCAGAAAAACTCTTATTGCCGGGACCTGATAACGGAAATGTGGATAAATCCAATAGCTAAACTTAGAACAAAATCCTCTAACACGTGGTGTAGTTAGAATCCATATTTTGTGAGTCTTTAATACTGAGAAATCGAATGACGGCAAAAAGAATATCTGTCTATCCGCCCGTCCGTGAACAATAGCGGTTAAACCGTTCAGCCGATTTTCTCCAAAATTGATTTTCCCCAATAAATCTGGCTGATGTCACGGCCTCTTGAATTTGAAAAATACGTCCGCCTATTAACATAAAAGTTTCAAACAAATGACTCCACCTTTTTTAATAATTTTTTTTGATAAGTAGGGTAAAAGGCATTTAAGAGAACGGTACATGTCTTATTTTCGTTGAAAGTTTTCCCTTTTTTTCAAAAATTGCAAAAAATTCAAAATTTGTTCGGCGTCTTCCTACAACCACAAATATGAAGATAGAGATTTTCCCCCTAAATAAAATGTGTTCTTTGAAGATACATTTTGAAATAATGTCATGTAAAATTGTTCGAAAATGTTAGTACTTTTCACGTAAATTTGCGTGAAAGTACGAGCGAGAAAGTACGTGCTGTTTTAGCACCACTAGTTTTAATTTTTGTTCCCAAAGCGCGCTTCACCGCCATGGTATTTTCCACTCCCCCCCGCTCATTTACATCCACGGCCTCTGCCCCTCCCACGCCCCCTTCGCTTTGCCAAGGTCGGCCTTACGTTTTACGCGAATTCCGCCGCCGACGTTTTGTGAGCATTCATTTGCTTTTAATGCACTCTGAATACAGAGAGGCACGACCAAGGACAGAAGGATGATTTGCGAGGAGTATTGAAGAAGTGGCCCTGCCCTGACACCTGCATTGCCCGCAGCGATTGTAGGTCATTCACAGCGCAGGGGCTACTTTACCTACTCGCAGTGGCGAAGAAATCTTTAGAAGGAACTTCAAACTCTCAATTTAAAAACCAATTACTCACGTAATATATCCAATTTTACCTCTACTCGAGGATCTTCGAGCAGGAAAAAGAATTTAGAGACCACTTCCCCGAGTCGGAACCGAACGTCATAACTAGATCGGAAACGCAGAATAAATAAGTGCAATGTAGTGAAACTCTAAATAAAGATACATTGGAAAGAAAATCTAAACAATAAAAGTACGAAATGAATATTAAGTAGATAACGCAATTATATCTATAATCACTTCACTTAACTGCAGGGATTGAACAATACCCTTAGTATTCTGTAACGCAATTACCGGAGACAACTTAACCAGAATAAGAAATCCGCGGCATCACATTCCGAAAGTTGTACAGACCCAACAGAAGATATAAACGCTACTACACATTTCCGAATCAATGCTATCTACAATAACATTGCCTCACTTTAATGGAATTCATAATAGACCTAACAGAATTATAGTGCGACACTGTGCATTAAACAACACAAACGAATTAATGCATTTTCTGACTTTCCATTTCAGAATAGCAATTCTTCTGTTAGACTTTCATTTTTAGTACAATTTACTGTAACAAGCCAGCAATCCCCATGTGAGCTACGCCCACGAGAAGAAAGATTTAGGAGTCATCGAATTCAAGTTTAACCACTCAAACATTCTAACTTAGGACCTGTCTATAGGTAACCCATATGAACGTTTCTGATTGCGCGCTTTAAAATAATGGTTTAGGAACAATGAATAAAAATGGACTGAAGAAAAAAAATACATTTTTTCATTGAAATTATCTCTGTACTGATGATAGTAATGATGGTGGTAGAATAACCCAATTAGTGCTGGTAATCGATGTTTCATGGCAGTTAAACCTTCTTCCTGTATATGTAATATCAGTATTAGCACCTCTCTCTAAAACTGAATCCGAGAAGAGAAGGTGCAAGTCCGCTTTTTTCCATGCTTCGATCCATACGTGGCATTAGAAGCCGGTGCTGGCTGCAAGGTCCTGGGTGCAGCTCCTCGCCCAACCGCCCCCGCCCTGAATGCTCTTCCTTATAAGGAGGCCGTGGCGGCGGCGGAGCGCTGCGCTGCGCTGCGCCTCCGGGGAGTGAATAATCCTCCGGTGGTCAGCCGATGGCGGCGCCTTCCCCGAATCCCCCTCCTCTCCCCCTCCTGTCCACCCAGCGCTCCTCTCAGAGAACTCTGCTCAGGCGCCTTCTCATGACCCCCGGCGACACTAAAAGTTACGGCACAATCGCTTACTAATGTATGTACTACTGTCGGGTCAGTGAGATGGTCACAAGTTTCTTTCGCAGCCAAATCGATAAGATAATATATTACGTAACATTTAATTCTCAACTGTAGAAACATTTCCGGCAAAAAATACTCAAACCTGTTACAAACTTCAGACATATTTTCATATAAAAGAAATGTAAAAGACCTTGATGACATTTATTAACATGTATTATTACTATAAATATAAAACTCACTTGTCTCTGTCAAAGGATATACCTATCAATGTAATTTAACAACATTAAGTCAGATTACTTATTATTTACGAACGGACTTTACCAATCTTGCCCCTTAGCCTGCTGAATATTTCTGTACGGTAAATAGTGTTTACTTTTGAAGAACGAAATGTGAAGCATGCTAGCAGCAAATTAAGTTTTTAATTACATCGAATAGTTGTACCTTGGTGAGTGGTCATCAAAAACAAAGATAAGAAAATAGTAAGTTAGAATAAATTATGAAGAATACGAAAAAACTGAACATAAAAAAATAAGTAAAAAGAATTCTGAACTTCATGTCTTTGATGAAATTGAGAAAATAAAAATTAGGTTGGCAGTAAACCTCAAACAGAAAGAAAATCTTGTAAAGTCGTGGAAATTCAAACCAGTTGGAAGAAAGATATCGCGGAAGGTCAGCTAAGCGCTGGATCATGAAACCAGAATAGGTCATTAGGCTTACACCCCAGAATTCCGAAGTATAATCAGGAAGAGGAATACTTCAATTCCCAGAAATTGATGGAAATACCGCATTGGACATATTGCCACGAGAAATATCATTAAATGTACTCATTCATGGTCATATACTTCGATATTACATTGAAAATCATTTCCTTTCAACATGTCTTTGATGAAACCAATAATGATGATCTTTAGTAAATACATTGCCAGAATGGAAAATGGATGATCATGAGTAGAGGCCGCTTTTTTATATAATTACATATTTTTTAGTCTTTCTACTTACCAATCTCAAAATTGTATTCTTCGCGAATCATCGTCGTCCTACCATAATATCCAATGTTTTCGTTACATGTTTTTTACATATTTAGTGCTACTTTACATACTTCGCTATTTTTACAAAATTTTTAATTTTTTCCATTTTATTACTTTTTATGAAAAGAAGTATTAAAAAAATCAGAACAGTTTCCTGAATTATTACTGCGGGCTGTGTACACGCCGCTACGTGAACAGTGGTCGGATGTTCTCACAGACCGGCGCGCCTGCTTCAGAACCTCAGTGGTGGGAAGTGTGCGTCAGAGACAGAACAATTTCACCTTTGGATGTGGAGAACATCACAGCCGCATTTCGCGGCTTTTAACCTTAATTTCGGAGACGCTTTGGTGACACTCTGCAGTGATTGTTTGCTGGTCGTAGATATCGCCAGATTGTATGATGGCTTCTATTGCGTCTGATCTGTCTGCAAAACTCTGACCTGATAGCAATAGATTCTTACTACTGACGAGAAAGTTGTATGGTGCAAGTGCTTCAATTTGTTCTCTACAAATCATTTTTAAAACGTTTGTATTATTTTTAAAATGTGTTAAGGAAGTTCTTTATAAATGTCATTTCGTACCATGTAAAAGTTTGTTTCATAATTATTGAATTTTGATGTTACATATTATATCCAATTTTGAATATTTATTACATATTCTTACAGTTTTCGTAACATATTTATGTACATATTTTGACTTTCATATATTTTCCGGTCTCTAATCATGAGAGAATGAGATATTGCACTGTATTACATCATCGTCAACGTTATCGTCATCATCAGCAGCATGAAGGCGTAAATTACTTCTCGTTAGTTCCCTCTATACGGTTTGTTGTAAACATCTCCTTGATCACGTTCCATGTTTTTCCTTTTTCTGCTCATTTAAAATGAAATGTCTCCTCATTATGATTTCTCTCAATGTTCTTTAAGGTTCTCTTCTTTTTTGCAATGCTACATGAATTCAAGTAAATTGAGTACCTTGCTAAATTCAGTACCTAGGAACTATGAGTGGCATCATTACATTTGCCACTCAGAGTTATTTCCTTAATAAATACCTGGTGTCCAATGAAGAAATTCCATGTACCAATGTGTCTTAAAAGACAGTAAATTATTATCTTTTCAGTAAATGCATCTGTCACCGTTTCGAAAAAGGTTTGAGAAAAATACATTAACTGAATGCCAATGATCAAAACAGTCACCAATTTGTCACGTTTACATGTGGACATGTTTGATTATGGCTTAAAATTAAATAAGTTATCGGAAATGTCAAAATACGTGGACCTTAAGTGGTTGAAACAACCTTGATATAGCAGAGTAACTTTCTTCATTCACATCAATTTTTGATTTTAAAAATACATCCTACGCATATTTAAGGAATTTCTATATTTTAGTCTCACCAAAGCTACGTTATTTATACGATGCATTGGAAATTTCCGATAAATTCCGAGTCGCACCACGAGAGCAATGTAATATCCAATGTACAAAATGCATTTATTTCAACAAATGAACTTACCTCCAAAAAGGCTCAGAATGCGCCAAATATTAATTACATTGTGTTCACGCTCCAACTGCACATGACAGCACTTCCTATAACTACCTATACCTATAAGACCTACCCTAACCTATAAGACAAACCGATATCTTCGCCATCATCCGAGGTGCATACCAGATGTATACGTCAACGCTGTTGGTGTTAATTTCAGTGGGATAGTCTTTGTCAAGTAGTAAATTTACAATAATTTTAGGTCAAAGGTGGAAGGGCCGTAACTACCTCGCAGCGAAGAAGAAAATATTCAAATTCCAAAACGGGCCCTCAATTAAATGTATGAATATATTTTGTGATTTTTTTATTATGGTGGTCTCTGCCCAAATTCATGTATAAATTTAAATGAAGACGTAATAAAGAAAGCAGAGTCTGATATAATCGGCACTCGGACCAGAGGCATCAACGCGAATAAATAGAAAAAGATTACATCTATTTCGCAAGTAATAGCATTTCTCGTATCTGCTTATAGCCATTCACACCTCAACCCGCAGCTTCATGTGCATATTACCATCAAGGTGGCCTTCACCTGAAATGAGTTTACTGGAATGACTTTTGGAAGAAATTTTTTACTAGAAGAAATAACACCGTATTTATTTCTACTTAATTTATTAAAATTTGTCCCCGATAAGAAGTGTACAATATTTCACACGAGAGAAAATGTAATTGTGACTGTTCGCAGATTTCTCTATTTCGAACTAATGCTATTGAAGAAATATCTAGTTTTATCATTCTCTCAAACCTGATTGCCTGATTTTTCCCCTCGTTTTTTCTATATCAAAAAGCTTCCACGACTTTTCTGGATATTGTTTTCTCTGTAATACGTTTCATACGTTCCCGCTGAGGTGGGTCATATTATATATATATATAATATGACCACCACACGTGCCGGGAGACTGGTCGGGAGCTTAGAGCTTGTCACTGCTAGCGGAGAAACCTCCACCCCGGCAAAGCGACTTGTAGGTCAGCGCCGGACCTCACGACCGAGCAGGGGAGGCGCACCGCTACCTCCCGGGAGATAACACACACTACACTTATGCGAGTATAGAGCGTGGGTGTTGCCGCGTGCTTTCGCAAGCGCCTGTCCCCTGACAGCAGGTGCGTTTCGCAAGCGCGCGTCGCCAGCGTAGGGGAGCGCCTGCGTGCCGATGAGCCTGGGAGTGGAGGTACACGCCTCGGACACACCACTGGCGCTTGGGGCTCGCTTTATAAAACCTCTCGGAACATATCGTGCGACTACTTTCTAGAAAGTATCAGTCAATAATGGTTGTATATTAAATTCAGATTTATCTTTAACCATTTAAGTACTATCAGCAATCTCACTGCACATAAACATTGTTATACCAACCAAATAAGCTTATGCCGAATTTTCCTAGTACGTGAAATTTCATTTCTCGATCTTTTATCATAATACACGAAATTATGGCTAGACAATAACCAATGAATCACATTTACCTCAACGTACATATTCCTCCTTTAGATGCAGAGTGTCCTCCGTCTCAATCTATGAAACTCGCCGCCCAGCACCAACTCGACGAGTTGTACACCCGTGGGCAGCGATTCCCCCTTTCTTTTCTGCGTCAGACATGTCTTTCCGTCGACGGCACACTCTGTGCTCCAGTGTATCGTTCGCCCGCAGGAACGGAGTGGGGAGGGGTGAGGGGTGATACGTCACAGGCAGCACGCGTTCCGCACTCATGTCGCCTCCGCGCTGTAAAAACAACCGCGTGGACGACATCCAGGTCACGCGCGACTCCTGACGCAGCCCTCCAGACTTTACGGAGTGAAACCGGGCTCCGAAGCCTGAATATAAAGTGCGCTTTCCTGAAACAATGCCACACACTTTGACGTCGACAGTTGTCGATAGTAATTGTTTTCAAGAAAATGCGAACATACGAAGTTCAATAGAACGTCATTTGCAGTGGATTATACTCAAAGTCTTCACTTCCTCCAAGTACAATACTATATTGAAATATTTATTTCAAAAGCAAAACAATCTTCGATAATATACTACAAATACTATACAATTTGTTGGTGATGAAATTTCATTTATTTATTACAATGTACTCGTAGTACAATTGGACAATCGTGTATAGCATTGTAGCCTTAAGAAATTCTTTTGGAAAATTGTCGAACACACGAGGTCTTAATGAACTGGATATTTAAAACTCGCCTTTCGAGGGAATAACATCGAAGGGGTTCTTTGAACTTGAAGCCATATGCGAGGAGCAGAAAGTGTAGCAAATTTCGGGCGACCATCGCTTCTACCACACCTTGACCCTGCCGCCTGCTTGGCCTCCGTCTCCTCTCGGCAGTTTAAATATCTTCCTTTGCCACCTTCTTCCTCTCAAACAAGTCCAATTGTGCTTATTTACTCGAGGTGTTAAATTCTCGTTCCATCGATTTCTTCACCTGGTTTATGAGCGAGCAAGTGTAACTCCTTTATCTCGTTTCGAAATGCTTCTCGTTTCTTTCTCCCGAATATCTTAATTGTACCGGTTATAGTTTCTTCCTTAGTAAAGTTTCAGTCTGAAATTCATCCAGTTTCCGTAATCCAGTGTATTGGAGTCGAAGTGATCCTCGCACTTTGCGGCGATCATCAGGAGGGGCGGGGCGTTGGGCGATGGGCGCAAAGCCGGAAGGGCGGGGCTGCGCGCGGGCGAAGCACAGCAGGCGAAGAGGGCGGCACCCGCTAGGACGGAGGCGGAGGCGAAAGCAGTGAGCGTGCAGGCTGTTTGGTATCGATAAAAGAGCTCAACTTACGGATACGTCAACACAGTTGAAACCTTGGGTATCAATATGTTGTGATGCGTAATTTCAAAAGAAGGAACCACGAGCGTTCGCAGGATGTTGTAAGTTCGAAATCTGCCGCGAATCCGCTTTATCAAGCACGAATTTCACTTTGATGGAACGGGAATCGAACCGCGGCCACAGCAGATCAAGGCGACGCGTCTGACCGCTAACCGAGAGTCACCCCTCCGGAATCAAGTCATCCGATAAATGAAATAAATAAGTCGCGGCGTCGAGGCCTCTGGGAACTCTCAAGCGCCATCTTCTGCCGTCGCCGCCGCCGCCGCCTCATTGTTCGAGGGCAGTAATCACATGCGAGTGCTGCACGCTGTGAGTGATGCGAGCGCGCCCAGCGACATACCTGCGACTCTCAAAGGCGACCGCGCGCGGGCGCACAATGGGCGTATTAAGAAGCGCGCGGCGGACGGCGACGGCGCGATGGAGTAAACAAGGACGGAGAGAATCACCAGAGATGAGGTATGAAACGCGGTTTAAAAAGGCGGACTAGCCCCATTGCAACAAGGGAAAAATATACATACTTATAATTACCGAGCGGAATTTAATAAAATGTCTTCTTTTGTCTTTATACTTTAGAACAATACCTTCCAGTATAGACATTAATTTTAAGTTATGACTAAAGGAAAATACCCGTATTTATAGAGCTTTTTTTAATTTTACGTCGATTTCTACTAATAAGTCATTTTTTTATCTTTTCCCGTAACTTTTAAATCATTTTTCACTGGTTTCATCGATTTTAATATTATTTTTTATGGTACTTGCTACAAATAATAATTACGAGATGCAACAAATGCTCTTCACAAAATATATAATCTTAGGTTCCTGTTGACGCGTATCAGCGCCATTGTCGGTTCGGTCGATTTCGAGATAAAAACCGAGATTTCCTGGTAAAGAACGGTCCAAAACAAAAGTCTGCAAGCTGAGGTTACTTGAACGAAAGAAAGAAGCCTCGATTACGTCAGAAATGTATCAAGAGTTGTTCATCTGAACAGGTTTGATCATTTTTTTTACGTACTTTTTTTTTGCTTTTAGGGTATTTTAAAAACATTTCAAGAGAATTTTATCGATCATTTTTGGAGATGTTTTAGTTCATAAAAATCCGCCACTACTTATAATTAAGAATTATCAAAAGCTAAAGGTATAAAACAACGAAAGGAAGCGTAATGTAATAAAGGGTTTCGATCGGCGAAAACCACTCCTGCACAATCCTATGCTACAATTTGCAACAAATTGTGCCTAAAAATGACAAACGCTTGAGAAGAAAAACAAGAACTTTTCGATATTATTTCTGATTGAACTTTATGGTCACGATTTCTCCTTCACGTTTGAACGTAACTTAATAGAACTATCAACACTCCACATCGAATGAATAATATTATGCACCGACCTTTACACGACAACTCTTCTGGTCATTTCTGCTCTTTTATCACCAGTGCTGTACCACACCCAAGATATAAAGGCGTTTTACAACTCTTTATCGCGCGCACAGTAGCATGTGGGATAAAATATAAGATAATTTCCATCCAGAAAAGCCCATCTCTGTTGCACTGATGTGCCTTACTACCTTCTACAGAGTCAAAGAACGTTTAATACCTTCGCTACCTGCACAGTACCTTATAGGCAAACTCATGAGGCCATTTCCTTGTCGTAGCGCCTACTCCTATCAGCCTCTTCGTCTTGTACAACGTGAAGTCACACGCCATACATTGTATACTCTCATCGCGTACACAGTAGCTTAAAGGCAAAATCGTTCCACCATTTCCGCGTCTGCACGACCGTCCCAACCTCGCCAAGATACATCTCATAACCTTCCGAGGCAACGCATCTGTTCCAACATCTCCCACGCTCTCCCGTGTATTGGATGGGTGGAAGAGATTGCAGTAGCTTACAGCAAAATAGATGACCCATTTCTTCGCCTACGAGAGTATTTCAGACTTCTAAATGGACCCCAAATCCTCAAATCCTTCAACGACATCGCTTTGTTTCAATTCCTGATGTGTCGTGCTGGGTATCCAGTACCCCTTACGGCATTGCTCAGTAGCTCGTGTGTAATATGGTCTTACAATTGCCTTGACTACGCAACCGCCGCAGGCTCCTCCAAGACCTCTCTAGCCTTCTGCTGCATCGTGTAAGTTTCAACATCCTTCGTTTAGCGCCATGTACTGAATCCCGTCATCGCGTATCACAGTAGCTTATAGGCAAAACGAGCCGCCCATTTCCTTGCCTACGCGGCCGCCGCAGCCTCCCAGATGGACCCCATAACCTTCTGCGTCTTCGCGCGCGCGCGGCAGGGAGAGGGGGCAGCGGAGGCGCCCGTAGGCGGAGGACAAACGAGCGGAATTACAAAGCAGCGCGGCGGCGGCGGCCTACGAAGCCCGGCGAGCAGCAAGCAGGGCGACTGCATTGCTTCCATGGAAGGCAGTTGTTTGCCCGGTTCTATTCTTACTATCCATCACATAAAATTCCTAGTATTTTATCTATATTCAATATTTTTTATTATAATCTCATTTGAGATCAATAAAAAAACTTATTTGTAAATTAAAAATGTTAAAGAGTCATAGCACTATAAAACCTTGAAGTTACACAACAAACTGTAAAAGTAAATCATCTACTAAGATTGCTCGTTATACGTATCCTTCTCATTCATGCACCTCATCAAATCCACGCGCTGCGAGGAACCGAGTACTGGGAAGCAAAACAAACGAAAAGCTAATCGTGATGCGCGTGACCCACACGGAGAAGCAGTCTTCTGCCTGAGGGAAATAATAATCGCGATGCGATCACAAATCGGCCCACGTCCTTCGGGGGCAGGTAAGCGCGCACCCGAAACCACCGTTAACACATTCCGCAGCCCACGCGCCCGCCCGCTCAAGGCTGCTGCGGCGGCGGGCGAAGTCTTATGAAGGGCGTGCGCGGTTGGCTTGGGGCGCGTTCGGAAGCGCGGATGGGAGGGAGGCGATAAAGTGTGTAGACAGGGACTGGGTGCGTGGTGACAGACAATTGGTTGACTGAATAGATGGGATATTGGTGGAGTGGATAGAGAGGATATAGGTGGATGTATAGATAAGAGATTGGGCGGGTGGGTGGGTGGGTGGTTACATAGATCGAGGATTGGATGGGTGGTTAAATACTTCAGTGGGGAGAGATGGCTGATTGGACAGTCGGGAGGGTACATAGGAAGGAAATTGGGAGTGCAGGGAGACAGACCCCTGGTTTTGGCGGAGATGGGGAATGTTACTCGGAGACAATCCAGAGGGCTGTTTCGGACAGTAAGGGGCACTAAGGGCCAGTTTGGGGAGGTCCAGGAGGTATGATGAGCAACGTCGAAAAAAGGTAAGGTATGAGCTACAGAGAGGCAACGGAATACTATCACAAGTTATCACAGAAAGTATTAGTACCACCATCTTAAAATAATTTGGTAGCTCCAATAACATAGATGTTTAAGCGCCCTTAAACCCCAATAATGAGTGCGGACTAGGGGCAATTTAAATTGACAACTGACAAAGAGACCAAAACAATTCAGTGAAATCAATGCAAATCCACTTCCCCAAAAATGTGAATAGCTAATTCCCACCGAACAACAGCGCTTTGTAAATTGTAGATCGTTGCGCCAATGAATTGCCAAAATCTCAAAGAGATTTAGTTTATTCTGCTTCTGAGCTGTCTCAATACAGAGTTCGCCCGACGACTATGGCCGAGGAAGCAAAACCAGCCGAATGCTAATGACGGAATGGAGTGATCGTTGCAGCAGAGGGCAGTGCAGGTCACGCCCCTACGTGGGAGGACCTGCAGCCGCGTCGTGACCTGTCCGAGCGCAGGCACGAACTGAACACTCACGGTCGCCCGTGTCCTTGTTATCCACCGCTGCCATCAACGGCAAATCACTTCCGTATATGAGCGATCACCCAGCTCGTTTCAGGCTTGAGTTGTGATGTTAGAGTGTGAGCACGTAGCCATGATGATGGATGCTACTTTGCCTCAAATGCATTACATACTATTAGAGAATTTCATCCCTTGTGTGTTGTCCATCTTTCTTGTCGCCATTTCAGACAGTGAGGCAAGGCGAAATTAGAAAAGTAGGGCATTTTTCATGCACTATTTTCATTTTTGAGACGTTTAGAAAAAACTAGCATTTTCCATTAAGCGAACTGCTGAAATTGATCGAACCGCTTTGCAAAGTACTAGCGAAATAGCAGTTATAAAATTAAATGACTTAAGCATTTATTCAAAATATCCCATGTAATTAAGACTTGCATCCACCTCGTAAACATTTGCCAAAGTACATGCAGCAGACAAATGCGGCAGCACCTGCTCTGCAGAAGGGAGTGGGCTCAAATTCCGAATTCGACAGAAGTACGTTTGTGCTATCAATTCTTGAAATGACGGTTAGCAAAGACAAAGTGCCAAGTAACACAAACCATCATCATTTACGATAATGCTATCGTGTTCAGTACTTCGTACTTCATTGCTCCTATTTAATTAACAAAAATAAAAAATATAAAAAAAACAACAACAAAGGAATAAAAGAATGTGGAAAAAAAGGGAAATGGAAAAATCACTCACTGATGATTATGTAATTCAATAAGAAATATATTATCTTTTACAATCACGGTACAATGAGCACGTAAAATTACACTTTATGTTTTGTAAAAATAGAATAACTCTGGATTTAATCGTATTTTGTAGACTGTGTAAAACACTGCGAATTCACACTCCGGCAGAGAGAAAGACATCTGAACATGACTACTTTCCTCTTGATTATTTATACATTCTTCTGTATACATCTGTATCTTCCAAGATACTTCACGAGAACCTGCAGCGACACCGATGTTGGCAGGGCTCCCAAATATTTCCACTTCTTTGGTGGGCGGCATCGCTCGGCCATCAAACAGACGTCAAACTCGGGTTACACAATGTCACGGCGCGGACAAAGCGCGAAAGGGACGGGCGGGCCAGATGGGGGCGACATCCGCATTCCCAAACACCACCTCCGAAATCAGCGGGCCATCTCGGCCCGGCTCAAAATATACCCGCCGTACACGGCGCTTTCTTCGTCTGCCACTCGGAGGTATAATCGGATCTTTTCGGCTGGGGACATGTGTATCAGCCCGAGCATCGTCGGAAGATGCAGCTCAGCCCAAGGTTTCGTCAGAGCTCTTTCACGATTGATGACCCTGGGGGGCTCCGTCCGTTGCAGAGGGGCGGAGGCTCGCGCGCACAAAGAACCTTCTATCGATACAATCGGTTTTTTAACCACGTATGCAAATGATTCTGCTGTGTGAAAGGGATGACCATTTTTGATACACAATTCGTCTTCATTATGGAGATAGAATGCTATTTCCGCGCTTAACAATAAATAAAAAACCAACAACAAACAAACGTATACCTTTATACATTATGCATATTTCAACAGGTGAATAGGAACCTAAGCTCGACCACCCACTATACATACGAATAATACATCTCGTTTTTTACTTCAAAAGAAGTACACAGAAAAATAACAATATTTCAGAAGATCATTTGCAAGTTGATAACACCAAGACAATTTTTTTTTCTTATTGATCGTGATTCTGCGTTAAATTTCACAACAGCTAGAGATTACTCAAGGTCACAATCCTAGGGTTGCTCTGCCAGTATGTTAGAGTAATTTTATTTATTTCTCAGCCCATTACAGGAACTGTCAATGAGTAAAAAAAGTATGCTGATGATGAAGTTCAAGCAGCAACAGGAGAAAGAAGAAATGGAAGCCTTAGACTCCCGAAAAAAAACCGACATTAAATGTCTTTCATTTTATCTTATCCATACTACCCCTCACCACGAAGTAAAAATAATAGTGATAATGATATGACAAGACGATAATGAGAAAGAGAGGATGAAGCAGTATGTCGGGGAAACCCACTGTCAACACGCGTGTTCCACACATAATGCACAAGCGGAAGTGAGGTATGGCACCGAGAGGAAGCCCATGCGCCCGGCCGCTTCACTTCGCTTCTCGCAAGAACTATCGGGCAACTTCGCGCACGGGAGCGTCTACACGGGATACTAACACTACTAAGAACTTGAGATGCGAACATTTATGTTTTTACGTTTTCGATATTTTGTTCGTGAATGAACAAGGCTCATAATTTCATATTTGTAAAAAATAAAATATGAAATGGTACCACTATGTTTATGCTCGAACCAAACGAACGCATTTTGTATTACCTTCCAGCAAACTGCGTACTACCCTTTGCCAGAGATGATTTTAATAACCCGCAATTTCCTGATTCTAATTTTTTCACGATTTCGCACTTGGAGAGGCGTTCTTAGCTTTGTTCTCAAATAAATTTTAATTATAAATTAAAGAGCACGCCAACTGTAAAATTATATTTTCTTGTTCACAAATTTAAGGTTAGAGGATACTAAACATACTTTAAAACATCCATGTTTAAAAACATTGATGTTTAGGGGTTATGTATGTTTAACACCGAGGTTTGGTAACATCGATGTCTCGTTGTCGATGTCGCAACCCTACAAAGAACCTGCCAGGCTCTCGACCCCACCTCGTCCAGTATCATCCCGGCCGGCCCTTTCAGTCTAGTCGAGTATCGGCCCAAGCCTTTCAGTCCACTCCACACCAGATCCGGCCCTTCCAGTCCAGTCCCGACCTCATCGGTTCCTTCGGAGTCAACCTCGTTGCTTCCCGTTCAGACCTGTCGTTTTCCGTTCGGACCTGATTCTTCCAGTCCCTTCCGGATCTTTTCCGTTCGTTCCGTTTCGCCCCTCGACACTCGTGGCTGGCGGCGCGAGGTGCAGCGGCGAGCGACGAGACAGACGTGCAGCGGCGCCGCCCACTCGCCCGCGCATCCGGCCGCCGCCACCGCCACCTTCCTGATCGAAGCGTGACTCACGTCGGCGCGCGCGCACGCGGCTACTCCGGATTTGGACTCGGGCAGCTCCTGAAGATAGACGCGTGAAATTTGGAACATTGTTTCCTGTTACTGAGTGTCTAACAACTCAGAAAGGATTTTCTGCAAAATCGATCCCAGAGAGGGTTAAAAGTTGTTTTGAATAATGCCTTAATCCATTCCGGTATTGTGGATTGATATGTTGCGTTCACTTCTTAGCCAACAGTGCAGCTGATTGCAACAACTATGTGCGGGGGACCTCGGGTTCCAGTCCCGGCCGTGGCAGATTTTGACACTAATTTTACAGGTAGGTCGAACTACACTCTCAGGAGGACAATAAGCGATCAGCTGTCCTGATTGGTAGTTTTCCGTGATTTCTCCGAAACTTCCCTCCCTCAACCTTGCCCTATTCTCTCTCCTCACGTACTTGCATTACTCAACAACACATGTAGGGAAACCAGTCGGAAGATGAGAGGTTGTCCCGATGGAGGTGGGGGTGGGGGGTTTCAACCTGCAGGTAGAAATTCTCAACAGGCCGTCGTGTAGGGTGGAGTGGAACACTGCCACCAGCCGGGATAAAACATTCAATTCACTTACGGGACTAACTATATCTTGGCAGTTGTTGTGCCAGGAAAGATCAGGCACTCATTATGGACTGCGGAGTTGTGGTCGGCACGACAGAGCAATATACAGATTTAAACACAATTAAATTACTTCTATTATGCATTATGAATGAGTTCGTCGTCAGTGGCAAGTTATATTAAACAGTCAGGAATCTTGTGAATCGCCACGACATGTTTCCTCTGTGTTGTTTTTGGCCAACAATCGCCCAAAGCCCTAATTCAGCCGCGATCGGCCGCCGCCTCCAAACAAGCACTTTTCCTCCGCCGCCGCGTCGCGCCGCGCCGCGCCGGCCGGCGCTGTGCGTGGGATCCCGAGGGGAGAGCGAGTCAGCCGTCGCCTTGGCCGCTTGGATCACACTCCGCCGCGCAACCGTAAAAGCCCCGCGCTCACAGCCACTCACTCCCGAGTTGCGGGCGGACTGCAAGAGAACATTTCCACAAATGGGAGTGTAGCGACAGGGAGGAAAATATAAACAAGGACGACAAAACATTCGTTATTGTTGTTAACTGGATAAAAACAGCACTAATTCTTTGCTCCACAACTCTGTTCTTGCTTATCAATAGTTTGCGATTATTATAAAACCATATCAATATTAACATAAATATTTTCTCTCCTACGCTAATCACGCTCAGGAAATCACTTGATCTTTATAAGATGTACGTAGTAGAAGCAGCAAATTTAACGGATTCTTTTTTGGCGACATTTCTTTCTCAAGTCTCTTTAAGTTTTAATTCATTATTTTGTTACATTGGTGTTAAATTTAGAGTTCATTAGCACACAGCAGTTTGCAGCCAAAGAGAAGAAAAGAACCATTTTGTATATTTTTTTTTCTGCTATTCTCATTTCCAACAGACTTTAACTAAATTGATCCAATTGTTTTTGATTTTCAATTACACAAGACTGGTAATCTTTTAATACATAAGCGTGTGTCCTACGTAATATTTTATTATTGTAAATATGATATATTCTAATTTTCTCATTTTTAAGCTGTTCATTTGAAGAATTAATACTCATTAATTTGCCACATTTTCCAAACGCTTGTAAGGTTGCAAAAGGTAACACATTGTAATAATTTATGAGCTAATATTTATTATAACAACGCTACTATAATAATACTACTTACTATTTCTAAAAATATAATATTTTGATAAGATTTTGGATTTTTCAATTACTCCAATTTTATGATCAAATCACATGTCACTAATATTAACCTTGCCCTATAATGATTAAATAGCAGAATGACTGCACTCACCACATTGGTCGTACGTGTTTCGAAAACGGGAAGAGAGTGTAACCAGGAACTTACCTGTAAAAATAAAAAAAACAAAATTAAATAATCATTTGACACTTACAATTGCACTGCACGAAGGATATACATACAGCATCCAAATAAAAAGAAATATTGTAGACACACAAGCACAATCATTGAAATAGATTATACTTCAAAAATGGATTCAGAGATCACAGAAGTAAAAAGCCTTCAAGATTATCAAAACCACATTCAGATCCAGACCTCCAAATCTGGACTCTTCTAAAAATTTAAATCTCCTTTAAAATCTGAGAAATTTTAATCAAAAGGATTCAATACATTACAAATCAATCATCAATACAAATTGAATTTTTTAATAATTTATTGGAACTGTTTAAATCACTGAACTTACGTATCAAAAACATTTAAATTGTGTTGTTAAAAAATAAATTCCCTGGAACGCTTTCCATAACAGGACGAATTTTATTTCGAAACAATCTCTCATCGTGAATATCACGAGCACAATCGAATGCATAAACCCAACGCGGTGCGTTTATAGCTTCGCGTCCGCATGCATAACAAGCGGCGAGCGGCGAGCGTTCGCCCGCAGCGACCGCAAAGGAGTCTGCGGAACAAAGACGCCATTCGTTTGCGACACAAAACAATCGCCGAGGCTCCGCAGAGAGCTACATCCACTGGCTCAGCCCCGCCCCGCAACTGCAGCTCCCGGCTCCGACCGCGCACAATGAGAGCCACGTGGAGAGCTGCAGGGTCGAAAATGCAAGCGGGGAGGGGCAAAGCAATGCGTTCGATGACAACAGCAACGTTGCCAATAATGACTTTCTGAACTATTAATTCCCACCCTCCGCCTCCATGCGACGCAGCCCACCTGTACACATTTCGCGCAATTGCATTATGAGGACCCAAACGTGTCCAACCACCCCTACGACATGTGTACAGCTGGTCACCCTGGAGCCTGCTGACTGGATTTGCGGAAAATTATAATACTAATACTACTACTACTACTGATAATAATAAACTGAAAAATGTGGCTCAGTACATAGCGCGCTGCCTTCGCAGTCCTGAGGCCCGGGTTTGATCCCCTGGCCGGCAATTCTGACAGGGGTTTTCGTGGTTCCATCGGCCATACAGGCGAATGTTAGAATGGTTCCTAAGCCCACGATTACCTATCATAACCCTATTTCATAATTCATAATTCAAGGCTTAAAAACCATGTCATACCAAGGGACACAGCTGCAAAGCTGATCACTATAATGACACACGTTAATCTCTCTCAGGGATATATTATGACTGGACCTCGAAAGAGAACGTGTAATGTGGTCAGAAATGACCGATACGTAAATAATAATAATGATAATAATAATAATGATAATAATAATAATAATAATAATAATAATAATAATAATAATAATAATAATAATAATAATACAGATTTTATCTCCCTTCCTATAGTTCCGTCAGTGTACAACCGTATCAGACAGTTGTCTCGCCACGTGCCGTAATACTCCATTATATTCTGCTCTTACGCAATCGCCTTGCGAGGAATTGTTTACATTGACAGCAGCGTTGCCGCTCAGCTGTCACAAACGTTCGTGAAGAACGAGGGGACCTGTCACCAGTAGCTTAAGATCCGATGAAACGATTCCACGGTTGCGTTCCAGGCCAGTTCATGTGGCTTCCTTGCACTTCGGTGCATTCGTCCACAGACCAGTGGGAGTGCGTCCGTTCTCTGTTGAACACAAAAGAAGTCGGTTAAAGCGTACGTATCAAGTTTTATACGCATGGATTTGAGTGGCGTCAGCTGCGACAGGAACTATAAACATGAACTCGCCTACCGACAAGTGTTATGTTACGATATTTCACCCAAGCCGTCGTGTAGGTGGTGCTACGTGCATAGTAGTTTGAAGCATCAGCGCATCAAATGCGGCTTCGATTAACGTAGTTCAAACCTGTGGTTTTTTCAGGGAGAAAATAATCCTTCGCACATGCTTCCTTCGGAGGGGGGAGGGGAGTAAAGCCGTTCCATGTTGTAGATTTACTGCATGTAAAACATCCTCATGCCAAAAATAAGCCTCTGTGCTAAATTAAAATCGCCTGTATTGTCACCCGAGTGATACCTTCATTCTCCGCTAGATGGTGAAAGGAGCGTAGCGAAATATGTGTAGTCCTGTGGATGAGAAGGCCTGCTGTCCCGAGTGCCTCCTCGTAAAATAAGGCACAATTGAATTTGAACTGAATTTGAAACGTCAGCTCCTCTTGTGCTGAGTGCAGAGTAGTGCCGCTCGCGCTGCCACATGGGCCCACCGCCCGATCCTCGTCCTCTCCCTCCCCCTCCGCCCACCGCCGCTGCTGGCAAAGGCTGCGACGCCGCCCCACGCATGCGCGGAGCCTCCCCGGCCGCAAACAATGGCTCCCCCCCCCCGCGTCACCTGCTCACGATCGCCGCCTAGCGCCCCCTCCATCAGGACCTAATGCTAATGCATTCGAAACCACACACACCAATCCCCTTCTAATGAATTGGCCTACCTTTCAGTAACACGCATTTTTTAAATATTAGAATAACTTTGTCATTTAATATTAATTAATACAATATTTTTAACCTAATTTAAACTAATATTTTTTAATATTAGAATAACGTCGCCATGAACACGCATATTTTTATCTGTGGCGACTGTTGGCGACTGGACGTGGCATCACCCGGACGTCCACGTATTTACTGACTCCAGCTGCGGTTAGCCTACGCTTTCTATTTTACTCTTAGTACGTTTTCAAATCATTCCAGAATGTCTTCTGTTTTAATCATTCTTTTTCCATATTTAAAAATAAATATTAAATTACCAAAATTAGTATACAAGAACGATTTCACACTCTCAGTGTGATGGAGATTCTCAAAAAGCTCTGCTGTTCACTTTAACTTCTGTGTTAATTGCGACTGCCATGTCGCTCTTTCAAGCAACGTAGCCCAACAAATTAACAAGGCTCTCGTTTGGGGCTCTCAAATTTTTCAAGCGTTAATAACTATATTTTAAACGAAAATAATAAATTGCATTAAATAATTTAAATAAAAAATAATAAGTAAACGAATTCATTAAAAAAAATCTCTAAAATATTCATTTGAAACGACAAACAGAAAGTGTAGGAGTTATTCGCATCAATTAAACATACGGTCCTAGTACAGAAAGGTTCCATAACGATGACTTCAAATTGCTCTTTTTTTAGCAGCAGGACTGTAACACGCCACCTTCTTGACAAATCCTTCCCTGATTGTCGAGATAATGATCCAGCTCTCACCGCAGACCCAATCGGCCAACACCGCTGTAAATCACAATTATATCTTACGACCCCAACAGTCTCCTCCTGTTAATGAGCCCGGCAGCTAATAAGGCCACCTCGCCCTTGTCCGCTCCCTGGAAGTGAAGTCGTCAGCGCTCGGTCGCCCACGCGCTTTCGCGTTCTTTTCCGAACAAACATTTCTCGTTCGTTAAATCGCACCCTTTAGAGCGGCCGTTTGCATACAAATGAGGCGCGTTGTGACGGACGCGCCCGGCACCTCACACGCTGCCAAGAGATATCTGCGCAAACGGCCGCGGCCTTCCGGATCCACTAAGTGGGGCCACTAATCGGAGCCGTACTTCACTCGCCGTCCTGTCGGCGGCACGGGGAGTTGGGGAATGTGGAACCAACGGGCTATTTGTCGGACGCTGGTCGACTCGTGCAGGAATGTGTTAGATGGAAGGTAGGCGATGTGGAAAGTAAAGTCAAGACGGTACTGACTGTGCAATGCTCAAACAATGAAGAGTTTGCACAAGTATTTCAAATTACTGACACGCAAAGCACAAGACGCGAAAAGAAAAGTTTCCTGGAATACAAAAGGAACAGGTAATGACGTTAGTCTAACTGCACTGAATAATCAAATGTACAAAATGCCAATGATAAAAAATAAACATGAAAGCTAAAATAACTGGCTTATTAAATTGAGTTAACAATTAATTTGACTTTATAAGCGATACGGTTCTATGGAATAACATCTATGAATACATAACTTGATGAATACATAACACTGGACAACCCCAGATCAAGGAATCTTATCAAGGTATTTCATTTATTTAGTTTCTTTTTCAGTTAGGCTGGGACGAATATAGTTTCTCCCGTCTTGTCAGCTGTATCCCGTACATCCGACGCATCCCGCCAGCTGCATTCCTTGATATCCGACGCCTTAGTGAGCTGCATCCTGGATATCCGACGCATCTTGTCAAATGAATCACGTATATCCGATGCATGGTCCAGACTTTCCTGGCGTACCAGGGGCGCACCATTTGAGGATACACATTCAGCCCATCGCTTAGCCCTAAGCAAGAGAGCGAGTACAGGAGCAAGAAAAGAGGAATCGCGCGTGTTTCCTGGATCTTCGTACATGCAGCTGCTCCGGCATCCGTCCGGAAGTGATGACGGAAACCACCGATAAAATTATCCAATGCACCAACTCGAAACTTCAAACTCACCAATGTTTAACACCACATCGTCATAGAACTGTTTCTGTTGTTGTGGTAATGCTCGCTTTACCGAAGCTGTGTATTACAATAACTTTCCTGTATTCGGAGCACATACTAGGGAACGAATCTTCCCATTTCCTCATTCGTTCTCCTGCCCTCCTGCGGCGCAATCCCGGTCGCTCAATCCGCTTCCAATTGCGAGCGCCCCTCGCGGCCGTCAGCCGAAGAAGAAGAAGACCGCGCGTACGAACAGACTGAGTTCCTCGCAGAGGAAGAAAGAAAACGAAGAGATTAAATAACGTTGAGCAAAAAGAAAAGAAAAAATGGTAGGAATAAAAAATTAAAAGTGATAAGAAAAACGAGATAGAAAAAAGGAAAAAAGGAAGAGGAAGAAAAGAAAAACAGGAAAGGAGAGCAAAAGTAAAAACCGGAAAATATATATTCATAAATAACCGTTTTAAAAACTAACATCAACTGTAGGAAGAATAGTAATTCTCCATGAAACCGAAGAGAAGACGTTCGTACAAACCGTTTCATAGTTTCTTGGCAAGGAGTCCCGTTTGCGCCCAAACTAGACACATCTCTTCTCACTCTCTTCATCATCACCTGCACTGCGACACACCGGCATACGGTCAAGAGGAAAGACAAAATATTCCAAATATTTAAAATGCCTACGAAAAGTAAATTATATTTTAGTCAAGGAGAGACGAGAACAAACCAAGTCGAAAAAATTATCGTTGAGTTTCAAATAAAAAAAGAGAGAAAATAAAGCTGTTTCACAATCTGAGACTCGCTGACGTCATCGGAAAATATACGCCGTAAAAGTAATGCTCCACTGCACAAGCGGAGTCCACAATTGCCCTCTTGCTTCACTGTCGCCCCCGCTTCCGCTATTCCATAGGAACAATTACGGTTCCAATTTTCCTAGAGAAATTATCCGGTAAACGAGGGAGTTAGACACATCAAGGAACAAGTTAAAACTAAACAATAAGACCTCCACAAATAGAGAGTGATATATTAAGTTATGCAGCAATTTGGAACACGGGAAATGCAAGATGCAACACGTACTTCTCTGGCACACTTCCAAATCAAGTTGTTCATCAATTTCTTAAACATTTCTTCAATGAGTTCGACGTTCACTTCCAACATGCTCCTCATATAAGTGGCCGTAACCCGCTGTTCAGAATATCTTCCTATATTTATTTACACAAAACATAACTCAAAGAATTTTCTCTGACTACAGCCGTAATGATTCTTAAACTTTCACACAATACCAACACGGTTTAATTCCGATTTTTTTAAATCTGTAAATATCACGATTTTGTGTTCATGATTATTATGAAGAGTATCTGCCATAAATAATTGTTTCTCCTACGCCATTTAAAATCAATATATCAATCTGATACTATTAGATTTCGTTATAACAAGTGACACGGCATACACTATGCTAAAGAACTATTCGAATATTTCCTATGTCGTAATGCTACTGTCCCACGTGAAATAAACCAAACGTTTTGACACAAAGGAATAACATATGCAGAATCACGCGAGATAATCAACTAAAGACTACAGGAAAAACAATCCTATTTCCAAAACAGAGAAGAACATTCAAATGAGAACAGGCACATGCGAACGCTTAACAGGAAACCGCAAGGGAAAAACGCTCACAAGTTGAGAAAGATAGAAGGCGCTAAGTCATGTTTGAGCAGCGAGCCTTTCAAGATTTCAGTAAACCGCAAAGAAATCTTGAGAAGACAAGTGGAAAAACCACAGCCGACGAGCTCCTACCGAGATATACAATTCTCCTCAGCACTTCTTTGAAAGAACTGACCAAAACGGGACATAAATCGGCGGTGCAGCTTCCACAGAAACTCGGCTTTGTAGTTTCAGCATCGTCCCACTTCTTCCAACTGCGATTGACCACAAATCTTGGGCTAGCATCCGGGTACTTGCAGTACTGTTGGAGTATTTGGATTGATTAGTGATTCCGGGCGTATTTACCGATAAAGTCATTAAGTAAGTGTAGTGCATGCTTTATTGCATAATGTGATTTTCCCTCTCTGGATAGTAAGATCCGGTGCGGACCTACACGTCGACAAGCGGTGTTTTCTCGATGAGGAATCTCTTACCAGCGGGGACAGCGCCCCAACCGGGAAAAGCTCGAAGGTACCGACTGGTTTCCCCGACATGTGTGGCAGTGTAATGCATGCGTGTGTAAGGGCAGTGTAGTGCATGTGCGCTATCTTTGGTTTATAATCCATTTATAAAGTTATCCCGTCATTCTCGTGGTGTCGATCCGAGAAACCATGGGAAACTACCGATCAGGGCTGCCGACCTCTAGAATTCTCCTGCAGGCAGCGGCTGAATGCGACCTATATAGCGTGTGTCGAAAATCCTACCACCGTCGGGACTTGAATCCTAGAACCGGTCGGAGGCACTGCATTGACAAACTGATACCCCGAGCCACCTACGCCGGAAGATTCTTTGGAGAAGACGGGATATCGATCATGGGTTTTGAGATACAACAACAACGCCCGGCCTTAAGAATGGAACCGAGGACAGGATGGGGAAGGAACGATCGTGTGTGGCTCGTGGCCCCTTTTCATTAAAGAACTGAATTGATCGGAAACCCCAGACCACAACAATCTGCCTCTTAGTTCAGTAGCATCGTTCAATAGCGTCTTTTCGTCTTGTGACATGAATCCATCCCCACGCAGTCTCGATCCAAGAACATCCCACTCCACGAAGCTTCGGTTTGGCACTTGCAACTGTATGCATTAATGCACCCCATTCACAATCGCCCACGACAAGTTAATATAGCACAGGAAGTGTGTCGTTTGTATGGTAATTAACGAATAAAATCCTATGCGGGTCGTGGAAGAGAAAATGTAAATCATAACTAATTGCGCGACGCCGCGGCGCGCCGCTGAGGATCTAAATTAGAATGTTTACATGATACCTCAACACGAGAGTAATTTGCATATCGTTTCTCACCCATTCCACAGAAACAGCAAGAATATCCACATTTCGTCGCAGGGTTAAATATTACGTCATGATGCACGCATACATTTGCCGGAAGATAAAATATAATGTACTAAAGCAAAAAAAGAATGCAGACGCAACATAAACATAATTTGAAGAAAGCAATAAGAGTATGAATTTAGACCCATGTTGTAAAAAGAAGAAATACAACCTGTTCTCCGCAGCAGCCATTTTAGGATTCTGTTTACGAATAAGCGTCAGTGACCACGCAAGCATTTTCTTCCATATTTTTACTTACAAAACCTTTTCTTCCATATTTTGGTCTTCTTGAATTTAAAAAGGAAGAAACACAATAATAAGATTATTACAATAATATTGCACATGCCGCCATTAATTGAGAACAGTTGCCTTTCTCTGTTATAATACCCAATCAAATCATTATACAGAAAGATTTGCGGTGCCGCTTTATCTCTCCACGAACGGGTTCGCAACGAGATGATAAACAAAACTTGTCGCCGTTTTCCCTTAAGAGTCAGAGAATACTACTTTCTTGCGAATTGCTGCACATTCTGCACTACTAGTCTTGGCCAGACCTCCGCCGGCAACGCTGAAGTCGCCTCTGCGGTAAGCGCTGCGCCAACTAAGGAGGATTCCGAACGGTGCAGACAAAGATCCGTCACTTTTCTAACCCCCATTCACAGGATTTAAATCTTGGCGTTTTGAAGTTGAGCGCATTAAGAAAGTTACGTTTTCTTTCTCGAGAATAATGGAACAATGTGAAAACCATTATCCGGGCATATCCTGACTTCTCCAGCTGTCGTCAATTAACAGATGTGTAATGTCTGTAAAAACTGTAACACCTTACAGGAGAGTTACTCAGCGAAAAGCCCAGAAATTTCTTCTCAATGCAATACTGTACTGAATACAATGATAGGCTCTAAACAACCTCTAGAACGACTTTTTACTTCACATGATTCATTCAAAAAGTACACTTAAATTCAAAAAAGTTACGATATGTCAAAAAGTGTTAAAGAACATTTCATTTCAAATCAAACTGAAAAATATTCGGACCAGGGGTTACAAAAATAGGGTGTGTAGAATAATGGTGTCAACAAGAGTCTACGCTCTAACATAATATTATTCGCCATTTACAATGGCGCCTCAAGATAAGTTTAAATACAACATTTCATAACACCCCGTAGTTTTATGTACAGTTAGTTTCATAACTGAGGATCAAGAAAAACTGCGTGAGAAAGGTTTTGCATACTCTGCGTCGCTACACCCTGTCTAAATCCAGAAGGATTTGATGGAGCGAATTTACCAGAAATTCTCTTGCGTTTCGTTTAGTAGCATTATCCACGCCTTTCAACTAATTCTAAATCATTAATGATAGTTAAAAACTTATTTCTAGACACGTGCCGGAGGCTCGGCTGTAATACAATTAAGTAATATGACGTAGGGTCGCATTGTTGATCTTAACCATTGAATACGGAGATACTATCCACGACGGCTGAGGTGCCTCTCAGCAAACCGTGTAGCGCCTACTGTCCCACGGTACGCCCTTGACCTCTGTGCTCAGAACGTTCCCGCGGCTGCGTGGATTTAGATCGTGGAAACGACCTTCCATTTGACCCACAAGTTGACTTCGGGCGGGGGAAAAAGTAAGTGGCTTAAACGAATGCTTTGCCATGAACAACACCAGATGATGTCTTTGCCAAGGAGTTCTTTTAATACTGTAAGTGGCTTTCTGTCGCTTCGTAAGTAGTCGTCTTTCGAAGGCTTTTCTCCAACCGACAGTATGTTACCGACGCATTTTCGACCACACGCTACATACCAAAGGACTTGCGGGTTCCTCTGATCTGGTGTCAGTAGAACGCGAGGCTCTCCGCGATAACACATACACGAGAGGCAAGAGCTAAATTATCATGCCCGAGGAGGGATTCGATCCCGCGACCCTTTGGACTGAAGTCCTCAGTCGGTACTCTTAGTCGGTCGCTCTTAGCCACATCGTCGGTTTAGTCGTCATTTTACGATGCAGTTTGTTTTTAATACGGATAACGATAATCAACAATAGTAAAATAAAATACTAACTCGTAAACAGATAGGGAAATTAAAGATAATTATTTTATCACTTCAATGTTTTGGCACGTTTTCTTTCCTTTTATTTACGTAAAATACGATAACGTGTACAATATTTTATCTCTTTTCTGGTTCCTAAACACGACTGTTTTATTACTAGTAAGGTGTACCAGAAGGGTAAGGGTGGTACATCGCACTGGCCTAAAAATTGAGGATGAGGAAGGAAGGGTCGAGTGCGGTTCGACTTTAAGGCCCTGCTCAGACATCTACGAGGAGCAGAAGAAAGATACGGAAACACCCGATCTGTAATGAAATTCCAACCTCTCTAATATTCTCATCCAAGCAATACTCAGCTTCGACCCAATTATTTAACATGAGCTGAAATGCACCGCCGTCGTGACACGAACCTAAGACGAGCCGGTCCTCGAAGCTTCCTTTGCGGATTTCAACTGCACGCGCCCTCCCCCGGTCCCATGACCTCAGCACCTAGAAAGTTCCCGAAGGCGACGCGTCCGCCGTGGAAGCCGCCTTCCGCTCGTATCGGTTCCCGCGCAGAGTAGGAAGGGAAATTTCTTCAGGAATGTTTGCCTGACGATGGTCCCAAATTTTATTCATCACACAGATTAAAAGCCCTGAAAGGCAATTTTACGAACGACGGTAAATAAAAAAGGGGCTATTTTTATTAATTTTCTGTTTCTTAATTTAACGAATACGTGGTTTCATAGCAGTGACGACAAAATGCAATGACGCGTTGATGCCCATTTCCAAGTGCAGGAACCAGCTGAATATAAATTTATTAGGAGTCTTTGCTTTAAAACGTAACTCCATACACATGACAAAATCTCTTTAAAATATTGTTAAAGGCATTAACATCCGAAGTCTAACTCGCATCGCATGACAGTTCGAAGGAGGAACAGTGAAGATGCTGCGTGGAGAATCGATGGCGTAGATAGTGTGACGCTAATTAATTAATGGAATGATGAAATTGAAGATGTAAGGAATAGAGAATAAGAAAACGAAGAACACGCAAAGATAAAAGCCTAGACTGTCTGCAAAAAAGAAGAAGCAGGAGAAGGAGAAATATGAGGAGGGCAAGGAAAAGGGGAAAAGTATTCGCTGCACCATTCCCGGTGCAAGTGATCTCCCGCTGCCAGAGGGCGTGTCCTCTCCAGCGCGGGGGCGTGGGGCCGTGGGGAGGGGGCAGGTGCGAATGAAGTGCAGAAGCTGCAACGCGAGCCCGAGGAGCCGGGGCGTTGAAGTCTCCGCTCCGGGCACCCGGCCGGTATCGAGTGTCGATGTCGCCGTCGCCTCCCGTCGCGAGTGGACGGTGGTGTTCGGTGTCAGCCAGGGTCCCACGGCGGCGGCGCCAGGGACAGACGTCACGCGAACTTCCAACATCGGAATACGACGTTGTTTTGACAGTTCCATGTAACCACTCCGGATACACAAGAACGTCTGAACTAACAAAATAGTGGGCGAAACAGCCACGAACGATAGTCAGGCGACTCCTGATTTTCTTAGGGACACCTGTTTTAGGTTAACCTACCTTGATGCTACCGGAGAGTTACACTGTTCGAAGTACTGTCTTCTGCAGGGCCGTGCGAGGAATGGCGAGCAACGTTTGAATTGGGGGGAGAGCGGAGGCATAGTTAAATTACGGGAGGGTGAAACAGTAATTAACGAGTGTCAGGCGACTCCTGATTTTCTTCGGGACCCTTGTTTTGATCGCCTGTATTCTAGTGCGGCATATACGTTACCCTGTTTCGAGTAGTCTTCTGCAAGGCAGGTAGCGTCCAGACGGGCTCAGAGCTGACAAACGGGATACGCGGTTCTCATGTTTCCAATGGGATGTCTGCTAACGCCTTCGAGCCAAACGCACAAACTCGGACGGGGAAAAGTGAACGGAGAAGAAAGTTTGGGAATGGAAGTCGAGGTGGGGGAATAAGGCGAGAATATGTGTTATAGAATGTAATGGCAAACCCCTATCCCTACCGTCCCTTTCCTGCCCCACATCGTCATATCCCCGTTCGCCACAGCACGCGCTCCTAATTGCTAAATGGGTAAACCAAAGGAGCGGCCGGCAGGTTCAGATGGCTATCGTAACTCAGCGGTCGCGCATTTAAAGAGCGCATACGGCCCGGTCGGGCGCGTGGCTGGGCGCAGAGGTCCGGTTCGCCCACCGGTCGCGCCTTCGACGCCCGGCGCGCGGCGCGGCGTGGGCAGGGCCCGGGGGCGCGGCGCATGGGCGGCGGCCGGTGACTAAAGCGCAGCTTACACGAGGGCTGCGCGCTGCCAGACAGTCCGTCCCACCGCAAGAGATAGTTTGTAGGAGAGCGGGCTGGTCCGGCCCACTTGCAGAGTATGTTTTAATGTTTTGACACAGTACTTTAGAAGAACGGGAATTCATATGAGAAACAAGTTGTAATCAAATGCCTGGACCCTAGGAGAGGAAGTTGCTGGAATTGTTGACACTAAGTACGATGTCTCGGGTTTATTCGTACGTCACATTGAGCCGCCATCACCTTCACGCACCCCAGTGGTGGACGAATGTTATATATGCTTCTCCAAGTTATCAAATCAGCGGTATGTACATTTATTTTACAATGATGAAGTGGAAATTGTATACAAGCAAATTGAATAATAAAGATAATGCACTATTTATTTGTTTTTTTTCTCGTTTCCTTATTTTATTTCGTTTCACACGTTATAATTATATTCCTTTCTTTTCTAATTTTTGTCCACCTCTTGATACATAAAGAAAATTGACATTACATAAGAAAATATTTCCTATAAAATTCATTAGAATATCCGGTAATAATGTTATATCACGATCATAGCTTAGAGAAAATATTTTTGGGTAGTTTCATGGAAGGCATTCTGTTCGTAGTAATTCTTATCCAGGTCATTTACAGCGTTGTAAATGAAGTTTTTACAGATTAACATTAGGGGTGCATTTTTAATCATTTTAGAATTTTGTGTTAGAAGGTAGATCGCGAACCAATCAACTGTAGTCGTGAACACACGCAAAAGGCAGCTGCATTCATGTGGGGGTATAGTACTCCACGAGACTTTACACCCTAATTTACGGAAAAGTTATTTCCAACTTCAGACGCACTGATAGAACTTCTCAGAATAGTAAGTTAATTTTAACATTCCCTTAAATCCGTTCCAAAACCAACAAAATTGCTAGTCCATTCTTTAAATATTTACCATTTGTCTGCTGTGCCATCTTGTTTCTATTTTGTTGTGTAGCACTACACAACTTCTGTCCTCCCCCGATAGAGACGTCAAAAGGAGAGCGTCCGCCAGCTGGCTGCCGCCGTGCGCGGAAGTTAAGGCGACCTTTGAAATTAAATGGGACGAAGTGGCGAGGAGGCTGCCGTGGGCGATCACTCGTCTGTCTTTCATCGATTTAGCGCAACCGAGCGAAAGATTTATGCCGAGAAAGTAATAGGAAGACGCACGAATGGAAAGGCAAGAATGTGTCAGGACAAAGCAGGAAGAATTGTTTTCCCCTGATGTATATTTCTAGGAAGTTTACCTTCAGTCTTTCTAAAACAATTTGCAAGAATGAACTCAATTGGTTTCAGCGTTTTAAATCTCAAATATTATATTATCAGAACAAAGGGTTTTGACAGGATTTTGAATATCTTCAAATATATTTTAAATCGTAATTGCACGCAGAAAGATTGGGTGGTTACATAAAATTATAGAAATAAAGTGTGCTATGTTTCGTTTCTTAACACTTATTGGTAATTTCCTGAAAATGCTAAATTTGCGCTGAAATGATTGGCCTACGAATTTGTGGCCGCATTGGCTAAAATTTAATGAGCTGTAGTTACATGATCAATCAAGTTTAATGACCCTGTCACTGAAATGGGGTATTCTGCCACATCATTAACCGTTTATCGATGGCGATGTCACTACGTTGATACAGAGACCACATAGCACTACTCCTGGCCTGATTTTCTATCCCCATAAAATCGATCTCTTTTCCTGCAGCCCCATTCGATTTCTACACCTAACCCACGCCCAATATCTTTCTCTCGATCAGTGGCCCATTTTCGACGGCTCGACTGTTTTGATCCATGGCCTTTCATTTTCGTGAGAAATGGCATTAGGACAGTGGAGCACTATGCGAAAATTACTAGTCTCCCGTTAAGTAACAGTGTTTTCACCACGAAACTAGTGTGGCATCTCAAATCAACACTTGTTGCATCTAACAACCACTCCATCCTTAATAATCCATGCCACACTCGTGAATTGCCACAACGAGATATTCCATCCAGTGGAGGGCACCGGAAAAACATCACTATGACCAATGTCCAGGGAAGAAGAGGACAAAAAGAACCAATACTTCTCTCTCGTCAATGCTCAGAAATGAATCATCAAACAATCGCAGAGTCGCCTGCTCCGAACCGTCCCGCAAGCACGTTGGCGAGCCGTGTCCTGCCCGGCGCGTTCCGTCCCAGGGACATCTTCCGCACGTGAGCAGGCGCCGGCGCCGGCGCTGGCGCTGGTTTCATGAATGAAGCGGGCCCGGTCGTGGAGGCGCGTGGCCCATTGAGGCGCCAGCCACTGCTGTGTCGCCGCGCCGCGCGGGGAAAGCCCCGCAGACAGCTTGGCCAGGCCACGTCCCGCCTCGCCGCGCCGCGCGCGCTGACACACATTCGGCAGGGCCCGGCCGGCGCGCCGCTGATCGTTACGAACGCCTACGCCTTTGCTCGCTCTCTGTCAACTAGACCACCGCCGCCGCAGAAACACTGGGCAAGGCAGAGCGGGGGGGGGGGATGCAGGTCTCGCGAGACTAGGAGGGGCAGGCCTAGGCGAATGAAGCGCTCCTGGAGAGACGGGAGCGATGAGCAGCTTGGGGCAAACGTGCGGGATAGGATCGAGCGGGGCACGGTTATTAAGGAGAATAGAGTGGTGTAGTGTAGATGACGAGGAGCGATGCGGCGGGAAGGGTCAGATGGACAGTATAGACTCAGATAAATAGGATAGGGTCAGATGGATCGAAGGATGTTGAGACGGAATACGATTGTGAAGAGCGGACGGGACAGTGCGGAAGGGTGGCAAGGCAGGGCGGGGGGAGAAGAGACGGAAGGACAGGAATATAGGACGGAGAGGTGACCCATACCGTGTTGTATATGACAAGACTGAAGACAGGAGGGGTCGGAAAGGGAAGGAACGGGAAAAGGCAGTGTAAGTGAGGGCAGAGCGAAACGAGGTGCGGAGTGGGGAGCGGGCGTTCGTCGGAGCGAGTGAGGGGCCGTGGGCGGCGCCAGGGCCAACGCCTTGACAAGGCCGCCGCCCGCGGAGAGAGCTTCCGCCCACGCGACCCGCGTCGGCCCACGCACCAGGAAGGCCTCGCACCGCCCTATAGGCCACTTGCACTTCGGGACAAGATCTAAACAATCGGAATACAGTTCTGTTTCAAAACACGAGTGGAACCAGCGGTGAGCGTTCTATACTAGAACCTCGACGAAACACCTCTTCAACCGCGTATGCGTTCAAATTAAATTGACTCCTCTACTTCCAGGTCTCGGCCGCCACCTACCAACTTCACCTCCAATGTTCAACATGTCACCACGCATTTGTTATCAGTGACAGTTTATGCTCTTGAAGGACGAATGTGTTACACGCGTAGGGGTAAATACCGTGGCTACTGACCCTTTCATAGTTACAACCATTATTTCGGTCTCGGCCAGTCTCAACCAGCCCAGGAATTCATTAACCCTCATGACATTTAAACATGAATTCCCATAAGAATCCACATTCTGACTTCTCGGAGAATTCAGCACCATAGAAAGAAAGCCGTTGAGCCAGTGAATACGAAGTGAGATTACGAGCGACTCCAGATAACTAAAGCTTCTCTGTTACATAAACATGTGAACATCACTGGCAAACTAACAGACTTTTTCACAATGAAATGTTTCATGTCCAATATTTTCAGCCAGTTTTCAATGCATCCGGTGATGTGACACTCTTGGATGTCATATCAGTTTGAGATGGGTTGATGTTGAATTAAGCAGCAGCGTCGTTTCGCTTAAGAAATGTCTAGTAGACCTATATTTTTCCCGCCAGTTCAAAAACAGTCAATCAATTAATGGTATCATCCGTGCCAACTTGCAGCAGTATTTCCATCTTACATGTCTGCATTACTTTATTAAACTAGCATTAAAAAGGTGACAAGTCATGTTACGTGACTTTTTTCTTCAGGCAAGTTGAAATAAATCCAAAACAATTACATCACAACTGATGAAAGCGTAGTACAAAAACTTCCATATGAGGTTATTAAGAGAAGTTAGAATATTAATGGCTTGTAATTTCTGCTACCTGCCATCATAAATAACCAACACTGTAATTTTTAACATCATCCAAACCAGTAATATTCACGCGAATATGTCATGAAAATAGGTGGTGACGAACTTGCATAAATGTGAATCCACTGAGAGTAAAATACATGTCTTTTGAAAGTCAAATCAAGTTACTTTACAGCAATGTCGAAGGACGTGAATCTGCAATTAAAATGATAAAAAAATAACACACACATCAATAAACCCACACCCGTGGCGAAACCAGTATTACTTCAGGATATATCGCACGTATGACAACGGAATGCAATAATCATTTGCATTAAAATAATGTTTTCTCGAACATATGTCATGACTAACAAGAAATGGGGGGGGGGGCTGAAAATGGATGAAAAAATAAGTCAATGAAGGTAGAAATATTGTTACAGTCAAATATATTTAAATAACCGAAGTGATTCGGCCCCTGACCGAAGTGATAAAAGACATTGACCGACTGCGACGTAACGAGACAAAAACTTAGCGGAGGATAACCCCAGATTTATATACTCTCATTGCCTAAGAACGGCTAAGAGACACGTTACGAAAAATAGTTATTTTTAAACCCTGCAATTATTCACGTTTAATTATTTAGGTGCCTTTTTGTCATGGGAAGGTACTATTTTTTCAAAATTGATAAAAAATAAAAATTTGTATTAAAACAAACTGGTAAACACAATGTAAATTTAGCGAACGTACTCGAATCATTTGACTCGGTCAACTAAACCATAAAATTAAAACTCCTTGTCTTAAGCTAATCAACATGTCGCAAGCTGCAGTTTCCGTTGCAAATCACAGCGTCTCTTTTTGCCAGGTTCCCATCCCCACTCCTTTGTACTCGCGTACCATCTCAATCACATTGTTTCTTATTGTGAAAGCCACCGATAGGCCAACGGTGAACGAAGAACTAAGCAAATAATTTGCATTTAAGAAAAAAGTGCGAGCGCTGAAGGCTGTCCTAGTTGCATTACGAGGTCCGTGACCCTCCTCTTTACAAAATCCTTCCCGCGAGTGACTCACAGCGCCTGCTCGTGTTCGCGTCGTTAGCGAAGGAGTTGGAAGCGAGCGCCCGACATTACTCGGGCGAAAGGAGAGTACGACACGTGAAAGCGGACTACATGCGCTGGAGGGTGTCAATTGTATTGTTACTCATTCCGTCATCCACTGTTTTGAAATACCCATTTTCAAGCGTGAATGAGGAAAGAATACACAAAAGACACAATTCATATAGTTTACTTCTGAGATACGTAGTACTACTGACCGAAAAACTTCAGAATGATGTTTCGCGTTTCTTTCCTAAAGCGGTCAACTCTGCGTGGTTTGATGAGTATGCGCTTATAAAACTGACGCGGTCTGATGTGAGAACAAATGAAGCAGGTAGCAACGGCCACAGTTATGAAACAGGGGGTCGTTGGCGGGCCAAAATCAGCTTGAAAGTGTATTGTTTACAAAATTTTTACAGTTATTTTCAAATTAAAATCTCGGCATCATCCTATACTAGTCGATCCATAAACATTATTTAACATCTTCTACCATATTATGTATGCAAGAGGAGAGTTTATTTGCGATAGAAGTACACTGAGGCTCACTTTCAGAATCGAAATGCTACAAAATACTGTCTTTATGTTTTCAGTAGTGTGTTAGGAAAGTGACCACGAAAATTGCGATGATAATAAGGATTTGCATTATAAGATTATATTACAAGAAAACAAACCCTAAATATCACCTAATTCGAACAATAAATAGATTTAACAGACCAACAAACATTCCATTCCATACATTGGTAATTCATCCCCTTGCTTTAATTTACGAGCAAACTGAGTCTCCTTACAAACATTTTAGTAATAGAACTTCGCACTCAAGTTCATGGTGAGAACATGTCACAGATTATCTCAAATAAGCAGAATTGCCTTCATCAAAGAAAAATGAACTAATTAGTGTTGAATCTTTGCCAATAGCGAGAAGTGTACCGATACAAATGTTTACAACAAAGTATCAAGAATTAATATTTACTTAGGGTTTCTGAAATGATTCAGAGGTTGCGGGTAATACAATACGCAAGGAACATAATTTGCACTAATTTGCTGTTTTGCAATTCAGCCAAAAAGCAAATGATTCCAACCCACCAATCTTGGAACAATCCATAATGTTTACAATTTTTGATTATCGTTACTCACAATTCACATGATTTCAGTACAGATTAAGAACGGATTCATCTTTTTAAAAAAATGTAGTCGAGTAGTTGTACTAGTCGACCACTCGCATTGTGAAGATCATCTCTCAGCGATGTGGCCACAAATTAAGACATTTGCACAGCATTTTCTCCGCCTCTCGAAAGTGCGCCACACATCGCGTGTTATATTTCTGGCCGAGCGCCAGACCGGCCAGCGAAAGAGGCTCGAAACAAGCCCGAACGCCGCCAACACAACCAGAGCTTGACATTTCCCCCAGATAGCCATCGGCGAGGCATCCTCGTGTTGTGCGCTTCCCCGGTCAGCGGGAAGGGTTTTCGAAACCTTCGTCCTGCGATTTCCCGACGCCCGCCATCGCGATTCGCGAGGCCGGAGCGGCGACGCCACGCGTCGATAGTCTGCACACGCACCGCACGCGCGTCACTCACGCGCGGCGCACGCACGAGCGCGGGCGTCGGAGCGTGCCGGCGCGGATCGCCCTTCGCCGCGGGCGTTGGCGCGCCGCTGCGCAGCTCAGGGCGAAGGACGCGCACGAACGCCGTTGGGGAGGCAGGCGACGGCAGAGGACTTCTCTCCGTTCATCGTGCCTTCATAGGAGAAGTGTGGTAGTACAGTACATTATTTGTATGTGTGTGTGCGCGTGCGTGCAAGTAAGGGATGAGGACATGACAACGAAGAGGAAGGAAAGATCGCAGGCGCTCCGTGGCTTGTTTGATAAGGTACTGCTCCGGCGTTCGCCTGGTTTTGATCGGAGAATCCACGGAAAACTATCGACCGGAGGAGCCAGCCTCTAGTATTCTCCCCAAGATAGCGCTTGAATTCGACATATTATATATACTTGTGTGTGTGTGTGTCAAAAATCCTGAAAATTGTGGAATCCTAGGACCTACCGGACAGAAGTACTACTGAATTGATGTCCCAAGCCCCCTGAATAGGGCGCAAGCCTCTTCGCCCGCCCTGTCTTGAGGAATGCCCATAACCATAACCATCGTCATAACGCGTGCGAGCACTTTGTCCTTTGGGCGTGGAGTGGGCGTGTGGGCGTCGCAGGGCAGAGGGAGGCGCGGGTGCTTTCTCCGGCGCGGCGCGGCGTCGCATTCCCTCAGGGCGGCGCAGGCGCAGCACGTGACTTCGGCGCCATTTCTCCTCCTCCTCCTCCTCTCCCCATTTGCATTTTAGAAATCGCGACGCCCTTTCTCCAGACGGCGGCGGCGGCGGCGGCGGCGTCACGTCGCGACAGCCCAGCCACGCGCGCGCCCGATGTCACCGCCTCCCGCGCTCGCGCCCCCGCCGCTGCACCCGCCCTCTGCACCCGCGGCCAAGACCTTCGAGACACGGTGGATGGCCTGGGGAAAACGCCTCCGAACCCGGCTGGACCAGAAAATGTTTTGGAACCTATTCCCCTTCTAGTTTGCTGCATACACCTTTATAATATTGTTTACCCGTTCTTACAAGATGTAATTAACAACAACCCCAAATGAAATTCTTTTTTACGGAACAACCTTCTGATCAGAGTTACAGCAAGAATATTCCTCCCGCATGTATCTCGGCAAATAAATATTTTTTTTTAAAAACTTTCACGAAAAAGTGGGCGTGACCTTTTGCCTTTTCGGAAAACATGGATGCAAATTTTCGGCCTGCCTTCACATTTAAAAAATGAACATTATCAAATTGTTTAACCTATTTTTCAAACTGAAAATAGGGAACTCGCTCAATCGACATTTTAATGTAAAAAATGCAACAACTGATTGTATAAGGTATATCGAAATATTTTTTAATTTCGAGATGGGCTTTAACGCCCTCGCCGTGAACTCGGCGTAATGGGAGGGAGCTGTTAAAGTATTGCTGAAGTAAAGCGAGTCGCTTTCCTCCACATGCAGCATCAAAATAACTTTTTCGTCAATTTTTCATCTTGTAAAGCATGACATTTTAATATTTCCGTATACAACATGGATGGCGTTTTCCTTTCAGGTGTCCCCGAGGGTTCGAGATGTTTGCGTTTAAGGAATTATTTTCCTCGGCAATTCCAAGTACTCTAGATTTGGTTAATTTCGCTTTCCTTCAAAGCGTTATATAACTTTTCCATGTATTTAAATCCTCAAACGTTTTGAGATGGACCGTATAAAAAGAAGAAATAGTATAAAAAGAAGAAATAGTTCTGTCAAAAGTGTAAATGAAAATCTATTTTCCATCTTTACTACAAGAAATTCTTGAAACAGTGAAACGGCCAAGAAAGTGAAAAAATAGAATTCTGTCTATTTTTGTGTATCACAGAGCGTGGAGTGGGGAACGGAAGAAATAAAATATTTTTCTTTTCAATTTATTTTTATCAAAAAAAAAATTTACGACTTGAAAAGCGTTCAAGTGGATCACGTATCATTACAAGCGCTATATTCTCTCACAGTTCAGTTTGTATTTTGTTTCAACTTCTTTAAAACAGAGATCTGGAGAAACTTGTACCCGAAAGAAAGAATGCAATAATTATCGTAATAGAGCAGCGGCACGCAGGGCATCCCTCCTCTTGAAAACGAGAATGACGTCAGGCACACGGAGAGCGCTAGCGTCACCTCATTACCACCTTAACGCGCCATTCCGAAGCAGACGCCGCCGCCTCCGCCGCCTTAATTTAGTCATTCCGAAGCGGACCGAGCGCCGCGCAGGGTGGGCTGCCTACTCGGCAGGGGCAATCCAGTTTAGATAGAAAAATAAGCTTTCTTTATTACATTAAACTTATATTTATGACATGGTACATCAAAAAAAGACGTCCTAAGGAGTAGTAGGCTGTCTCACCAATATCTCATTTTTTAAACAATAATTGCTTAACAGCAAATTTATAATCAACGCAATCAACAAGAATTATAAATTCAAATTCCAAAAGAAAATAATGTGTTATGGCAAAAAACAAATTACTCGGCGTGTGACATACGGGAAGCTACATTTTATTTCGGAAAAGAAGTAAAGGATTACGATAGAATTCCTTTATAGTATTGCTGGAAAAGGATACCAAAGTCAATAACAAAAAACCCTTATATTCCATGTCCAAATTTTTGCACAGTTTAAATTCTTATATAAAGGTAATTCAAATAATTGAAAAATAGGCACTGAAGATAATCAGAACTCGAGACTTCATCAATTCTGCTTTGAACATGACGATACTTGGAGCATATCATCATTACTTTTCTTCGCAGTACGTCGTTGTCTGGAAATAAGAGAATAACGCATGTGCGCCATGTAAACGCGCTTACCTTGGGGATGTCGTGCAGGTGCTTGTAGAGCGGCGGGGCGCCGGGCCCGGGGCGGCGGCGAGCGCCTGCGCCCACAGCTCGGCCCAGGCGCGGTGGCGGGCGCGGGCGTGGCGGCGCGGGGCGAGGCGGGGCGGCGCGCAACGGAGGGTTGGGCGCGGAGGCGGAGGCGGCGTGGGCGAGGCGAGGCTCCGGGCCGCGCGGGCCCCGGGGTGCGCGGGGTGCGATGCGCCTCGCGGGGGCCCTGCGCGAGGCGTGGCGTCTTGCGCGGGGCGTCGCCCTTGGGAGAGGCCCGCCGTCGGCGGCCGTCTTGCGAGCGCAGCGACGACGTGCGGGAGAGCGCCGTCTTCTTCTCCTCCGCCGCCGCCGGCTGCGGGCCTTCTTCGCCGCCGCGTCCTCGCGCTCTTTCCTGATGGTCAGCGACTCCGGGCGGGGCGGCGCGCGCGAAGCCGTTCTCCGCCGGTGGGCGTCGCCGTCCGGCAGCTTCCTGAGCGAGCCGCGCGCAGAGCCGCCCCTGGAAGGGCGGCGCGTCGCCGTTGGCGGCGCCGGCGAGGCTCCGGGTCGCGTTGTCACGTGCTCCACGATCCTCTGGTTGCGCTTCTTGCGCCGCATGCTCAGCGCGCGCGGACGGCGGTGTCCTCGGGGCCGGCGCGCGGCACGTCCTCCGTGCTGGAGGACGCCCGCCGCGGCGTCTCGCCGTCCTCGTAGAGCGTTCTTGGCGGCGGAGGCGAGCGTCTGCGCCGAGTGCAGGCGCGCCGCCACGGCGGAGTGCAGGGCGTCGGGGCAGCTGCACGCGCAGTCGCCCTCGCCCTGCGACAGCGCCGAGGGCGGCCGCGCAGAGTGCAGCGGGGAGCTCAGCGACTCGTGGCCGCTGTCGGTGGCGTCGCTCAGCTGGCAGTCGCTTCCCCCGCGTGCGGGCGCGGGGGCGGGGACCGGGGCGGTCGAGGTGGGCGTGGTCGGGTGGTGCACGCGGCAGCAACACCCCGCGCGCCCGCACCGCTGCTGCGCCGCCGCCGCCGCGGCCTGCTGGTGCTTCTCGATGCCGCAGCCGTGCGCGCTGCCCGAGCAGCTGCGGTGGTGCAGCTGCAGCAGCTGCTTCTTGGTGCGCGGCGCCGGCGGCGTCTCGGGACCCCCGCGCAGCGAGCTCTCGAACGCGCCCAGCTTCAACATGGCGGATCTCGACTCTCTTTGCTATTCAGCCGAAATTAATGACATTCGACCTCTTCATTCAACACGTAGCTCTATAACTGGTCTTGTCTGAATCTTCACGCAGGAGTTCCACAATTTCAATGATGTCGCATGCTCTGATTCTCCTCTTTGTTCATCTCCGGTAGACGTCTTCATGAATACTGTATCTTTCCTAACTTCTGGTATTTGTGTGCGGCAGGGGTAGTTCGATTGTTCCAGAACTCTTTGAAGCGTTCTCTCTTCTCTTCGTTTTTTCGTTCGCCTAACTATTGGATACTGTTTATCTTCTTTTATCTTACGTTACAGTGAACCTTACTATTTCAATAATTTTAATTGAAACACTTTGAATACTTCGGTTCAGAATGTACCTTCTATTTAATGATTAGATTATCGAAAGCAACGGTTAGCATCACTACTGCACTATCACTATTTCATCTTCACTTCGCTCGCTCTTGTAAAAACGCTCAGCACAATGTCGGTATCGAATTCAGTCGTTGGAACTGGCACCTCCACCGCGATCGCCGGTGCCCTGTCGGTGGGGCGCGGGCGGAGCGCCTGGCGCCGGCCGTTGCGGGCGGAGCCCCGCGGCGTCAGCGGCGGTGAGGCGTCGGCACCGCGATCATCCGGCGCGTGGGTGGGCGGGCGGGCGGCTCCCTGCGAGGCACACGTCATCAGCCGCCGTATCACCTCGCGGCTCATCCCCCTCCCCAACCCCGCGGCGACGCAACGCGACGCGGGCAGTGGCAGCAGCTTCGCACGAGCGCACCCAAGGGGCTTTTCACGTCTTCATTCACGTGGCATAGTACGCTTGAGAAATTCCTCTACTCTCAGGGAGCGAATTGACGGGATTATAATTCCCCTCCCTCCCCCTCCTACAGAGTTCGACATTTCCTGGCAGAAAATAAGGAATTTATTCACGCCAGGGACACAATCCTATTTTAGGTACCTTCATTTACGATTTTCATACTTTAATATATTCAAATCAAGGAAATTGGGAAAGAAAATGTGGATTCTTAGATATGGGAATTTATATTGATCCAGTTGCATCAGCCATACAGTCTACTAACAAAACAACTGAATCTACAAATTGGAAGAAACACATTATTGTAGAGTATTCATGAACTATCGTGGTATGAAAAATAACAGCTGGGTTCTTCAGGTCATATTTGAGTGTGTACTTTCCCCTGAGTGTGTACGTCCCCTGAGAATAAATGCCAGTTGGCACCCTCCCCACTTTCCTACGTGTGCCTCATGCATGTTCAACAGCGTAAGCAACAATTAAATTATGACTGCAGGTTTTTTTATCTTCTTTATGACTGGGAGGCAATTGTTCTTGAGATTTCGGCACGAATGAAACAACACTATTTAACATACGCCATCATTTCGGTGATGTAATTCAACATCTTCAAAGCGGTTCGTATACCTATTGTGTGTTTTGTAACATCCTTCTCGAAATAAACTTTCGCACTACACACAAGCGCGATATCTTATATTTCTGCCCCAAAAAAGTGAAACACATTAAACGAGGTGGATCATGAGATAAGTAAAGTTGTCTGATTTATAAACCAATGTCAAAAACAAGTATTTCCAAAAATGTGATTTATATTACGGTTAAAGCTCAATCATCTCGCCAAAGACAGTATTTGACCTTTATTGAGTCTGTCGAAGAGGCACGAATATCTGGTCAATAACAATTTCCATCATAAGAGACATTTTGGGATGTGTTGATATGGCAGCGCGCTGCTCGCGCAAAATGATGGGACAAATTATTACCACGAGAGACCGACCTTTTGACTGCATCCATTTGAACGAGTCACCTAGATTCCTTCTACTTTTTAAGTGAAATTTACTTTCATTCATGCAATAATACTAAACTAAACGAATTAAAACAAATGGGAATTATTATTTGTCAGATATAAAACCAAATAGTTCCAATTATAATTATTGGAACTATTATAAAAATGGTAGAATAAAGCTGTACATCTGCAACAGCCGCAATGAGCACTGAACTTAGTCGTGTTCATGAAATAGAGCAATTATTATACACTTATAATTCTCGCACGAAAAGAGCAATCAAGATTTCAATCCAATCTTCGTCTCCTTCACAATTGCAGTACTATTCTATTAGACTTCAGGCCACGCGATGGAGTTTTTTATTGGATAATGTATAGAAAAGACTATGAAAACCGATATAATAAAAAAAATTGATAAAAGCAGACCGCAGAAAATGTAGGAAAGTTCTGTCTTAACACGTGCAGTCCAATCCATTTCTTCACTTGATGATTGTCATCTCCAGCTGCAGTTGCCAACAGGTAAACAGGTAAAAGTAAACGCGAAGAACATCAGGAGAGCACGTAGTGGAGTTGGAGGGAGGGGGGAAGAGCCGTGGCCGAGAGACGTGGCGCCTCATCTCAAATACGCGGCGGCGCCACGCGAGGTACGGCAAGGCAGTGTCGCTCCGCACTCAAGCGTATTTCATTCTACGTATTAGCTGACAAAAACACTGAACAGAACCATGAAAAGGACTCCACTACACATAGAAACGTAAATGTCGAATTGGGCGATCCGAGAAAGATCCAGTTGAAGTCTGCCGCGACTACTCGCAAGGACGCTCTTAGAAGCCCTAGAATCCCCCGCCTCTTATAATGCCTAAAAAAATATAAACTTTCAGTTTAATCGACAACACCAAATTCTAGAGACAAAAACAAACTATGATCCTCTGCCCAAGCATCGCATATTCATACATTACTTGAAAGACAAAACTCTCTGACAATTGCATGGGTTTTCTACACAACATTAAAACTCCCAGCATCGACATTATCGAAATCAAGAGGATCAAAGAAAATTGTGACCTCGGGCCTGGTCGGCTCTGCTGAACGCCTTAGTGGAGATGGATCCTCGGTCGACACGGTGCCGCGCCACGCCACGCCACGCCAGGCCAGGCACATACAACACACCGCAGTTGGCGTGAGAAGACAGAGGTGTTTGCCCGTGGAGCGACTACGCAGCGCGACCAGGAATCCCTGACGTTCTTTGGCGCAAGGAATTTCGCTGACAAGCGGCAAGATCCTTGATCAGCGCGACTACGACAGAAGTTGCTACCAAAAATACTGCAGGGAGCAAGCGGTAAAACATTGAAAAAAATACTTATTCCTCCGGCTGGTTGTGACCAAAAAAGTTCAGAAAAATTCCAATGAATGATCACAAAATACATGTATTTTCAAGAAGTAGAACAAGTTATCGACTGGGTAAAGACTTGACGACTGTCAACATCTAGAATCTCTCCAAAGACGGGACTCCATTCAACATTTCTCTAAACAATATTCCTTGTGCTCTCTACCGCCCTCTTCCCCTTTTTTAGCGATCTCCGTATTATTTTCTTATTCTAACGTCTACCAACATTTTTTTACCAGATCTTTCTCCTATTTTTTGTATATATCTATTTGTTCTCCAATTATAATTACCTTTAACGTTTGATCACCTCTCAAAGTGTGACGATCCTTTGCTTTTCCTTTTCTAAATGCTTTCATTTTTTACATTAAAGTATGATAGTACAACATTTTAGACCACCAGAAAATGTAACGGAAACATAAAAAAATGAAGTATCAACAAGCTGATGATTTGGAGGTGAATACAAATGCGTATTTGAATCACTAAGAAACGAATATAATAAAAATAAATACAATAAATTTAATACGGAGATCCAATTTAAACTGACTCCCACACATCCACGTTCATTTCGAATTGTAATGACATGACCAGAATTCCCGGAAAACATGCTCCTGAATACGGAAATTCGCAGGACACCACGCAATACTTTACCGAGATAACAGCCCGGGTGCGCACGTGGTTACCACGAGACCGCCAGCGGAGCGGGCAAATCCGGCGCAGTGCTTGTGTTTGCGCGGGTCGTTTCCCTCAGCCACAGCCAACAGCCGCGGAGTCTCCCTCTCTTGTCCTCAGAACTCTCTCGCTGTCATCTCACTTCACGGTTATTGCTCGTGTGAAATTTCCGATTAATTCACGGATTTCGAGCACTGAAAGTATTATTTACAAGGTTATTTCTTTAGTTGTCTTTTTTCACTAGCATTCTCATTTTTCGGAGTTCAGGAACATATGACACAAACTAACAATGTTTTTATTTTATTTCAGTTAATTTCACGAAAATTATTACTGTTTAAGTCTATACTTTGGAATAGTGCGAGTTTTCGAAAGTCCAATTGACGCCGCATGAAATTAGCAGTGAATCAACGTAACAAAATTAAAATACCGCGACGTTTTAATTGTTTAACGGAGCATTTGAGATTTTTTTAAACTTGAACGCAGTTACCTATTCTCGTACATCCGCCTACACCCGTATGCACTCCGAACATAATTGCACATTCCAGAATCTTCTTACCCATACCCTCATCTCAGTTTTGCACTCGTAGCCGCAAGTCCAATTTTTTACGCACATCACAGTTTAATTGGAAAAGTTTTAAACCTGGTATAATACGCGAAAAACCACAAGCGAATTTCCTACGTACTATCCCACGGACTTTCCCGGATTCTCGCATCCCTTCTGAAGTAACATCAACGAAATGAATAGCCCACATTGCTTTAAAATTATAGTATTTAATTTTCAAACCTTTAAAAACAGCCTGTTATACTTCTGCTTTTAAAATACATTAAAAAGGTACAAAAACATTCGTTTCCTAAAAAGTTCTACTCCTAGTTTCTCTAGAATTCCGTTACATTTCGAAATATTCATTTAATTGGCTGTCCTCTCTAGCACATTACATCTGACACCGCCTCCACCGCGCCCTTCATTCCAGCAGCTCCCGCTGCAACCACTAGAACCACCCTGCCATTGCCGTGGCTCGGGACGCGGCAATAAAGAGATAAGCCGGATTATCGAGGCCCCGTCCGGAATGTCGCCCGCCATCGCCCGCTCCCTCCTCGCCCACGTCGCCCGCGCCGGCGCGCCGCTGGGAAACCGAGGGACGGTACACCCTGCCGGGGAGGACGAATCTACAAACAGCTGAACTACTGCAGAAAAAAAACCCTGCGTTATGCGCTATCTTTTTTATTGGAAGATGTTCCCCCTCCACAATCATCGGGTGGTGACGAGCACCTTCTCCGTCCTTCAACGATCGCCACGCGTTCCATATCGGTGACAGTTTATGCTCTTCGAGCACCTAGGATGCATCAAAAAATTGCAGATAGTGAAAAAGCGCTCATAATTCAGCTTTCCGCCAAACCAATTAATGCAGGATGAAATATTTCAAAACACACTAGTATTCTTAATTTGTTGCGCCTCTCGTTCATGTTGAACCATTGTGCGACGCGACAGTCCAAAATAGAGTGAGGGGAAGGTCTTTTAAAGTGCAGCGGGTTGGGTCTGCATAATATGGGGACTGAATGATGATATGAAAGTGGGGCGGATGGTTAAGATGCCTTCTGTGACCTGGAATACCAAGGATGCCATTTTACATTCACGCTTTTCAAATTGACTTTCTGCTCCAATGAAGACTCGAGAGGACACAGGGAACTGCGATGCTGCGCTTTAAGACGGAATACGATAGGAAAAATTCGAAATCAACTGTTTTTAAATTTACAGTCAATGCGACATAATAACATTCTTAACTTTAATACATAATAGCAATTAAAAAAATGGCAACGGCAGTAGCACTTTAAGGGGCTGACTGTGTAACACCACCCCCTGACTTATGCCCAGTGAAATATTTCAATAACAAGATAATCTTCTTACAATTAATATTTTCTTGAAGATACTGGAATGGTGGATTTCTCGGATATGTCAAGCTTCTACATACTAATGTCAATTTATTGAGAAAATGACTGTTACTAGTTCTTTTCCAATTACAATTAGTAATGTTAACACACTCTTTAAGGTATTTGGTAGCTATAGGCACAAAACAGGGGAGAAAGTAGATGGCAAATTGACGTATAACTTGTATCGGAAATTATAAGTCATTTGAAATCCTTGGCGAAATGACACGCTGGTGGCTTACTTTCGAAGATTAAGAAGAAAACGAAGTTTAATAAACGCCATGACAGTGAAACAAGACTCCACTGAAGAAGGTAACAAATGTTAGACCACTGACAAATCATTAATAGGTTAGCAGAAACTTGGTAAGAAACGTTTCCAATTCGATCGAAGCCTGATTGCAAGTTCTTTCACAACGGTTCGCGACAGTCTAACTGGACTACGTCTCCAGCAACAAGAAACAAAACGCCCTACACGGACTTGACACATTCTCACGTGTCGCGGCGAGCGGAAAACAAACTTTCCGCTTCCTTTAAAAGCCAGGTGACGAGCGCGGCGCGCATGGGCTGCGCGAGCTGAGCGGCAACGCGGAGGCTGCTTCGAAAGTGGATAAACCCCTTGCGGAGTAAACATCAAACCTGTCGCTCAACGGCCACCGCGCGCCGCGCACTCCCGAGCGGGAACTGTTCCAACGAGAAAGCTGGTTCCAGAGGCAGCCACGTGCCGCCTGGGTTTCTGCACACGGGCCGCTTACGTTCTTCATCTACAGCACACCCTTAACTGCATTCGCTGCCTACGGTTGACTGGCTTGAAAAACAGTTTTCATTGCGCATACTCCAATATTTTCTTTTACGCCTGGACCCTATCGGCTGCCACCGGCCAACTTCCTTTCCGTCGTCAAAGAGCAGTCGCCATGTGTTCAGCGTCGATGTCAGTTGATGGTCTCATGCTACAACAAAATGACGCCATACAAACGGCGCCAATCGCGTAGCATCAGTTGACCCGTTGCACCACCCACTCCCCATATCATTGCCTGTCTATAAAGGAGTGTTAAATGGGGAACATTGAGAACCATTTGAATATATTGCAATAACGAGAAATCGGTATCTATTAAAAAAGAGTAGTGTAGAAAGCACGAAGCCGGTACCGTTTCACGGCCCGAAACACTCGCAGTGTCGAGAGCGCCTTCGGGTGTGATCTAGATTTTCCGCAAGCAGCTTGGAAACTGCTGGAGATAACGAACCGAAGCAACACCGAAAATGTGGCCAGGAGCATGGTTAATTGTATATATTAAATGATTTCCAAAATATCAAATAAATGTTTCTCTGCTATCATAAAATACTAACAGCAAAATATACTTTTTTTAACGCAAACCAACGGGAAGAAAAATATTGACAAAAATATTTCTAATCGCAATTAAATACTGCACTTAAATCTGAACTTAAAGCCATTAATGAAGCATGAAAAAATTGTTAATTACATTCCAAAGTAAGCTCATTTAATAAATACAATAAACACAATCACATTCAGAGTATTTGTATCTAAGCAAGAAAATAAGAATCCAAAAAGTATTCTAAAAATTTCAGATGCTCGAACGCTGGGTTTATTTTGATTAATCGCTCAGAAAATACAAAACTCTTATTCTTTGGCATTTATAATGTGAGCGGGAGAGATCGAAAAAATTGAAACTTTTTTATCCCTGCCAAACAGTAATTAAGGAAGTTGATGATTTTCGTAAAACCTGCAGCACAACACACTCAATTGCAGAACGACTTGTTCAACATCGCGAACTGTCGTTCAGTCTCTTATCTGATCTTTTGCTGCTGGTCTGCATCGCCCTGAGCAAGTGCCAGCGCCGCACGCCCCTTGGCGTTGGGCATGCAAGGCGGCGCGGCGCGGCGCTTCACGACGGCGGCGGCGGCGGCGGCACTCACGACGCCACAACGGCGGACAACGTGTTGTGCATGCGCCGACGAAGGGCAGGAGGCGCGGGCGAGGAGAGCCGCGGGGGCGGGCAGCAGCGGAGACAGGAGGAGGAACGTGGGGCCAGAGCAGAGACGAAGGGTAGTGGAAACGACGGAAAGAAGTAGAGGAGGGATGTCTAGGTTACAAGGACCGGTCCGGAATGGGGAATAAATACGGAAGAGAAGGTTACAGAAAGGAGGTGGGGGAGCGGCATGGAAGAGGCAGGTAAGGAAAGGAAAGAAATTTAAGCCTCCGAGAAAAGAGGACAGAGGGTGAGGCGGTGAAGCAGGGGAGTGGGAGAGGGCGGAGCGAAGACAGAGGGGAGAGGCAGATCAGCGCAGACTCTGCGTCGGGGAAACCAGACAGAGCCGGGTCGGGAGAGGTCGTGGGGACTGGAAAGGAAGGTGCAACGGGGA
>BOPP01000013.1:15022654-15033741 GCA_017312745.1 Gryllus bimaculatus | reverse complement strand
GGGTGCGGGTGGGAGGCGAGTGCCCGTCCGCTTCCTGCGCCGCGCGTGCGCTCGCTTCCGGCGCACAAGTCGCTCCGCAAATGGCGCCACTCGGGGCGGCGTTTCCCTGCAGTGGCCGAACGCCTATCTCGGCACCTTCGTTAAAAGAACTTGGGGGGCAGAGGACATACTATGGATCAGCCGACTTGAAAGTCTAACTCTCAATGACAAACTCTGTATTTACTATATTATATCGTATTTTGCAGGGTAGTTTGGTTTTGGAATGGACAGTGTGCTTCGTTAAAAATGAATTATTCTATTTATCTTTTTGTCATTGCGAATGCTATAATGAAATTGTTGATATTCAACATGTCTCACGTAACTTAACCTCAGTGTCGAAATCTACGAATGATCGGATCCATCAGTCTGATGATATCCCCTTTTGGCCTGTAGTACACGGAAGAGTTTTCATTTCGCGCAAAGATCAACTTAAGTAGAACTTGATTACGATCAACAGAAGTGCAACCTGCAGACATTTGTAAGAAAGAACAACAAAGAGCGAAGGTTCATTAATGAAAAGTTTTCTGTTACGACTGGTAGTATGTACACTCGCGGATTGATTGCAGGGAATGCAGGGTAAGATGATGGACCCCACACCGCTGTTCCCCAGTCTATGACTCTGCACGCCTTTTCTTCCCAAAGAAGAGACAAGCGAACGGACTTTGCGATCTCGCCTACAATACGAGCAGCGGCGGCGACGCGGCAACGCCTTCGCGACGGTCCGTTAGGGCTGACGAAACGGCGCCGAGTGCTCTGCTAACACCCGCGCGCCTTCCGCCTCGCACCGAAGAACCGTACGCACCACGCCCCGCGCCGACGGCCGCCGCCACAGGCACACTCCCAGATGAGTTGGATACAGTAGATCACGCAGAAAAGTCGGGGGGGGGGGACTCAAGGTCATCTGCGACGTGATTCACCAGCCGCTTTCACGTACCCCGCCCTTTCGCGTTTTCAGTGCCAATAGCTATCATTCGCGCTCCGAGATCCCGCCACCGGAAACCACAAGGGTCTCCACTCGGCGGCCCGAGGACGGTGCAAGACGGCGAGGACGTGGAAATGGGTCAATGACGCATTTCCTGGGTGGGAAATTCGGCGGCGGCACCGTCACGGAGAAGGAGCCTAATCGGGGACATTCGGCCGCTTCGATTGCACGCGATTAGTACAGCTTCTTCGAGTGCCATGCTCTTCATATTGGCGGTCGTCTATCTGTTTCACTCGGCACCTCTTAGCCAATAAATAATGAAGAGTATATTGGTATATGTGGCAGCGAACGTTTTGCTTTCTACTCTACAAATAGGAATCGTGGCGGGATTCGAAACAGCGCTCGTGCCCTCGCGCCGTCTCCGCGAAAGGCATCCGCGACGTTTCCGCCTCAGACCGAAGAACCGTACGCCAGCTCCCGACGCCTGACGCCTAGGCCCTACCGGCAGTGTTCGCCGCAGGCCGCATTGGCCACGACGCCACATACCACGCCTCACTCTGTAGAATGTTCGAACATTCATTGCCATTCCTAACGGCATGTTGCCAGCCATATTTCAAAGAGATTCTTGGCTTCACCACGTAATGGGAAAGTGATGAATGATGACGACGTGAGATACGGATCTTACGTTTTGAATTTGCCTTCCGCACTCAAAACAGACGATCAGGCAGCGGTTACTGTTGCAGTCTGGTACACTACGTGGTCAGGAAAAAAAAACATGATCAATAAATATTAGTTAGTAGTTGACGTTAGAAATAAACGTTTCCTAACGAGAGTTTTTCAAAACTGAACTATAAATTGCTTCACCAAAAGTTCTCTAACAAAGAAGCCGGAAACTTTCTAAAGAAATTAGGCCTCATGAAAGTGGCCAGGAACGTCCCCTCTGATTACAATAAACAGCACAGTAGTAAGTGTAAAGGCCAAAAAGTTAACCTGACACAAAACACAAATTGAGAAGTGCAAGATGATCAGATACAGTAGAACAGTGGCCGCCAAACCGTTGATGGCGAGATAGTAGTAGCTTGCGGAGACATTTTCTGCAGATCACAGTGTCACGCTCAGATTGTCCAACCTAGAGTCGCTCCAGTGAGCTCACATAGATGACTCACAAAAACAGCTGCTTGCACACTTCAGCGCAACTGTCATTGAGGGTCTCTTTGTTGAATGTTCAGGTTTGAGAATATGTCCGTTATGTTTTGTGTGTGTACATAAACTAATGTGGATAGTCTGATGAAAGGACTTATTTCCACCCAGTGTTCTTTGAGTGGTTCACAGTAAGGTTTGAAAACGAAATGTTTGCTCAGAAGCTGAGGAGATCACTGCGAGGCTACGTGAATCTTCACAGACCGCATGTCCGACCTTCCTGCATTCCGTTCCGAATTCAGAACCACCGAAGGGGCGTGAGCTGAGTGAAGGCGATGCGTGGGCGTGGGCATGGGCGAGGGCGTGAGCTGAGAGGAGGCGATGCGAGGGCGTGGGCGTAGGCGGGAGATGAGGGCTGTGAGCAGGAGAGGTGGGCGCGTCCGGCCCCGCCCTACGCCCACTCGCTCCTTCGCCCGATACGACACGCGGCGTTTCGCTACGAGCGCGGCCGCGCCTTGCAAAAGGCCGCACCTGCTACAACTCTACACTCGCACGCGAGGGGTGGCTGAGGCCCCGAAGAAGGTAGTGTAGACAACTACGGTCATTAATCCCGTAAGTGTAAAACATGTTTTTTTGTTTATCGCGGTTGGTGGCGGTGATCTGCCTTCGTATGATGCCGACCTACCCGTCGGCTTGCGGGCTACTTCCCAAACCAGGTATCTCCCTTTCACCAGCGAGACATCACAAAGATTACCTAGATAAGATTAGAGAATTACCACTAAGATATGAGCAACTTTTATATTTGTTATTTCAAAGACAAATATTTCAACAAAAATGTTGGACACTTGTTAAAAAAATGGTGGGTATTTGTTTACAGTACTCCAAGAAAAATCCATATATCCATTTCAAATTCAAGGGGTCGGGACATCAGGCAGATCCATGGGCAATTTTAGAACCCAACCCAAAACGAAACCGTCATCTCTACAAGTACGTTATTCAGATAATCCTAGCAATACGCCCTTCAATGTACAACAACAACAACAACAACAACAACAACAACAACAATAATAATAATAATAATAATAAGAAGAAGAAGAAGAAGAAGTATTAAATTTGCATTCTAGGACCGAAACCATTGCGCTCAAGATATAAATCCGTCATATCTTTACACTAATAGCACCCACTTTACATTCAAACCCCAGGCAAGTTTATGGAGAGTAGCTTGAGTCATCTTGCTCCTGAGTTATTCAACGTTCAACGTTAATGATGGAATGATTGTAGTGCAAGACATGCGTAAGAGGTGCGCCATTACTTCAAATAATTATAGTAACCAACAACAAAAGCATCAACGTCATATACCGGTCTCTCATAGGCACTTTTTATTCCACGAAGATTTCCATAGGCTATGTCATCCTAAATATCACACGTCACACGTCAAGTCTTATGTTACATACTGCCCTGAACGCTCCCTAGGCTGCAACGGCTCTCGCTGGTTCGGATTCACTGGTTCGAGACAATGGGCAGCGCAAAGAAGCCGCCCCACTCGCAACACGCTGCGCGCGCGAACGCGCATCGTTGCAGCTGCTCATTACTCAACGGCGCATTGTGAACCAGGCTCATTCACGCTTCCTCCAGCCCTCCTTAGCACACCCTCCGCAATGAGGGTGCTAGTAACTCGTATCTCACAGCTCACACCTAAACGTACAGCATCCAATCACGTCAATGTAATAAAATGCAAAATAGAACAGGAAGAACGAGGAATTACAAAGTCGAAAACTATTCTCATACGACAAAAAACGTTGAGTACAGAAGCGAACGAAGAAATACAATATGAACGTAAGAAAATAAAATAGTAAAAAGCAGCAGTGAAAAATAAAAGGAATGTTTGAAAATAAGATTATATTGCATTGAATAACAAACACCGCGTTCTTTAAATATTAAATTACCTACTTGGCCATTGCTAAGCTCGTTCAGTATTACGCTGTTCATGGAAACAATGTTCACTAGACAAGCATAAGATAAAAATGTATCATGTATTGTAGACTATGTGGGAAGGGAAACCGAAACGACCAATCACATTCTTTGTTTTTTTAAAGTAACGATACGTCTTATCACGGGAAATAAGTAAATGAACCAGATTTGTATTGTATATCTTCCAATTGACTTCCTCTTCGATCCGAACTCAGAACCGACGATCTGAATCAAACAAAGTTTGGCGCTTACAAAATACATTGTACAATAACTCTAAGTGGTTGGAATCATCTGTTGTTTTTACCAGATGGACCTCTTCGAATAAAAGAACAATCAATTCCGGAAGAAGGTCTCTGAAAGAACAGGTTTTTAATTTCAATTTAATTGAATGTTTATAGCTGAAGAAAGCATCCATAATATTTTGGAATGATATATTATTAATCATTACAAAATACCCAGAAAAGCTAAAACATGTAGAAAATTAGTCGGTAGTAATTGGAACCAAAAATACTCGAAGAGAAAAGTAGAAAAAAAGGAGCAAAGAAACGATGAGGCGCGAAGAAAAACAAGAACAAGGAAGTGAAAAGTTTCACAAGAGCCGATTTATCAGTTCCCGAATCAGCTCTGTGAATTCCTGTAGTGTGGCTTCAGCTGGCGCGGCCCTCTCCCCTCTCGAAATACGACCCCGCCGCCCCGCCCAGCTCCGCTCTGCTCCGCCCTGCTCTGCCCGGAGCCCAAAGCGCTCGGCGAGAGTCTCAAGAGCTGAAGGGCGCCGAAGGGGCGCTGAAGGTCGCTCCCCCACCACTCGCCGACGCCAGCGCGAGACACACATGGCCTGCGCCTCTGTTTGTTCGGACGCTAATTGGAGCAAGAGTTCGTTTACTGGCATTTTCCCAATCATATTATCATTGACTTTCCTAGTCAATGGATTTGAGTGCCTCTGTGGAGTCTATTCACTTTCCCGAGGTTACATGAAGATGAACAATTATAGACCTCTGAATGGTTAGAGCTAAGATAGCTAAGTTAGCTGAATCTTTCAATTAATTAAACTTACGAATTCTATTTTCCTCCGGGAAAGGGGGAAGGAGGGGAAGGAGGAAATCCGTCCAAAATACTAAGCAAATTTTTGTTTTAAATAACAGAAGAACGTCGTATGCGAAAGTAGGCTCACTGAAACTTGTCAATAAGAGTTCTTTAGAATGTTGTTTTTCTTGTACAACAAAGGAACATACAAAATTCTATGGATTGGCTTCGAGACATTTTTTAAACCTAATGAAACCTAAATAGCGCAGGCTGGAGCGGGAATTAGCAGCTTCCGTGTTAATTGTGAGTGTGAACCCCAGGTGCCGGAAGGTAGCCCTTGTGACTGTGGCCATGGCATACACGCAATCATTCAAAAACTCTAGTATGAGTTCTCTGAATCTGAGCATCAAATCCCTTTAGGGGCCTATCATCAGAGGAGGAAAGCGTCGAGAAGAGAGCGAAGGAAAAGAAAACTGTGGCAGTCAGAGGGCATGAAAGAGAGCAGCTTGTTCAAAACCTGCATTGTACACACGGGGGCAGGTTGGAGCTCGGCAGGGTGTGAACCCCCGGGGCACAGCTTACGTCTCCGTGGCACCCCTCGCCCGTCCCCCTCTGCTGCGACGTCTGATCCGGTTGCTCCCCGGATCCCTGGGCGCTGCGCGGCGCGGTCCTTCAGCTGGAACCGGGCGGGGCTCCGCACAATGCGACCCTGACACAGGTACCCAACTCGGCCGTCAGGTCACCCCCTCGGGCCCTTCTAACCTACGACCGGGTGGTTTCGTCTGAGTACTAGGTGCGATTCCGCAACCGACGACGCTTCGAACACCGGGAAGGCCTAGGTTCGAGTCGCAGTGTCCCTCGACGCCACAACTGGATGCGTTTTCCCACTGAATGAGAACACTACAAGCGTACTGACCCCACATTAGAAGGTAGAAGGTGGAGCAGTGCATTAAACAAAAGTTCAAGAGCTGCGCGCAATCCTACCTACCCCTTCCTAACGGTCGGATAATGGACTGATTCCCAATTCCCAAATGGAACTTTCTACGATCTACAAATGACTCCGTGCGTTGTGACTGTTTGCTGATGTCGCACACTTGTGTGACGTGGGTCCGAGGACACAAAAGATCTTTAACAAGAACACATTACATAAAAATTCAATGATAATAATAAACGTGTATCTTTTTTTTCGTTATGAAGGTTGTAGACGTCTTCTGTTTTCTCTGTTTTGATGCTCCGTAATTCATGATGGTGTTCCAAATCTGTTGTGTTAAATACGCCAAATAATCTCTGATGTTTTTGTCACTTGTGTTTCTCAATGTTATAGTGAAGAAAAAATAAGAAATGTGTACTGCTATTAGAACAGAATATAACGAAAAATTATAATGTTCAGCAACTTAATATGTTAATTATTTACGATCTAATTTAAAATCTGCTTACTATAATATTATTCAGAACATCGCGTTATATTCATTAAAATTTGCAAATATGGGTCGGCAAAACTGATCGGAAGTGTGTGATTTTAAAAGTATAGCTAAAAATGAGGGTATTAATTCCATGCTTGAAATTCCAATAGAAAGTAAATAGTAATTCAGGTTAGGTTGGAAATGAGTAATCCAGGTGTCTAGATAAATTACTGGTAACACGTTGGTACTAAGTCATCGGCATACGATGATCGTGGTCGATACAAACTTTGCCGGTTATTATGTATGAACAAAATATAGGTGCGCCCACCGTGCTGCTTATTTAAGTGCATTCATTAAGATGTGAATAGTTGTAATGAATCTCCTCCTGGAGGTAAACCTTCGGTATATAACGACCTACTTAACATTGTCAGTCCTCAGTAATAAACTTCATGATCGCTGATCATTATTTTATGCATATCGCCATAAAACTATCAACTCTGCGCCATTGTAATAATGTTCCACACACTTTTTCTCTCGGAGAAAATCTAAGGCAACTTGCGGACCACCGTCGAGACATTATTACCTAACTCCACATGAACGCCGCCACGGGCGTGGGCTGAAACGACAGTCGATTTTTTCAGACCCACGCACCCTCGCTGCGTCGGCAGCGGTAAACAAGCGAAAGGTTGAAGGCCTCTCTCTCGCTCTCTTACAAGCTCACGGCGCAAACGCCCACGATTTGCAACTGTTGCATGTTCAGTGCAATCGCGAGGAGACGAGACTGTCGAGATAACACGAAACCGCAGGTTCAAGGTGTGTGGGACATGATGTAATTTAGAACACTCGTGACCAGATACAATGCAACATTAGTGAACGTTACGGATTGCATGTATGCGTCACTACGTGATTGTTATGTAGGTAATTATTATCAGCTGATTCAGCATGATTTACAAATAGAATGTAAAGATATCAAATCGAGAAGTTCGTGGTGATACACGGGCTAGTAATTCGAAAAGACATTAGAATAACGCAACAAGTCGCAAAATAACACTATAGGAAACATAAGGGACTGTGTGAAGAAATTTTGTTGACCGTCAAGAGACGAACATGAAGGTCAGTTGAATGAAATAAAGCTTGGTAAAAAAGTATCCTGCAAATAGTCACCACTAATCGTATAAAATATTTCGTAAATGACACGCTTGAAAAACGAATAAAAAATAGCCACCAGACATAATTATTTTAAATAGTAAATCTTGAAAACATCTGCCAACCTCCCTAACTGCCAACCAAGTGAAGACGTCGAATGCTCCAGTTGTCTTGGTCGCGAATTTCAACGCCAAATTCTTAAGTTTGAAACCTCATTGCAAACTGCACAACAAGAGGGAACAACAGATTCGAACACAACAGCACAGACACGAACGAATTCTCTAACCACCAGCACCCACAGCTTTATCGCTATCAGAGCACAACACTCGCAGGCACAGTGAACGCCCTCTCGCATCACAGCCCCCAGCACATGACACACGCACCCACTCCTCCCCACAGAGCTCCCGCTGCCCGCGACGCGCCGGTCCACTCCCACACGCACCTGACGGCGGCGACGGGCCACACGAGCTCACGCACACGCACCGGCGCGGGGCGGCCGCGACGCACGGCGCACGGCTGGGCGACGGCGGAGGCGGCCTCGTCTGCCGGCGAGCAGCGACTGGCGCGGCGCGGCGAGACGAGGCGCGGCGCGGTGCGGCCCGGCCGCGGCGCGGCGGAGGCGAAAGAGGCAGGAGGAGGCGGCGGCGGCCGGCTGAGTGGGCAAGCGCCGGGCGGAAACCTGCCTTCTTTCCGCTCACGCGCCCTCCTCCCTCCCACTGCGGTGGCGCTCGGGGCCGCATGCGCAGCGGCCACGCTGGTGCAAGCAAAGCGGCAACGGTGGCGGTGGCGTGCGGGCGGAGTTGGTTGTTGTGCTTGGCGACGGGCGGCGGTGTTGGTGCTAGTGGTGGGCGGCCGCGGGGGGGCGGTGGTGGTGGTGGTGGTTGGTGGCGGCGGGCGGCGGAGGCGGAGGCGGCGGCGGCGATGGTGTGCGTGGCGATGCTGGGTGTGGTGGTGACGGGCGGTGGGCGATTGTTAGGTGTTATTGGCAGTGTACGCGGGCGCAAAACGGTGACCACGAGGGGCTGTAGCAGAGCGTGGTGGCGACGGCGTCTGCCCTGAAAAACTGCCGGGCGCTCCTCTGCCGCCGGTTGAGATGACCTTCCCAGTCAGCTGTGTTCCGGCCGTTTTCTTCTTATTCACTCTTGTTCAAAGACAAGTGGAATCCCTATCTCGAGTTTCGTCGCTTACTTGATCCTTTCCAGCAAATGTTGATTTTAGCCCTTATTTTACTTTTTTGACAGTAAATGTTCCTTTACTATCCCTCACTGAATCACAAAGAAGGTTGAAATTTTTGCGTTAAAATTTTTTTTCTCCCTTCCAATTCTCAAAATAAACAAAATTGAAAATCGCTCATCAATAGTAGGAGAATAAGTGGGAAATCAAACGTATATGAACTAGAGTCAAGCATCGTTTTATCATACTGCTATGAGGAAAATAAACATTTTCCTCAAATAATGAAGTATAACAAAATTTGAAATTATTGGACAATTTCAAGTCTTTTTCATGCCCTGATCACGAAGCCAAAGTCTAATAGCCCTTCTTTTGATACACTCAAACAACAGACGGTTAGATCCCAAGAACATGAGATCCACGTCGAGCACACTAAAAAACGAAAATAGGTCAAAGTATATCCTATTGACGCGTGTCTCTTGAGGTTTAGCTATGCATTTATGAGAAAATACCTCAACCGTAACTCAAGTTTATTAATAAAGTACACAATCTTCGAGATTGATGGTCTTTCAGTCGATATTTGTGAGAGTACTACTTAATGTGTCTCTGTAAATTCATTGCGTTTGTAATCTACTGCTTTCAGTTTTTAATTTCTGAATTGTGAATATGTAATCTGCTTTTGAGAGTGTTTCACTAAAAAAATTAAGTTAGTGCAGAAATATCTTCGTTACGTGACTAAAATTAGAGAAGTACACCATAATTAGAAAGTATAAGCAAAAATTATAATGTAATGCTAAATGCTTATAATTACGTGCACATGTTGAACATAATCTAACAGTGCAAACATTCGTCTTCATTTGTATATTTCAATAGGTACGGCTCAGATTAATTGCCATTGCGTATATATGCCATGCCAATCCATCATTTTAAATATTCAATCTCACATCTCTGCCAGATGTGAACCTGCCTTTTGGGTTAAAAATGCAACGTTGATCAACTATTTTGTATATCTTCAGTTCCTTTCAAACCTTAATGGGGTTCAGTTTGTGTTCACGCTAGATTTTTTTTTTTTTTTTTTTTTTTTTTTTTTTTTTTTTTTGCCCGTCTGTTCTCACAATCAGGAGCTCTGCTTCCCTCAGACCTGAGAGCCCCCAGCATCGCTGTTGCCTCTTGGCATGCATCCTTCGTCTTATTTGTCGAGGAGGGAGTGACAGGGCAAGACAGGGAAGGCAGAATTACTGGGACAACACGTTCTTTTGGGAAGCAGTGCACAAATCAAATACTCACTTATAATTAAATATTGAAGACAAAAGAGAATTTATGTAAAGGCTTGCCACTTTATTAAGTCAGAAAAGTTTACTGATACAAAAATATCAATGTTCTTGAATTTCCTTCCATTTTCCATTATTACATTCGCATGTTGACAAATGTACCAGAAGGAAGCTTGTTTGAATATTGATGTGTTTTGAGTATGTTGCTGTTATCTCGAGTCTCCAACAATATAGCAACCGCGTCTGACATTGACAAATCAAATTCTTTCCTCCATCGTTACTCCATTACCTAGGACGGCACGGCTACTCGCCGCGTACTCCGCACCACCCCCGTCTCAGCCGTCAGCCGCGTGTTTCGGAGAAAGAGCGGGGGCGGGCAGAGGGGGTGGGCCGTGCCTGGGGAGGCCAAGTCAGCAGCGGCAGCGTTCGGGACCGTAGGAGCGGTGACGGCGCCGGGAGCGTAATGAGAGGGGTCGCCAGAAGGATGGAACGAGCAGGAGGAGGTGAAGCGGGGCGGGGTGGGGAGGATGCCGCGCTGAGGAGGCAGGGCGCGACGGGGAGATGATAAGATGTGGACGAGCGGCATGGTCAGCGCCAAAGCGAGAAAGGGCGGATAAGAGGGAACTAAAGACGATAGCGCGGATTAGGAAGCTACAAGCAGATAGAAACGTAAAGCGCGTAGAGCAGTTCGTGGCGGGATGTATCAACGCACTGTAAAGCGGGACAGCGCAGCGCCAAGCAGAAAGACACGGCAGGGTGGGAGCGGGAGCGGTGCCCGATGAGGGAGGGGGGAGACAGGGCGAAGGGCAGGAGTAGGGGTGGGGTGGAGCCGGTGCAGTCTGAGCTCCGGTTCCGCCCCACGTGTGTGGGAGCGCGGTCGTCGACGCCCTCCCGCACCACGTGATACGCTTATATTTACCTTTTGCTCGTTTCTTGGCTGCTGCTAGCCCCCCACGCCCACGTGGCACGTGCGAGGAAGAAAAACGGCTCGCGCCTGCCATT
>BOPP01000013.1:14983472-15022629 GCA_017312745.1 Gryllus bimaculatus | reverse complement strand
TAATGGGAAATCAAACGTATATGAACTAGAGTCAAGCATCGTTTTATCATACTGCTATGAGGAAAATAAAATTTTCCTCAAATAATGAAGTATAACAAAATTTGAAATTATTGGACAATTTCAAGTCTTTTTCATGCCCTGATCACAGCCAAAGTCTAATAGCCCTTCTTTTGAACACTCAAACAACAGACTGGTTAGATCCCAAGAACATGAGATCCACGTCGAGCACACAAAAAACGAAAATAGGTCAAAGTATATCCTATTGACGCGTGTCTCTTAGGTTTAGCTATGCATTTATGAGGAAAATACCTCAACCGTAACTCAAGTTTATTAATAAAGTACACAATCTCTCAGAATTGATGGTCTTTCAGTCGATATTTGTGAGGAACTACTTAATGTGTCTCTGTAAATTCATTGCGTTTGTAATCTACTGCTTTCAGTTTTTAATTTCTGAATTGTGAATATGTAATCTGCTTTTGAGAGTGTTTCACTAAAAAATAAGTTAGTGCAGAAATATCTTCGTTACGTGACTAAAATTAGAGAAGTACACCATAATTAGAAAGTATAAGCAAAAATTATAATGTAATGCTAAATGCTTATAATTACGTGACATGTTGAACATAATCTAACAGTGCAAACATTCGTCTTCATTTGTATATTTCAATAGGTACGGCTCAGATTAATTCCATTGCGTATATATGCCATGCAAATCCATCATTTTAAATATTCAATCTCACATCTCTGCCAGAGTGAAACTGCCTTTTGGGTAAAAATGCAACGTTGATCAACTATTTTGTTATCTTCAGTTCCTTTCAAACCTTAATGTGGTTCAGTTTGTGTTCACGCTAGATTTTTTTTTTTTTTTTTTTTTTTTTTTTTTTTTTTTTTTGCCCGTCTGTTCTCACAATCAGGAGCTCTGCTTCCCTCAGACCTGAGAGCCCCCAGCATCGCTGTTGCCTTCTTGCATGCATCCTTCGTCTTATTTGTCGAGGAAGGAGTGACAGGGCAAGACAGGGAAGCAGAATTACTGGGACAACACGTTCTTTGGGAACCAGTGCACAAATCAAATACTCACTTATAATTTTAAATATTGAAGACAAAAGAGAATTTATGTAAAGGCTTGCCACTTTATTAAGTCAGAAAAGTTTACTGATACAAAAATATCAATGTTCTTGAATTTCCTTCCATTTTCCATTATTACATTCGCATGTTGAACAAATGTACCAGAAGGAAGCTTGTTGAATATTGATGTGTTTTGAGATGTTGCTGTTATCTCCGAGTCTCCAACAATATAGCAACCGCGTCTGACATTGACAAATCAAATTCTTTCCTCCATCGTTACTCCATTACCTAGGACGGCACGGCTACTCGCCGCGTACTCCGCACCACCCGTCTCAGCCGTCAGCCGCGTGTTCCGGAGAAAGACGGCGGCGGCAGGAGCAGGGGGTGGGCCGTGCCTGGGGAGGCCAAGTGCAGCAGCGGCAGCGTTCGGGACCGTAGTGAGCGGTGACGGCCGTCGGGAGCGTAATGAAGGGGTCGCCAGAAGGATGGAACGAGCAGGAGGAGGTGAAGCGGGGCGGGTGGGGAGGATGCCGGCGGAGGAGGCAGGCGCGACGGGGAGATGATAAGATGTGGACGCAGCGCATGGTCAGCCGCAAAGCGAGAAAGGGCGGATAAGAGGAACTAAAGACGATAGCGCGGATTAGAAGCTACAAGCACAATAGAAACGTAAAGCTGCGTAGAGCAGTTCGTGGCGGGATGTATCAACGCACTGTAAAGCGGGACAGCGCAGCGCCAAGCAGAAAGACACGGCAGGGTGGAGCGGAGCGGTGCACCGATGAGGAGGGGAGGAACAGGGCGAAGGGCAGGAGTAGGGGTGGGGTGGAGCCGGTGCATCTGAGCTCCGGTTCCGCCCCACGTGTGTGGGAGCCCGGTCGCGACGCCCTCTCCGCACACGTGTACGCTTATTTTCCTTTTGGCTCGTTCTTGTGCTGCCTGCTACCCCCCACGCCACGTGGCACGTGCGAGGAGAAAACGGCTCGCCGCCTGCACTTCGAAGCTCAGCTGCTTGGGACGCGAAGTTACCACATGCTGCACTTAACACACGAGACGTCTCGCGCAAATTCTTATCTTGGCGTTATCATTCAACCACGACCGTACAACCCGTTACATTGGTCCTCCGATTATATTTTGTTCCAAACTATAAAAAACCAAACGAACAAAAGACTGAACTACGAGCGCTACAAGGTGATAGCTCTACGACCGTATCCATAAAACCTCCCCAGTAATGAAGCAAGCGTATCTTAAAATTACCGCAGAATTATATTCACCGATACAAATATTTTCTGATTCAACAATTTTTAAACGACACACTACAATAAGTGCAAATAACAAATCAGCAAAATACACAGGTATTTTATATACATCACATTATAACAAAATGTCTATCATGCTTTTTTTTTTTTTTTTAATTCCGGCTTCATTTGAATTTCCTGGGAATTCACTTGCCAATCGCACGTTGAACCCTTTTACCTACGCTTGAATTTGCGGGGGCAATTCACTGAATGATTTTTACGACACACGAGATCATATTTTTCTTTGTTGTAAGATCATTACCAAAATAGTGACACTTTATTAATTAGTCAGCAGTTATAATTTTTCCCAGGTTATATACAATGTTTTATTACGGGGATTAAACAATTTTCATTAAATATATTTGTCATTAGAAGACTAATGTGTAGAATATTTTTTTAAAAAAATTTTGCATAATAATAACTTATGGTTATGAAAAGAAGAAAAAAAGATTCGAAAATAATGTGAAATATATAATCCACCAGAAACCTCTCGTTCTCGTTACATATATCTACATTCCCGAAAAATATCACAAAATAATATATATATAACATATCCTTTAAAAAAAAACTATCGAATTCCAAGATCCGACTTTATCATCAAAATATTATGGTACACATCTAATTTTGTCTTGTATTTTGTAAAGAGGACACGCACATTTCACACACACACTCGTCTCTGCGTATCGCCCAGAATTCCTCCGACCTATTAAAAAAAACACTGGTGTAATTTATTCTAGAGTCGGTTTGAATGAACCACTTTCATCTTCTTGGCGCAGGCACTTTTCTAAAAACAACACACCCTCTCTGCCGAGTGAATCTGAAACTGCTTCGACGCCGTTTATTTCGCCGCTAGATCGCAGCAGGGACAAACTCTTCTACCGCGCGGCGCCGTCGACAGAGCGCGCGCAGGTGCGCGCCGAAAGATCTCGTGGCAGCGCTGCCGTCGCCGGACCGCCTCGTGTGCGGGCCCGCCCACGCGCCGCTGCAAATGTCAGGCGGCGTACCAGCTGAGCGGCGGGAGGGCTGGCGAAATCGGGCTGCAGAGCGCGCGCGCGCTGGGCAACGGCTGGGGGAGAGCGGCCCGCGCGCGTGAAACCTGTCCCTACACACGGCGGCGGTGACAGTGACGGTGGCGATTCATTATATGGTTCTTGCAGACTGAAGAAGGGGCGATCCGGATATCCTTTTCTGTGGGCCGATCACAGTATCGTTGTAAAAATAATGAACAGTTGTTATTAATTGGGTTATAATTTTTTACGGTGCTTATATGATATAAAGAATATTTTTAATATTTAAAATAATTAATTTACTTATTATCATTATTAATTATTATATTATTATATTATTATTATTATTATTATTATTATTATTATTAGCGTATTTTCCCAATAATGGAAAACATTAAGCAAAAATTGGCTCGTTTTTGTGGAGTTCTTAATTTTCCAATATTCTTTCATTCTGTTAGAGAATGTCAGTTTTCTTTCTTCAGACCATTTCCGTCTGTAGGGTTTTGATTTAGGCTGTTCTAGTTTGACTTCCCATTTGTTCACTTTGTTGCGGAAGGTGTTTTTGTCTGAAGTGTTAGTTATGTCGGCGTGTCGCATGTCTTTTTTTGTTTCTTTCATCCATGGTGTTGTACTTTTAATTATTATAACTATTATTATTATTATTATAATTATTAACCATTACAATCCCGTAGAAGGCAAGGTCCTCCGGTTGTCGGGTGGGATACACAATGGTAGAATTCCCGAGCATACAATTCGGGAGCTACATTATACACAAGCTATTTTCACACAGAAATAGGGAAAAGTAAACGCTATTCAAACACTAAACCAAATTACAAATTTGTAACTTTCAAACATAACACTGATCACTTTGATTTTACTACTTACATCTAATTTGCTAACACATCGTCTTAGTACTTTTTGCATTGGCACTTACTACGTTTGTGAAAAATTGAATGCTTTACGTTTATGGTGTTGGGTTTAGACACTGTCTTCCACTTCTGATGATCCTTTGCCAAGGTAAACCATCGTCCTCCTTCTTCTGCCTGTCGACGCCTCTCTTTCAAAACGTTGCATCCCAAGCGGTAATTCGAGAAGTGTAACGGGCACATTTCAGGTGTCGAAAAGTGGTTTCCACGACATTGATATGTATGCCTTTCTTATGACTTCATTTCGTATTCTACTTGCCAGGGTAATGTTTAAAATTTTCTTTCATTTTTCCGAGTCAGACTATAATGGCATTAATTTCTTATAGTGTGAGCGGCCATCTTTGATATAAGATCGAATAGCGTCGCTTTTTCTTCAACGACGCCTTGTGAAATAAAGCGAAACACCTTGTAGTGCTCAAATGAATTTCAAGAGGAGTATTTTTGTTGTTAGAATCGTCAGAATAGAAGCAACCAAACTCGAACCCGAAACATACTGGTTTGACAATCTCAAATTCGATTGTCGGTCGTTGTCCTATCAATCGAAGCATTGTAGGGCGTTTCCAGGGAACTAGATCGCGAGGCAGGCTCGCCCGAAGCACACAACCTGTGGAGGCTCTCACGAAATCACATCATATTCGTCAAAACACGGAAGTTCCTGACCAATACGGCATCACTGATTAACACCAGTGACTGGGAAAAGAAGAAAAAACAGTTTCCAGCAACACATGTTCCAAGTGATCTTCACTCGCCGATCAAACATCATTTGGCTGTATAGAAACGTTTGGTGTCTAATGCGGAAACATGCGATGAAAAGATTGAAATGTGGTCATGGAACCACATGAAGCACTGACCTGTCTATGGACTTGCCATGAGCCTCCGCCGCCTGCCTCATCCTGCACTATTGCAGGGGAACTGTTAAAGCCTTACAAACAGTTCTGATTTATGCCACAGTTCCCTCAACGTTAAATGAGAGACGGGCATAGTAACAAATAACACGTCAATGGTGCTCAACGATATGTGACACAAATACGCATGTTTGCCAAAGTGAATAAAGACAAATCGAAGTTTGTGTAAAACACCAACACAATGACACATAACTAGAATACAGTATCACCAGTGAATCTCGTCAAAGGAATAGAGATCAATCTAAAAAGTAAGTATTCGCAATGCATTTCATGATTAAGGCATTGTGAGTGACATTACTTGAATCATGCTAACACTTACCGATAAAGGTAATTTGCTATTGTATGCACTCTCCATATGTCAGCAATGCCATCATGAACTGCGCGTATTGAATTTGGATAATTATTTGCGCCTTCCTCTGAACAGTGACGGCGTAAGAAGGCGCAGAGCTAAACCCCACTCCCAGATCCTCCAACAACTGTCCCAGCTCAACGAGCCCCCTCGTGCCACACCCCTCAGCAGAGCAGATGCGCCAACGCCACGTGAAGAGAGGACGGGGAATAGTTGGCGCGAGAGCACGCTCATCGGCTGAATCTCAAGCTGATAAAGGTAAGTCGCAATTAAAGAAGGGTCCGACTTAAAGGGATCCCACATGTTCAGAGGTGTCAGTCAATGAGAGGAAAAAATTGCTGGAGGCTCAGTGTCACAAGGTTTTCTGTGCGAAAAGGGCCTCATTCGAGAGAGAAAAGTTACAAGTCACAATTTTAAGCGGCATCTGAGATTAATGTAGCTCCGAGTTAAAGAAAGACTTTCACTGTTACTATTGTTATCGTTACTGTGAGCAGTTCTAAAGAGATTCTTGGTTGCATATCCCCTTCAAATTTGCAGTTAAACGTTTTCAAATCAATTATTCAAAGCCTATTTAGTATTATTCAACGAGCATTATCAGAATTGATCAAAGAGCCGCTAAACGAAAAGTTAAAGGTCTTAATTCATTGTGCTGTTGTTCTTTAAGGTTTACAGAATTATCGCGAACGTAACAGTGGATACATTTTACAGAAGGAACGGGAGAGGGGAGTATTTTTTTTTATTTAACTTAAATCTCATGCAGGGAATACCATCTCTTGTTTTGAAGGTCACATGTTCAAAGTTTATTTGAGATCGAAATAAAACTGACACTCCAATTTCACTTCTGTAGGTAGAGGAATACAGAATTATGATACAAAATGCTTTATTCATTTTTGAAATTTTCGCATTAAAATGCTTTCATTGTGTATTAACAAATGATGTTGAAATTTAATAATGTTAGCACCCTTAAGCAAACAAACTGGTAAGATAAAATGTATTGAATAATCTTCAGTTAACACATTGATATCAGCCTATAATTAATTACTGTAATGTTTGTATTAATTTTTAACTGGAATCACGTCATAACAAAAGGCAAATAAATGTAAAAGGAATACTAATTTGCATTTTAAGAGATGAAAAATTATCAAATGTCATTTTTTGTTTTGCGAACGAATAATTTGGTGAGAAAACTTTACTATAAAAACACGATTAGCTCTCTAAAAAACGACATGAATTATTTACCCCGTTTGGCTGGTCGTGGATTCGAGAGTTCAATTGTATGATATTTAAAACTATTAATCATTATTAACTACAAACTACGGGACTAAGTTTTCGTGGCTCAATGGTTATCCTACTATTATGTGAACTCTGGGATAGTATATAGCAGAAACATGACATGATTGCCTCATCAGAATACTTTCTACGCAACAAAATACTTGGCTGCATTCCACAATTTTCAAAGGTGCGCAACATGAGTAAAATTGACTTTGTCTGACATAACGAGTGTAAAACAACGTTATGAAGTGGATTACGAATAATATATATTTTACACATATTTAAGTGATTTAATTACAACAAATATTTTTATATTGTGGAAAATATCAGTAATCAATTTCCAATTACAATTTTTAATATTTGTTTTTTCACTTTTATACGCACCAACATTTATTTTACAATATCGCATTACGAAGTAAAAGACATTCTTAAAGTGCTGGGATTTGTCTACACCTCAGATTCTATTGCGGCTTTTGTGGTCTATAGAAATGAAATTGTTTAAATTCCAAAGCGTAAAATGAAAGGTAGAATAGCGCTCCCTTTTCTTCAACGAAGCCTTGCGAAATAAGAGAAACACCTTGTAGTGTGCAACTGAATTTAATGCGAATTATTTTTGTTGTTGCAAACGCAACCGCGTCAGTATAGACGTAACACAAACTGGAACCCAAAACATACTGGTTTGACAATCTCAAATTTCATTGTCGGTCGTTGTCCTATCGATAGAAGCATTGTAGGTCGTTTCCAGGGAAATAGATCGCGAAGCAGGCTTGCCTGAAGCACACAACCTGTGGAGGCTCTCACGAAATCAGATCATATTCGTCAAACAACGGAAGTTCCTGACCAATACGGCATCACTGATTAACACCAGTGACTGGGAAAAGAAGAAAAAACAGTTTCCAGCAACACATGTCCAAGTATCTTCACTCGCCGTTCAAACATCATTTGGCTGTATGAAACGTTTGGTGTCTATGCGAAACATGCGATGAAAAGATTGAAATGTGTCATGGGAACCACATGAACACTGAACCTGTCATGCGACTTGCCATGGCCTCCGCCGCCTGCCTCATCCTGCACTATTGCAGGGGAACTGTTAAAGCCTTACAAACAGTTCTGACACATGCCACAGTTCCCTCAACGTTGTATGAGGGACGGGCATAGTAACAAATTACACGTCAATGGTGCTGAACGATATGTGGCACAATTAAATATGTATGTAAGCCAGAACACAAAGTTAATGAAGACAAATCGAAGTTTGTGTAAAACTCCAACACAATGACACAACTAGAATACAGAATGGCCAGTGAATCTCATCAAAGGAATAGAGAAAAATCTAAAAAGTAAGTATTCGCAAAGTATTGCAGGTTCGAAACATTGTGAGTGACATTAGTGGAATGATGGTAACACGTACTGATATAAGTAATTCGCTATTACAGTTGCATGCAAAATTATCCGTCCAACCATATTTTTATATTTAATTATGGTTTAAATAGTATAAATTGAAAACTGCAATATATAATTGAAAAGTAGATTTATTGTGCTACATTACCACATACTCATAATTAAATACAACAATCAATTATTTATAACAAAAACAAAAATATTAGATTCTTCATAAATATCCGGCCAAAATCTATTAAGGTATTTACTAACCGGGAAACAATGTGTTTCGCTCCGTGTGTTATATAAACATTGAGTACGCTGTTTATTCTGTATTATCCGATCAGTTATCATTCGTCAAAATGCCAAAATGGACGTCTTTAGACAAACGTGAATTAGTTTTGAAGCTACACAATGAAGGTAAAACGTAACGTGAAATATAGTCAACTTTGGCTATTGGAAAATAGACTGTTAATGATATACTCAAAAGTTTAAGATTAGTGGTACTGTAGAAGCTAAACGCAATCCTGGGCGACCTAGAAAAACGACTCCGTTGATAAGGATAAGGTTGATGTTGATAAGGTGATCAAAAGGAAGGCTGTCTCAGAAGTAAAGAAAAATGCTGCTATTATTGCACGTGAATTACGTCAAGACAATTTAGCTGATATCAGTCAAAGTACCGTGTCACGAAAACTAAATGAAGTGGGACTTTTTGGACGCGTTGGTGTTAAGAAACCATTGATCAGTAAGAAAAATAAGAAGGATAGATTGGAATTCGGAAAAAAACACCAGTTCTGGACTATTGACGATTGGAAAAAAGTTTTATTCTCGGACGAAACTAAAATTAATTTATTTTGAAACGATGGGAGAAGATACGTTCGACGACCTAAAGGTACTAGAAATTATCCACGATATCAAACACCAAATGTGAAACACGGTGGCGGAAACATGCTATCGGGAGCTTTCTCTTGGAAAGGCGATGGACCAATTTTCAAAATTGACGGCATTATGGATTCTACTAAGTATAAAGGTATTATATTAGAAGTAATGCTGCCTTTTGCACGTAAAAATATGCCAAGAGGATGGATCTTTCAGCAGGACAATGATCCAAAACACCAATCACAGCTCGTTCAACAAGTTTTTTCTCAGAGAAAAGTCCGCGTTTTAGAGTGGCCAAGTCAATCACCGGACTTAAATCCAATAGAGCACTTATGGCAAGAGTTAAAATTGAGAATAGGAACTGGAACTTGTGCAAACAAAGCTGAGGCAGTATTGCCTGAAGCACACAACCTGTGGAGGCTCTCACGAAATCACATCATATTCGTCAACCATTGGAAGTTCCTGACCAATACAGCCTCAGTGATTAACACCAATTGCTGGGAAAAGATAAAAAATCCAGTTTCCAGCAATACATGTTCCAAGTGATAACACCATTTGGCTATATTGACACGGTAGGTGTCTAATGCTGAAACATGCGATGAAAAGTTTGAAATGTGTTCATTGAACCACGTGAAGCACTGGCCTGTCCATGGGCGTGCTGTGACCCTCCACCGCCTGCCACATTGCGGGGAAACTATTAAAGCCTTACAGACTTTAAGCTTTCCGACGCATGCCAGAGTACCCTCAACATTGTATTAGGGACGGACATAGTAACAAATTAAACGCCAATGGTGCGCAATGTTATGTAGCCTATTTACATATTTGTTCACATCAACACAGAAAACTGCACCAAACCAAAGTTTCTCTAAGGCATTAATGTAGTGTCACATAACTATTTTTAATAGAGTATGGCCAGTGAATCTCTTCAAAGGAATAGAGATCAAAGCACAATATAAATCTAACAAGTATAAGCAGAGCTATACAAGTTTAAGCCATTGTGAGTAACATTTGTGGAATCATAACAGTTATATATGAAAGTAAGTTTCCCTTTTATATGTACATTCTAGATGCCAGCAAAGTCATCATGAATTGGGCGTGTTCAATTTTGATAATGATTTGCGCCTTCCTCTGAACAGTGCCGGCGTATGATGGCGCACAGCGAAACCCCAGATGGCAGGAGCTCTCTTCCGACTAGCGTCACCGAAGGGCGCAACTAAGCAGGCGAGACGCACCGAGGCCCGCACGAAGCGGGGACCCAAGATGAAGATCGGTGCAATGAACAGAGGACCTGTGGATCCGACGTCAGGGGTCCCAGTCACAAACTCGACCGTTATAAAGGTAAGTCCAATTAAAGTAGACTATGAGTTACAATGAGGGTCCCCACCTACACTTCACCTACGCTATTAGAGTTGAAATCGTCTCTAAAAAATCGTGTCTCCCCGGTAAAAAATATTTAAAGAGCTGCCACACATATGCATAGGTTCCAATTGCAGTTAAAGAAATGTCCCAATTCCAGGAGGCTCCAATTCAAATGGACGCCGGTGGAAAAAAAGCTCCAGGCAAGGAAAGGAGAAGTTAAATGAGTTTAGTTACAAGGGGTCCAAGTAAATATGAACCAAAGTAGACAGGCTCCAACCGACAAAAGACTAGAGGACCAAATGGCTACAGCATCAACAAAATTCCTATGCCCAACAAAAATAGGGCTCCAACAATTCCAGGGCCCCCTTGAAAAAAACGCACCTCAAATACCAGGTGCTTCGAAGACAAGAGCCCCAAGAGAGGGGGCCCCAAGACAGAGGGGCCCCCAAGACAGAGGGGCCCCCAAGACAGAGGGGCCCCCAAGACAGGGGGCCCCAAGACAGGGGGCGGGCCCAAGACAGGGGGGGGCCCAAGACAGGGGGGGCCCCAAGACAGGGGGGCCCCCAAGACAGGGGGGCCCCCAAGACAGGGGGGCCCCCAAGACAGGGCCCCAAGACAGGGGGCCCCAAGACAGGGCCCCAAGACAGGCCCCAGACAGGCCCCAAAACAGGGCCCCAAAAGACAGGGGCCCAAACAGGGCCAAACAGGGCCCAAGACAGGGGGCCCCAGACAGGGGGCCCAAGACAGGGGCCCCAAGACAGGGGGCCCCAAGACAGGGGCCCCAAGACCAGGGGCCCCAAGACAGGCCCCAAGACAGGGGCCCCAAACAGGGGGCCCCAAGACAGGGGCCCAAACACGGGGGCCCAAGACAGGGGCCCCTAGACAGGGTAGAGCCCAATGATAAGGGCCACAAGACAGGGGGGACGCCCAATGACAAGGGGCCCCAAGACAGGGAGCTCAATGACAAGGGCCGCTCTTGTCCCCCCACAGCAAAGCCCCCCCCAAAAGCCCAGACAAGGCCCCCCCAAGATACCGCCCCCACGACAAGGCCCCCAAGACAAGCCCCCCAAGACGCCCCCCAGACAAGGCGGGACCCCCCACGACAAGGGGGACCCCCCACGACAATGGGGACCCCCCACGACAATGCGACCCCCACGACAATGGGACTCCATAACAAGCGCCCCCCAAGACAAGCCCCCACCCCCAACCAAAGGGACCCCCAAACAAGGGGGTCCTCTACGACAAGGGGCCCCCAAGACAAGTGTCCCCCAAGGACAAGGGTCGTCCCCAAGACAAGGGTCCCCAAGACAAGGTCCCCCAAGACAAGGTCCCCCAAGACAAGGGGTCCCCCAAGAAAGGGGTTCCCCCAGACAAGGTCCCCCAAGACAAGGGGTCCCCCAAGACAAGGGGTCCCCCAAGACAAGGGGGTCCCCCAAACAAGGGGTCCCCAAGACAAGGGGGTCCCCCAAGACAAGGGGGTCCCCCAAGACAAGGTTCCCCCAAGACAATGGGGTCCCCAAGACCAAGGGGGTCCCCAGACAAGGGGCCGTCCCCCAAGACAGGGGGTCCCCCAAACCAGGGGACCCCCCAAACAAGGGACCCCCAAACAAGGGGCCTTCAACACAAAAGGGGCCGCCCAAACAAGGGGCCCCAAGATAAGGGCCCCTAAAGACATGGGTCCCAAGATAAGGGCCCCCAAACATGCGGGTCCCCAAATAAGCCCCCCCAGACACTGGGTCCCCAGATTAAGGGCCCACAAACATGGGTCCCAAGATAAGGGGCCCAAGACCAAGGGGTCACCGAAGACCGAGGGGCCCCAAGAGAAGGGGGCCGTAATATGGGGGGCCAAAAAGGCCACGGGGGGGGCCCCATTGACCTGGGCATCCCGCAGTTCGTGACAGTGGCGTCGCGACGCCCAGTGCTGCGAGTTGAGGAGAAGGCACGAGGGGTGGGCTGAGGGGGCGTTGAGCGAGTGGTGAGGGGCGGGCCCGCGGTTGAGGGAAGGCATACGCCGCCTGTGGTGGTCGTCAGGGGGCGCCGAGGCGAGAGGACGGGGCGCGGTGCGGAGAGGGTTTGGGACGCCGCGCTCCGCTCGGGTGCCGCGGCCCCAACGGCGGCGCCGGCCCGGGGCGGGCTCCCAAAACAGGCGGGGGGCGGCATCGGGCGCGGGCGGCACCGGCGTCGGGGCGGTCGCGCCTCCCGGAAAGGGGCGAGGCGTCAGTTCCCGCCCGGCGATTCGTTTCCTGTTCGCAGCGCAGTCGGCTGAGGGTGGTTGGGCGCGCGCGGGGTTGGAACCGGCTCTGTCGCCAGGAAGGCGGGTGGGTTGACGGGCCGCGCCCGGGGGGGCGCGGAGAGGGGGGAACCGGGGGGTCGGGCACCGCGCGCTGCATTCACGGCCTGCGGGCGACGGCGACGGCGAGCAACGTGGTCGGCAGGTGGGGAGGAGACGCTGATGTCGCGCCATCCGACAATCCTCCCAGGGCAAATTCTGTCGACCTCTTGAAACACATGCAATCCAAGGATGTTGATTACTCATTTACAAACACTACATACATATTGCAGCAGTACTTCCACAATGTATAATGAAACAAATTAACGTTCTGTGTTAAGAACTTTTATCTTGACTCTTGGATCTAATTGTATGATAGAACGTTTCAATCTCAGATTGCAGTAAATGATTTTGGTTTTCTCGGCCTCCTTTAATAATAATCGTCAGCGAGATCAACGTAATAGATATTTTATTTATTCGCTAATTTTCCAATATATTTTTTTACATTTTATACATACATATTTTACAATTTTTTTTAGTTTGCACAAGATAGCGATCAAAAGTTTAAAGTAACACAAATCTATGTAGCAAAGTAAACAAAAACAAGAATTATGAAATTTAAAAAATACATTAATACTACATCCAAAACAACACATCTCAGTACACTTAGTAAATCAAAATGTGTCAATTTGTAAAAATTTGATCAAACAAAATTATTTTACAAAAATCAAATTTCTCTTAAAAGTTTGACTGGAGGTCTGATCCAGAACACTGAAGAAAGTGACGAAAGTGCCATTTGCATCCAACTTTTGAAATTATATTCCACAACTTATTTTTCCAAACTTCCAAATTATATATTGAATTACTCTCTCAATAATAAGCTAGAAATTTGAAACCATTTCGATTACGGTTGGTGCGAAAATGGTACACATGAAAACTGATGTAAATTTGTTAATACTCTTTTTTCCATAAAGTTATTTCGAAAGTCACATTTTGATTAATACATAAAATACAGACATGAAATTATTTTTGTTGAATAGGAATTTCTAACGAATTCGAATCTGGTAACAAGATAGTGGCCCCGCTTATTTCCTTTTCATGTTTTAAGTAGTTACTCGTTGTCACTTCTAATCCCATCTTGAAACTTCTCAATACTGTTTCGAAGATTCTCATCGTCTCTTATCATTCAACACTCATTCCCTTCTTTATTTCAAGCGAGTATTTTGTGAACAATCATCTACATCAATATTAGGGTTGCAAGATTTCATGATGATTTCTCACAGACAGGTTTCCAGCACGCTCTACATGTGCTACAGAAATATGCACATGTGAACCTTTTCTCCGTACTTCGCAGTACTTGCACTTCGCAGTTTCATCGTCAGTTTCAATAGTGTTCTCATTTTTTTCTAATATTTGGACCACGACAATTTTCCTGCTCTGGAATATACTTTTAAAATTCATATGTATTTTCTTAAATTACCAAATTTTTGCAAAACCAATTTCAAATACGACTTAACAATATACTTTGATTTACATTTTTATATTTAATTATTTTATTATATATTTTGTTATATTATTATTGTATGATTACTTTTATTACTATATTATTATTATTATTATTATTATTATTATTATTATTATTATTATTATTCTAGCGTTAAGAATAATTACATTTTCGAACAACTCGTTCATATTTTATAATAATAGGAATTTTTCATTAATGGACTGAAATTCACAATTGAAAAGGGTTGAATTATTAAATATCAACGTATTTTAAATAATTACTACTTCCTAAATTTAATTATAATTTTTGTGTAGGAAAATTTACATCAAAATGTGACATTTAAGAATTATTTTAACAAAATTCTTTCACAAAAACTGCACGTTTTCTTTCAACATTTGTATCAGATTTGGTCAAGAACACTTTATTGAAGTGAAATAAGTGCCATTTGCATTCAACTTTTGAAATTCCATAATTTTACTGTTTCGAACTTTTAAATTAGAGTTTGATAAACTCTCATGAATATGAAAAAAATTGAAAACATTTCGAAAACAGTTGGTGCGAGAATGGTACACTTGAAAATTACCAGGACAAAATTGATCAATAACACATATTTAAAAACAACACAGATTGTAATATTCCAAGTCACAATTTGATTAATATATGTAAGATTCACAAAAATAATGTAATATGAAAAAAGAAGAGTTTTTATAAAAAAAATAATTCATCTTTCATTTGAGGGTAACGGAAAGTAAACTAGCATATCAGTCACAATTTTTTAAAAATGACGTGGTCCATAATTTCTGCAAATTTGAGAAGATTGAAAATTCATAATACTAACAGCAGAATAATATTAACTGAATAATTGTCTGCGTAATGTACAGTTCAAACTGTGAGCGATGTTTATGCACAGATTTGGTTTTGAGAAATAATAATTACTGACTACAACTGAAGCAATAAGTCCGCTTTTTAGTAAGAGAGTGTTGCGTAATATTTCATTTCGTTTTCCTTCTTGTTTTTTTAAAGTACCAAAGGCTCATTTCTAACCTTACCTTAAAACATTGGTTTCTCGAGAAGAATCATTCACCACTCTGCTATGTTTGAAGGTTCTCGTCGTCTCCATCTTTCAACACGAATTCCCTTCCTTGCTTCAAGCGAACATGTGTGTTCAATAATAAATTGCAGAAAAAATATTTTGTAAATAAATATTTGGTGTGGAAGCAACAGCAAAATAATTTCAATACTTTTAAAGACGTGGGTGAATATAAATTATGAAAGAGCCCAGCAAATGCCAGCCAGGTGATCCTATCAAATGATAAAAATGTGATACAAAGAGGCCTATTTGAACTGTGCAAAATTTCAGAGTTATTTCTATTTCTAAAGAGAAAACAAAGATGTCTTATGCGAGAAAGTGGCCTGTAAGATGCAAGGTTGTAATAGAAGAAAGAATTGGAGAACTATATTGACAGAAAAACAGAAAGATTCAACCTAATGTGTGAACTATAAAGGGACTCCTTCACAAAACCAGAAAAGGTACAGATCAAATTTCATAAAACCATGGTAATACCAGCAGGAATGTACGTGAGCGAAACGTGGACTATGAAAACAAAGGACAGAAGTAGAAACACGTCTACTGAGAGGAATCGCCAGAGTTTTCAAAACAGATCAAACAAATGAAGTGATGAGAGATAAAGAGAAAAAACATACTTGCAGTGTTCCGAAAAAATATAGATGAATGAAGAATTGTGCGTGGCTAAGCCACGTATTGCGAATGGATAATGGCAGAATGCCAAAAAGCATAATTAACTCCAGACCTCGCAATAACCAGTTGCAATAAGAGTTGCAACAGACTTCCGAGACGAAAGCAAGAAGACTAAGGAGAAGATTTGGAGTCAAAGAAAAAAAAACAGTTGATCTCACACAGACTGGTTTCCAGGATGCTCTACGAAGACGCAACGTGGAGACATACTTTCTCTCTTCCATTTCCCATTTGCAGTTTCAACTGCATTGCCCTTGGAATATAAATTTGTTTTCATGCAGTGTTAGTAGACGCGATAATTTGATCTGGTAAGGAGATTTTCGGAAAGAGAAGATAGGATTTTCTTCATATTCAAGAGGCAAATATGGATTCATTTTCCGTTATCTCCAAAAGGCCAAATTCTTCAAGCCCCTATCTTCAATTTATTCCGCAACATTATTCATTACTGTCTAACATTGTTGAGACTGACAAAATAACATTGTGTCAAGTATCCTTTTAAGTGACCTAACTCACTATCCCCAATATCCAGCCATTCACCCATCCATGCACACAGACACACACATATACATACACACATACACAAACATACATAGACACGCAAACGAAAATACAACACATACATTCAACCATCCATCCGTACATGCACCACATTATTTTCAATTCACATGACAGTTATATATATTTTTTAAGTCAATTGATTTTTTTTTAATTTTTGGACAGGACGTAATATAAAATTTATCTTACAACCAACTTAATAAAAAGGTTGAAAATTTTTCATTAATGTTATTTCTGCAATCTGGATTGAGGCGCTCTACAAAATGCACTGGTATTATATTGGTGGTTGTAGTTGCATAAGTTCCTTTTCCAATAACGTATAAAAGGTAAACGCATATTAGATTAGAATCATTTAAGCTGTATTTAGAAAATCTTCAATCCTTCCCCTCCCCCGTATTTCTCTATATATCTGGTAGATAAATCCTCTTCTCTTGCTTTAACAGTAGTAAATGTTTATGTCGGATTACAATTCTTGGATTTTTTCTAAATTATCGAAGTTGTCAATATTAAGTTTCATTAAAAGCTTCATTTCATGTCGCATCAAGTAGATATCCTTTACGATGGGCACTTCCTATTTATAATTTAACCATATTTCCTGTTTTCACGTTTCCATTGTGATTCGGGATAGGATAACGATAACCTTGAAATATGCTCTACGAATTCTTCCAGCTCTACGTAAAATCATTAAGTATCATTTCACGTCGACGTATTACATAATTTATACATTTTTATAATATTTATCGGTTTTGTTTAATTAACAGGTCAAAGGATTACTCAAGTACATTTAGAAATTTATAATCTGATGTTCTATTTAGTTTTTAGCACTCCAGGTTAGCTGTGTTTTTACACCACAAATTATCCTACTTAATCTACAGATTAGGTTGTCAGTTATCTTGTCATTCTCACCACTTAGTTATGCTGGTTATAACACCTTCTAAAGACACATTTGTTCCTATATAGATATTTTTTCTAGCAAATGATCATGCAACATCGCAACAGTCACGGAGAGGCTGACTGCGAAAACGCCAACACACCAAGGCAGGGCGGAGTTATAAAAATCAATGGTTCTCTAAAGCATATTCAAAAAGTAATTTAATTCATTTGTATAAGCTCCAAAGACCTTATGAGCTTAGTGGCTAAGGATTATGAGATTAGTGGCTAAAAGTAGTTGAGGTTGGCCCCTTGCGTGTTTAGAATTATTGAAATTACGATTATATCTTGAGGTCGTTATAATATTGATGGGATCTTTCTTGAAGCTCTCGTACTCATTGAAAAAACTTACGAGTTTGATGTCAAATGACACTTTCCCACATCAAAGATGGAACGCCGCCGCCACGAAAAGTAGGCGGGGAAAGGTGGGGCGAGTGGTGGTCGATCGTTTAAGTGGAGCGTAGGTGGGAGCACGAGGAAATCTAGCAAGCAGAATACTTCTGTAGAGTGGTTGAATTCTCTGCTCGTGGTTGTAAACAAAGTAGCACAGATACTCACTTTTGCTTAAATGCTTATTAGTGAGTAGTAACACAGTGCATGGCGTAGTGGCCCGCAATACACGGCTTGGCGTGCGGAAGCTCTGCTATACAATACAAACACAGTAGTTGCGCAGGCTACGTATGGTGCTGTAGGGCACAGTAAGCAGCTGTTACAACATTAAGTATTCTGTGAGAGTGGTTTTGTAGATTTGGCCAGACAGAGATCACATGTAGTGTTTCTTGCCAAATTCACAATTAAGTATTTAGATCTTCTAGAGAATACGAGAAAATAACGATCGTAGGAACAGTCCGATTCTAGTTGTTCACAGTAATGACATTTATTAACATCTAGACTGTATCAGCCACCTGACGTCTGTGTATTCTTTCTTCTTGCTTGATTCTTTCTTTTCTTGTGTCTGCTTACTTTGGCATGGTTTCTAGTTGTTATTCTCTTGCTTCATAAACATGCAATTTCGTTCTAAATTTATGTACGATAATATCCTTTTTTCGATTTCTAATCTTCGACGCCATCTATCACGTACTGAAATCGTGACTGTACTATCTTAATTTCCGAACAATATATAGCATTTTCTACAAATATCCAATGTAGCATTATTTTTTCTTTCGCCTAGAAGCAATTTGTTAATGAATCTGTTAGCTACTTATCTTTGTTACAAACTCGTTCAGCAGTAAATTCTTAAGAGCTTCACGCTGCTGTTCTCTGTGAAGCTTCCACTGCCCCGATATCCCGGCATCCAGTTGTGGCAGATCAGTTGGTTACCTCGGGCATCAATATTCAGCTTCCCCGTCCCAACTTTCAGTCGAACTCAGACGCTGTACCTCTCTATCTTGAACCACAACCATCTTGAGTCAAATTATTATTGTTCTGCGCTTTCAACAGCAACATCTAAGAGTCAAACTAATATCGTTCTGCCCTTTCAACACCAACATCTTGAGTCAAACTGCCGTTGTTACTAATTCATGATGCTCCAACTTGTGTTTATTTGTTGGAATATCAGATTTTGTCCAACTGTATTCGTGGATTTAACAATATATACACAATTTTTAACCTCTCTTTTATTCTTCGTTCAGCACAAGTTTGCCAACAACCAGTTTTTTTCTTCTTCTGTATGAGCATGATCACTTTTCGACACATGGAGGTTAATTAGATCCCAACGATTTTGTTTCTGCAGTACCACTCTAGCCACACGGCCGCCCTTTCTGGCAGCACATGAATGGTGATCACTACATGAATTTGAAGAGCACGTGTCATCCTTAACCTCGCTCCTGATGGTATGCGGACTCATCTTCTTACTTGGCACCAAAGTTCCATTTCTTCGAAATATCTCAACAAAATTAAGAAAACATCACTTTCATTCATGTTTCTCCTTGGAAAAAAAAAAAAAAGAAAAAAAAAACATGTATGGAGATAAATATTTTCAATAGTATAATTCTAATTTTCTTTCATTGATATGCAATTTGTTCTCTTGCACTCCTAGAATTTTTTCTTCTGCATTTCATGGATTAACCTTGTGCCTGTTCCATCTTCACAAGTTTGCCGTTCTATCGTTTTGGGAGTTTGCCAACGTCTCTTCTTTCATGCGGTTGATAGACGAAAGCTTTAGGTAGTGTTGTATTATCTATCATTTCCGGGTGTTAATATCAAATGTTTCGTGTTTTTAGTTATTTTGCATCCAACTTAACATGTAGTTTTTCCCTAATTTTCTCGTTACGAATATCTTTCGCGCACACCAGCGTTCTCCTCGAAAACTTTATTTCATGGACCTGTATTATCTCCTAGAATTTATTGGTTTAATTACAATAGCATATCGACCGCACGTGTCCTGATAATGATTATCAACTACACATTTCTGTTACGCTCATTTCTTCCCCAGTATGGGCAGAGAAAGATGAATTGCTTTGAATTTCGAACATCTTTCGAGCAAGTAAAAAGTTTCATTTTCATTTTTGTCGTTTGATTTCAATTATTTAGAGTTAATTGAAAGTATTACAAGTTAATATGATTTACTTTTGAATGCTTTTGTCCCCTTCCAGTTAATTATGAATTTGTTGGACATCTTCCGGACAAAATATAGGTTTCTTCTGTGGCCAATAGGCCACAGGTTTGGTATTGGAAATTTGCACCTGTGTAATATGAATCACCTACATTTTTTGAGATGTCTTAATTAGCAAGAGTAAGACAAAACATGTTGCTGCTCGTAAGTACTGCAATCACAGTCACAATGGCCTCTTAAGTAATTATGCATAATAGTAACTGTAAACGCATTATTTTCATTTAGGCAACCACGTTTATGCAACTACGACAACCAATAAATACAGTCGCTTGTTTTCTGTTTGGAAAGTCTTCACTGGTATCCTAATGGATATGGTATAGGTTCACCAATTGATCAACATGGATCATAGAATTCGGTGCAACAAATGTACTCTGCACTGTACAAATGTACTATTGTTAGAGACCATGGACGTTTTTGTGACCAATTTAATTGAATACTTGTTTCAATTCATTCTTCCGTATAATGATGGAATACTCTTCGTTTCATCTAAAAAACCGAAGTTGATTTAGTTTTCAGAAATCAGCCTTAGATTTCGTACTAGTGCAGATACACTTCACGAGTCGAATGGGACGAGGCCTCTGCTGGCGAACTACTAATCCAGATCGTCTATTGGCAGAAGAAGCTCGAAGAAACGATTCATACGCTCGAAGACCATAATATATGTGCTTTAAATCAAGTGAGCCTCGGTGAGAATTTACTTCTAAAAAAACGAATCCTGAGACTGTTCAGTGATGAGGAGAACAGATGATGTCGCCAATTCGAGAGAGCGTTACAAAACTGAAGAGACAGTGAAACAGATCGTGGGTCCATTCAAAAAAATGTAAACTAAACAAGTCGTGGATCTCTTCAATGAAGAATAGAGATGAACTGAATCTATGTTTCATTATTGAGAGAGGACTATTGAATGTGGTTATTTCTGAATCTGGATTGTAAGTTGCTAGTGTACGAGTAAGAGTCAGGTGATTTTTTACACATTTTTTGTCTTCATTAATTGTTCAGTTGTGCTCTTTCACTTAGGATTTTCTCGGATCTATCTTCATGCTTCATATCAATTGTGCCATTGCAACAAAACATTTAAAATCAATTTGCATGCTGGTTTTAGGAACTGATTCTACCATTCACATTGGATATTATACATTGCTCCAGCATTGACTGTTAAATAAAATGCTCGAATCCAAGAATTAGATCCAAGAGTCAAGATAGCCCCATTTCACTAACAAGACACAGTATTCTTATTATTTTCATTATCTACGTTCTTTCTTTGGATGTTTTTGCGTCGTTTTACAAGTAACTGAAGAGAAACCTAACAGTTACTATGTGAAACAGGAGTATTGAAGTTCTCAAAGAATGGCTTGCACATTTTTTATTTTCATCCATAAAAATCATCTAACCATGTCTTTTCTTCCGCTACAGGATCTATTTACATTCTTGTTGAAATTGGTTTCACATAATTGTTTACATTGTTGACTAGAAAATAACCACATGTACACAAAATAAAACGCAGAAAATAACGATCATAAGAAAATTCAGTTTTGCAAATAAGATCGTTGGCCATCTCAATTTACCTGCACAGGTACTAGTGTCCAGAAGCACGCAGGTTAGGAATGCGAGGGGTCTCGAGAGTGCGGAGTGCAGGCATGTCGAGTGATGTGGAGTGAATGTTGTGGCGTTTTTCACGATAGGGAAATTACTACAAACTGCGTCCATGGGTCAACTCCATTTACTTATCATTAATGTAGAAACTATTGGGTGGCGAAGGGACATCCAGTGAAGTAGAAATATATGAAATTAAGTGAAAAAGGAGTCAAGTTAAAAACAACGGGAGTCAATTAAAAACAACGGAGTCAAGTTAAAAACAACGGGAGTCAGGTAAAAACAACGGGAGTCAAGTTAAAAACAACGGGATCAAGTTAAAAACAACGGAGTCAAGTTAAAAACAACGGGAGTCAAGTTAAAAACAACGGGAGTCAAGTTAAAAACAACGGGATCAAGTTAAAAACAACGGGAGTCAATTTAAAAAACACGGGAGTCAAGTTAAAAACAACGGAGTCAAGTTAAAAACAACGGGAGTCAAGTTAAAAACAACGGAAGTTCAAGTAGAAAAATAAAGTGCACGTGCAGTGAATTGAACGTACTGAGAAGTGAAAGTGAAGTGATAATAATAATAAAGCGAAGCGAAGAAAAAGAAGTGAAGCGAAGAAAAAGAAGTGAAGGGAAGCGAAGAAAAAGAAGTGAAGCGAAGCGAAGAAAAAGAAGTGAAGCGAAGCGAAAAAAGAAGGAGGCGAAGCGAAGAAAAAGAAGGAAGCGAAAAAAAGTAAGCGAAGCGAGAAAAGTGAAGTGAAGCGAAGTGAAAACGTGAAGTGAAGCGAAGAGAAAACGTGAAGTGAAGCGAAGAGAAAAAGTGAAGTGAAGCGAAGCGAAGTGAAAAAGTGAAGTGAAGCGAAGTGAAACAGTGAAATGAAGTGAAGGAAAAGAAGTGAAGCGAAGCGAAAAAGTGAAGTAAAGCGAGGTGAAAAAGTGAAGCGATGTGAAAAAGTGAAGCGAAGTGAAAAAGTGAAGCGAAGTGAAAAAGTAAAGTGAAAAAGTGAAGCGAAGTGAAAAAGTACAGTGAAAAAGTGAAGTGAAAAAGTGAAGTGAAAAAGTAAAGTGAAAAAGTAAAGTGAAAAAGTAAAGTGAAAAAGTGAAGTGAAAAAGTGAAGTGAAAAAGTGAAGTGAAAAGGGAAGTGAAAAAGTGAAGTGAAGAGAAGTGGAAAAGTGAGGTGAAGGGAAGTGGAAAAGTGAAGTGAAGGGAAGTGGAAAAGTGAAGCGAAGGGAAGAGGAAAAGTGAAGTGAAGGGAAGTGGAAAAGTGAAGTGAAGGGAAGTGGAAAAGTGAAGTGAAGGGAAGTGGAAATGTGAAGTGAAGGGAAGTGGAAATGTGAAGTGAAGGGAAGTGGAAATGTGAATTGAAGGAAAGTGGAAATGTGAATTGAAGGAAAGTGGAAATGTGAATTGAAGGAAAATAAAAAAGTGATCTGAAAAAATAGAAGTAAAGTGAAAAGAAGTGAGGTAAAGTGAAAAGAAGAGAAGTGTGATTTCTTTACAATATGACGATACATTTGTGTGGAATTAATATACTATAATAACGAATTTATATATGTTGTATTCCCTGTCTTCACACAGATGTATTTCCAATATGGAATTGGCATCACTTTTTTGTTTTAGGACTTAATTGTCTTCTGAGTATATTCTTCCGTCATGACCAAATTGTGCGAGTCATTACTTTTATCTGCCGTTTTCCCTTAGTATGAAATTGCCGTTTCATCCTTTAAGTTATATTCTTACATGAATGCGTCAGCGGGTTTTGTTTTGTGCTTCAACATCAGGAATTCATTTTTTAATATAACGTTCATTTCCCTTAGAATTTCAATCTCAGTTTTATTCAAATGTGTCTTGCACACAACTATTTAATGGAACTTGACAACCGTGAGAACAGTTGATCAAGGGGAAACGTTCATATTTTTTGTGCATATGACGAGAATCAGCGTCTTCGGCTGATTCTACATTTTTTCAAAAACTATTAATCATCTATTTCATTTAAACTCCAATGCATACGTGTGCTATTAACTTTATCTTATTTTCTTCTACCTACCAAACTATCGACCCTCCACCTTAAATTGTATAAATATTATTTGAAGCATTAAAGCTTCAAAGGAGGTTTCATTATACATTTAATGCATTGTTAAATGCATATTTCATTCATTCCTCAACATTCACAACACATTACAAAAACACATTTTACCCTCGCTTATATCCAGTGTCAAAATAATCAACTACATTTTCACAGCATAATACAACACATTATACTCCTGCATACACCCAGTGTCAAATCAATCAACATCGAATTGGCATTCCATACGGTCTTCAAGCGCGAGACACAATTTCGAATGGAAAGGTGCCGTCGGATGTCCGGCTGTGCGTGTTCGCCCCCGAGCCGCCCCCACCGCCCTCGTCTTCCGCCCGAGACGCGACGCCTACGCGTGCAGGGCGCCGCCCAGTCCTCCCCCGCCCCGCTCCCTCACCGTCCCACTCCGTGTCCTTCGCCCCGTTGGCCGGACGGCGTCGCTGGCGAAGGCGCTCGTTCGCGGGCAGCCCCGCTCGGCCCCTCTATCGGCCAGCGGGCGTCGGGGGCGACGTCGCGGCGGCTGGCGCGCCGTCCCCCCGGGGGGTCACCGCGGCCGCTCCCGGATCCCCGCCGGCGCGCCGCCCCTGCCCACCTCGCCCCCGCCCGCCCGCCCGGCGCCCCGCCCTCCGCCGCCCGCCCCCCGCCCGCGCGCCCCCGCGCCGCCCGCCCTCCCTGCACTTGCCCCGCGGCGCCCCCCCGCCCCTCCCCGCGACCGCTCGCACCCACCCTCGCGCCCCCGCCCGCACGCACCCCGTCACTCGCGGCCCGCGTCGCGGAGGCGGGAGCGCCCAGGCCCCAAACGCCGCCGCACGCAGCACTTCCCTCTAGAGCCAAGCTGGGAAGCAGGCGGCACCTTCGAGCATGCCCTTTGCCTCGATGGGCAATTGGGAGCCCAACACACAACGAAAGGTATGTGAATATTCTTGGAGTGGTCATTAGAAAGGAAATTAACATGCTATATACATGAATCTATGTTAAGAGTCATCATTAAATCGCAAATGTGAGATATGATGAGTTAGTTATTGAGTTATCACAAGTCAGAAATACTTAAACCTGCACTCTAATGGCATTCATTTTTATTTTTTGCTGTTTACATTATAATATTTTAAGTTTGTATTTTACATTTTATTATAAATAATACATTCGGAAACCTTGAACTGTTGTTGTCTGTATTCACCAAATGTGCTCATATCATCAAGACAAGGAGAAACTTTTGATAATCTATCTTATCAATTCTATTCTAGCTTATCTGAATTTTTAAATGGGGATTTTTCTTACTGTTTCTGTTTAATAGCTCTCCACAATAGGAATATCCCCATATATAATGATTTCTGAAGTAAGATTTCACATGAATTTCCAATGACAGTTCTAGATAGCACGAGCTTTCAGCGGGTAAGACGCTCTGGGAAGAAACATAATTATACTGCCTTTACTACTAGTTATCCATGTTCCATAACTTGAGAGCGCTATCAAGAGTGGAGTATATTTTATGTAAACTCTCGAAACGTCCATCGGAAATAATGCGATTGCTATATTGTTATAGTCATGATGTGTCCCTTTTTAGATGCCATTTTCCATTTCAGCTTTACTGCCTACAAATAATAGAATGCTTTTTCCATTTTTACACAAATTTCTAGAAATAATGACACGTTTCCAATTTTCACTGACCTCACATATAATGAGAACTGACTCAAGGAGATGACCCTGAAATGGATTTCCCAATCTCCAGATATCAGAGGTACCAAATGATATCCAATCAGATCATGAAGGTGACGTAACTACAACACTTACTATTGTTCTCTTTCACTCCTTTAATACAGTCTCGAACGAATACACAGCGTATTACTTTCTGATATATTTATAATATACTTATGATTACATTTTATAGCTAAAAAAAAAAATTTCAAGAATTTGACGAAAACACACGTTTGAAAGTCTCCGTCTCTGAAAAGTGTTTCAAAAGTGTGTTACATGATTTTTGTCATTATTATTACATGATAACTACTGTAGTTTATGTAGTTTGTCTACATGTAGAATAAATACGATTATATAATTAAACCATATACAACATTCATAAGAACATACAATTCACGCAGGCTATCGTCATTGTTAAGATTTAAATATAATGAATGTAATTTTTTTTTTCTTTCAGGTTAGCATGCTCCGTTGGAGTTTGAGGGAAGTCCAAAGCCTTTGAATCTTCTGCTGAAGTTTCCCGAAATAAAGCAATTCTTTTTTATATTTGTGTATCCAATTATTTTAAAATAAAATAATCGATAGCTTTTTGTCCCTTCTATTTTTATTTACTCTTTTTCGTAAGATATTTTCCCAGGCCACGTATGAACTTAAGCCGTGATTACATCAAGAAACTAGCGGTGCTCAAACAGCACAGATTTGATTGCATTATTTGAAATGGCTATAGAATATTATGCAAATGTGTTTCGATCCAGTACTTTTTCCATCCTACGATTTGAACTCAGGTTCTTCGATTTAGCACGCCATTCAGTTACCCCTGCAGCACCAGCCTCTTAGATCAACTAAGTCTCCCCGAGGGTTTAAAAGCAAAGCTGAACATTTACAACTTTCATAAATTAAGAGATTCTTATTAAGAAACGTTTATATCTTCAATATGGTAGTTGCAGGAAGATGCAATATAGCTTCCGAATCTTTAAAATTCATTTGGGATAAGTGTCACACCAATGCACTGAAGTACTTTAGGTCGTGAACGACACGTGACGTAAATCTAGAGTTTATATAAGCCAAGTGGCCGATTTGGGAACCAGAATGCCAACTAGCTTCAGTCTCTCCCACTATTACAGGACGTTTGTCCGGATCGAGGTTTCAGAATTACAGTAAGACTTTCATTTTTCATTGACCAAGTACGTAAAATAGGTAAGCTATTTACAAGCACGAACTACTTGCATGATTCTCAAAACAGAGAAAATTCGAAGAAAAAAGTATGTTTCTACTCCTTGTATTTAAATTATATTAAAGAGTTTTCACAACTGATTTAATTTGATGGCGGATCAAAGGAAATAATTATCAGAGGGGAAAGTAGACTACTCGAAATTTTACTGATAACCCCTGCGCTATTTGCATTAACATTCAGGTAAAAAAATAATGCTACATACATACAAACAGAAGATGTTTAAAACAGAAGATTCCAATCGAAGGGTTGGCAGCTGCCTGTACTGAGTTTCTATAAGTTTCCTTTACTGAGGTGCTTTGAACTGAAACTGATTCTAAATAAACTAAAACTGTGTGACGGTCCATTCGGACGCGCCACAATGATTACTAAAAAGGTGCAATAAAGTAATTAAAAACTGACGTACTTAATAAAAGGAAACAGTCAAAGGTGCAAGGGCGGTGTTTATTTCTAAAAAAACAAGGAACTATGCTGGTAGCAGTCCAGGTAAAAATTAATAAAGAACCGTTTAGAAAGGATACACAGTCACTCGAATTCTGGGTTATTATATAATAATGAAAATTTCTTATTGAATGAATGTTCGTATGCTTGGAAAAGACAAGTCAGGGATATAAGAAATGGGCCATTACATAAACGTTTAGACCATTTTAGGAATTTGTAAAATGGGTAGGGTAATTAGATTCAGTATTTGAAGTTTAATTAGAAAGTATTACAATGAAGAAATTGTGGAAACCAAAATAATCTAAAATTGGAATATAAAAATGTACAGTGACTTTGACAGAAGAGAAGAGCTGCCCTTTGTTTTAAAACTGCGAGGTGAGGAGAAAGGTGTACAACAATGCACATAGACGGGTTGGCGATCTGGTTATGCTGGCATCGTGGCAGAAGTGAAATCTGGAGTTTTTATGTAAAAGTTGGTAGGAAGGTGGGAGAATATCACGTTAATTCATTCCAAGTGCATGAGTAATGTAGGTTATGTCACCAACTTGTCACAGAAGAATGTCTATACTCACATTCGTTTAAGAATCCTGGTGTTGAAGGCAGAGATACTATTTTTTTCTAAGGTTATCGTGAAACAAACTTGAGAACATGTGGACCATTTTCATCGTAGTCCCTCCCCCCCCCACAATTAGATACAAAGCACTTGTAGACCACGGTAAAAGTTAAATGAATGTTTCTTATACGTGTAGCGCAATTAATCTTCATCGGTATCAAGGGATTATTAATAGTACTTCTAGTTGTTGATGCGAGAGCGAATATTGAATTAATAATTACGCAAATATACCTTGTAAGTTTCCACAAACCACGGTGTACACAGAAAGCGAAAACAGTATAAGGGAAACTAAGCCTTCTCAGCGTGACGTCCCAAATATAGTCACCATCACCAAGGGTTGAAAAATAAGCGGCATTGGTGGTATTCGATAAGAAGCGAACATGCAAAAAATTCAATAGAATGACCACGAATATCTCACCCTGTAGATTACAATGGGAGAATCGGTTCTTTGAGGCCTTTGGCCTCAACATTTTAGTTTTTAAGGCCGCTTTGTTTAGGGGGTTATTTAAGGATTTACCTGACTGAGTGCTGCTGATTGCATTTGACAAGAAAATTTAGATGCGTTTTTTAACAAATTCTTTACATTTTTGAAGTCAAAGAGCAATAGGTCACGTCTCCGTGAAATTCTCTTTCTTTAGAGACCTCTTTGATAAAGATCGGTTGCATGTGAGAGCCGCAAAAAGTATGTATACTACTGAAATAATATAGGAGACTATATTCTCATTTGATATTACACTCATAATTACGACTTATTAATAGCGTACATGAGCGTGAGCGTACATGAAGAAACCTTTTTCACAATTGTTAGATCAAATTTGATTAATGTAGTAATACGGAGGTTAACTACGGATCGAAGTTTTTAATATTAGAACGTGTGTTTCAATACAACATCCTTAAACCAGAGGAAATCGTCGTTTTCTTACCAATGTAGCTTCTTTACTGCTGTAATCAGAAGTTCAAAATTTGACGTTTTAATTGTACCTCTTATGAGTGTAAAAAAATATAGATTACAAATACCATAAATCCTTCGTCTGGATCTCTGCGTTACAAAAATCTGCGGAATCAGTAGTAGAAATTCTATTAAAGCTCCGGGTTCGTCAGGCTACGACTGTTCTCGACCCAAAAGTACTTGACATTCAAACGCCATCGCAGATGCCAGCTTACGAATGCCAAGAGCACCATTACGAGAAGAGGAGTATTGATCAGTTCTTAATGTCAAACGTCCACCGGGATGCCACAAGGATTGGTTAACCGACTTTGCGCGGCATTAATTTTAATAACAGAGCAACCACAAAACAAACGGATAGTACATTTAGTAGGCTGCGGTTACAGAATTCCAAATTGCAGGAGTAACAACGATACGAAACACTCATGGTAGGGGATGACCATTTCATTCAAATTGGCATTTATGTCTTCCAACAAACGCGAGGGACGTGATGGATAAAGTCAATATCTTGTATTTGAATGGAATAACAGTTTTATGATGTATTTGATCCAGAAACGATAGAAATCAAATAGAACTACTGTTTTTAGGCGCCGATAGGTAGCAGCTAGCAACAGGCTGGGGTAATGCGGAAAAGCTAGCTAGAGATTAAAAAACTAACTAGTGCGATAATGTCTGGGCCGTTCTGTAGCACCACTAGTTTAAAATGAAAAAAAATGGGTATATTGTGCAGTATTTTAATGATTTTTTTGTCTCTGTATAATGCATGAAATTTGTCTAGAGATTCAGAAATTGAATAAACCTTTGTCTTCGTGTTTACTTTGCTTTTAAACAGCAGTGCTCACTTTTATTTTTTCCCCCGATGAATGAAACAGCAACCTATGGGAAGTACACGAGATATAGTAAGCGATTGCAGTAACAAAGTGAACATCTCGACAGGTTTCGCACGGTGTATGACGTGAGAAATAGCTGATACAATAATATGTATCTCCCACAAATGTATCACAGTGCGTTAGGTGCGTTCTAAGTATAATGTGTTTTCTCGAGAAGAGCAAGTAATCCTTCCAGGTGATGATTGCAAATCTACGAAGGAAAACGACAAAATACATTAGCAAAACTATACTTATGAGCACCTTTTTAATTACAATGACTTAAATACAAGTTTCCGCAAGATAATGCATTCGGCAATGATTATCCAAATATCATAAAAACGTGTGCGTTTCCATCCTATTTACTCCAAGGCAGGGTCCTGAGCATCATGAAGTCATTTACAAAGTACTCATAAAAAATAGGTTTAGTTGATGTACTTCATTAAAATTTGATTTATTCGTTCGACTAACGGAGTCAATGAGAGAGACTCAAAGCCAACGCAATCCAGTTTTGGAATACACGTCGTTGGCGGACACCTATAAATCAAAGCAGACCCACGTAAATCGGGCAGATGCTGTCATTTGATGAGAAAATGAAAAACCGCTGAGGCAGAATGACGAGGTGGTTGTAAGTAATCATCTTGATGCTAATATCTCTAAATTGGGGCTTATTATTATCTCCTACAGGCCACTTCATAAAATTGAAACAGATACAATAGCGTAGCGGTTTCAAAACCAAATCACTTTGTGGATAATTTAATAAGACAATGACAATTCTAAATTAAACACGATTGACAATGTGAAATAAAATTAGTGAAGCTACAACAGAACATACTTTCTCGCATCATTTCTGGAATTAGAAAATTTCCAAAATTCAGACAACAATGGAGTCAAAAATGAGACTTTCGCCATTTTTAAACGTCTATGGAAAATAAATTAAAGAGAGAAATAGTTTACTTGCAATGTGTGTCAAGGACGATCTCTGACGAAGTCTGATTCAGAAGCGCAAGGTATGCGCAAGAACGTCGGGGGAGAAGGTAACCAATGGGTTGTGCAACTCAGGAAGATCTTGAGTGAGACACGAATCTGGGTGGAACGGAACGCTGGATGGACAAATGAATACACACCAAGCAATTAGTCAAGGAAGAAAAGAGAAAGGGAAGATTAAGGTATTCTAGGATGAGAGACGAAATACCAAGTCACGGCAGAGAAACAGAGGCTTAACGAAAGGAGAACATGATTCTTGTGTCCTAATTTCAGAACCCACTATATCTTTATTGCAATAAAACATACCTTCAAAACCCACGTCCTCACACGTTTCCATTAGCACGCCGTCCCACGCCGTCCAAAGGGCCTGCTCAACAGAGCAGCACGTGCTGGGTGGTGCTGGTCTTCGCTTCCAACAAGATGGGCGCGGCGCGGGTGACGACGCGCTGGAGCTCTGTTTGCAGAGGCGGAGACCAGCGCAGGCCCTCGCCCTCGCCCACGCCCACGCCCACCCCTCCACGTGGACGCCGCCAAACGCAACAGCCCGGCAGGAGTTGAGAGTGCTGTAGATCAACCGCGTAGAACAGACTTCCACTGTCCATAATGAAGGATTTCGTTGGTAAAAAAAAAAACACTGAAAACTGCAGAAATATTTCGATCGCCTGATGTATAAAATTTTAGGTCTCGGAACGCGTCCCAAATAAATTATTGACAATAAATGGGGAGATATTGAATGCAGTAGTAGATCTTTCCGAAATAGTCTTTTGGTAGAGACTGATTTTTTTTATTTTACTCTAGTCCCTCTTGGAGCACAAGGTCTGGCAATATACTATACAAACTTTCATACTGATGTAAAAGTATCATGCTGACAATATACTTGTTTCCCTTAATGAAATATCTCCTCAAACAATAGATCTTTATGTGCATTTTTGACAAAACGTAAAGGTTCTCGGCTGCTCGCGTGACGCTACGTCGGAGGCAGTGATGCAGACATTTCGCCTAATGTTTGATAAAATAAACTTTTTTCCTAAAAGAAAACGGCTTAAAATATATTCTTTAATTTTTTTCTCGGATAGAGCAACGGTCGCTTAAAAATCATTGGGTCGCTATTATTGTCGTTGACCAGCTATGTGAATTTCAATTTGAATAACATGTAACGTTGTTTCTGCTTAACCGCAAATACGTTTTAATTGAGGCTTGTGGAAACAAACAAATATCACGGCGCGAAAGTTCCACGGCAGTATTGTCGAGTGAATCCCCTACCAGGGCGGAGGTGGAGGGAGAGAACGGGACGCATAACCCCCAGCGTGCGTTTTAATAAAACGCCGTTTCATTTCGATCGCGACCGCGTCGCCGCCGCCTCTGCCGCCGTGCCGTGACCGCCGCGTCACGAACGAAGTTTCCGCGAAACGCGGGGTTCGAAGAGGAAAGGGGACGCAGGTACAGTCTGTTCTCATGAGAGAGTGCGATGCACGAAGGAACACAAAATTCTTGATAATTTTACTTAATGCATGGGTCGGTAAAATTGTTCATATAGCATCCAAGGGAATGGATTTTTACAACCTTGCCCAACTTTGACATTCGGTTTTCCAGTAACTAAATAACGTCCGACAAACCAATATCAGCATACAAGCTAGAAGCTTGAATGTTTGACGAACTCCGCCGTATAAACGTTTCCACGGAAGATCAAATAAGTCTTCTGCTGCAATAAACGCTTATGCTGATGACTATTTTTTAAAATTGCGGAGTCAACTTGGAAAAACAAATCGGTACACAGAGTCACAAGAACTGAATACAAAGCAATAGTGTGTTTCACTATTCAATCAGGGAACATAATTGAGAACTCACGTCAAAATCTTCTGGAAGTATTTTTATTAACAGGTTGCGCGAAGTGTGTGGCTGTGGATCTAGTGGGTGTGCTCGTTACCTAACACCATTAGCCGTTTATGATTCGGTAAAATGGGCGCGTCAAACGAATATTATCTTCTCTAAGTATAATTTTGTTTCCTAAACTAGCGATCGCAATGTGAAACAGACTTCTCTTTCAAGTGTCTTCCAACCATCCACGTCGAAAAACAGCCCCAAAGCATTAATATAAACGAAGAGCTTCACATAATACGAATGACACTGGGGGCGGATCGCGAATGAGGGCCTGCGGATATGAAAAAACAATGCACCCAATGAAACGCCCGCGCTATGAACTTTTCACGTGCTGGGCTATCCTCGGCTCAGCACTTCACGGTGCAGCAGATCCGCGGAGGCCGTAAACATCCGGAATGGACGACGCTGACGCTGCCCTGCACGCAGTGGAACCATCACAACACCTTCGCCTTCGGGGTTGTGAGTCAGCACGCAGTTGAGAGAGCATTGGCGTTTGGTTGAGTGATTTATTAGTATTTCGGGGCGTGAAAACTGATAAGGTCATTAGTCCCGTAAGTGAAGTGCATGTTGTTATCGCTGGTGATTGCTGTGAGCTGTGTTCTCCATCTGGATGCAGAGATCCGGCGGAAATCCTACACGTTGGAAAACAGGATTTCCCCCAAAAGGGTATCTCTCACCAGCGGGGCACCGCCCCAGCCCGGGCAAGCTCTAACCTAGCGACTGGGCTCCCGGCATGTGTGGTAGTGTAGTGGATGTAACTGTGTGTGTATTAGGAGTGAGAATAGGACAAGGACGAGGAAGGAAAGATCGCTGTGCGGTCTGTGTCTTGTTAGGGTACCGTTCCAGCATTCGCCTGGCGTTGATCAAACACGGAAAACAACTGATGAGAGCAGCCGACCGTTGGAACTCTCCTCCAGACAGCAGCTGAATTGGACATAGCTATTTAGCTAGTGTCGAAAAGCCTGCCACCGTCGACATCCGTACCAAAGGACCATAGGTCAGATACACTCCAGTGTCATTAATTGATGCCCTGAGACACCTAAGGCGGAGTAAATTCAGGGCTTCCCGGAGGATCGGTGCGGCACACTAGTATATTGTTGGCCGAGCCTACCCCTTTTAAGAGGTTCTTGAAAGTTCTAATATATTGCTTATCTATTAATCGAAACGTGAAACAAGCGTTTAAGAAGCCAGAAGTTGTAGGAAATTATGATGAATTTTTAAATGCGTCGGTCTTACTATTGGAACCCTATTTAATGTTAACAGTTTCTGTTCAATGGCTGAATTTTATCGTTTGTCATCGTCGTCGAAATAATATTTTAATGTGTCTTTAAAAAAAATACGAAAATGAACTATGTACTTTGCAATTACAAATTTATTAAATAAGATTTTTCTGCGCCAGCCCGGATTTCATTGATCAGCTTAAAAATATCTTTCACTCAATTATTAGTTGCTCCCTGTGAAGTCTGTTTAGTAGACGGGTGATTGCGAAACAGGCAACTTGTTCGGTATGTAACTGTACAAGCTACATCTAGCGGCACGATTAATATATCTTTCTAACCAAAAACATTTTGTTTCTGATCTTCGAACCCCTGCAGTGGGGACCTAAACATGTTCCTTCGTCTATATTTTTGTACACCAGTGCGCAGTGCCACTCGTTCCGCGTGTGCATTGTACTTCGATTTATTTGTAGTGGCACTTGACGTTAGTCAGCTGTTACGGTGTTAACCAATCGGTAGTTTGAACGTCACCACAGTGAAGTCACTATGGTGACTTTCAAACTCCCGATTGGTAGACACCGGAACAGCTGATTAAACGTCAAGTGGCATTATAAAAAAATCGAAGTACAGAGCTCTGGCACAGCGCGTTGCTTCGTGAACGATCCCGCTTCTGCTCTGCTCTTGTCCAGTGAGGCTACAGCCGCAATGGCGTGTCTCGGCGAAAGGCCGTTCGTGAGGCAGGCGAGTTCGCACGTTCTCTGTTTGATTGGAGGGCAGGTCCGTTTTCAAATTGCATATACATGCGGGAAGCTCTAAATGTGAAACTTCGACAACGTTCCCTTACGTCACACCGTCTGATCGTGATAATAAAATAATCACTAATATAGTATAGCTGAAGTTGCATCTCCTGATACATCAGATGATATATTATTGACATCCTATAAGTTGTATCACCCATTACGGGTGTTCATTAATTAAAAAAAGCAACAGTCGATGCCGAAGTGATTCTGATGCAAGATTGTTCCTACACAAAGCCCCAGAGAATCGCATTGTCTCGTTAACAAGTAGAGCTTTCCACGGAAAAGCTGGTGCGACTCCAACCGAGTCATATTTGATAACTTTAGAATTATAACATATAATAAAAGTACATATAGTTTTTTAATATAATGTAAATATTGGTAACATATTATTGAGATATATTAAACAACTTGTTTTAGAAATTCAAGCAACTTTAAAAACAATTTTATTTCCTCATTTCGAAGTTTTGCCTTCTGGAAATATCAAGGCCGAAGGCACATAGTAACGGACTAATTTAAAAAAGAAAGGAAGGGAAATTAAAGACACCAACACATTTTTAAAAAAAGTGATTACTTACAAATTATTTGTATATTTTCACATATCGAAGTTGTGGGCAATTCATTGGAAATTTTTCAATTGTCTTTCAATTATATACCCTAATTTAATGCGAGAAAACTCCCAAACGCCTAAAACTTCATTTAATATTTCTGTTGCCGGAAAGAAGAAAAACTTAAATATATTTGCAAGAAAATTAACGACAATTTGAGATTCATCAAAATCTTATATTTCGTCACATCAAAGTTGCTGTAAAATCAAATATCTGTCATCAGGGAAAAAAATATTCAAAATATCTACAAATTTCTACAAGACAATTTTAGAAGCTTCAAAGAGAGTAGATGTCCCCTACAAATAAAATTACGCCCTGGATAGAAATTTGAAAGAGCCCGAGAAGGTATAAATACGCTAATGTAATCAGCGAAGGAAAGGGAAAACAGGACTCGAACACGGCGCCTGGCATCTCGACAAGGCGTTCGACACCCCCCTCCCCCTCCCTCGCGCCGCTGATCACGCGAACCGCTGGAGAATAGCGCCCCGCCCGGCGCGGCGCCCGGCGGAACTAAAGCGCACGCAACGGCGCCGCACCCGCGCACGCCATCAGCTGGGCGCAGGCACTGGACGCGTTGTCGTTTGCGGCTGGGCACACACGCGTCCCCAACTGACATGCACCATTCGATGCTCTTTCTTTTTGATACTTCTTTCGATACTCCGGTTCACATGATACTTAGCTAGGTAGAACGGTGCGCCTGTTGACATACCCTACGATGACACTTTTTTTAGGCACAATTGTTGTGCAAATTTGGTTTCTAATGCAAAAGTGAAATCATTTATTTACTTATCCTACTTAAGATAACATATTATTCATCTTTGTGCTCGACCTTCTCGTCTTTCCGAACCTGCCATGTGAATATCCGAGGCTGGCTGTGGCAACGGGCGGCGCACGAGCAACCCGCACGACCGGTGGAGAGGGGCGATTTCCGTCATGAAAGGTCCCAAATACTCATTGCCTCTTAAGCACTACTTGCAGTGCTTCATAGCACGAAATTTGCACTTATGAGTTTTGGAAGGCGCTGAACAAGCTGCAAAATGTCATGGCAACCCGAGTATCCAGCACGGTGGAGTGTTGCGTGTGAGCTACACTCCGATTGAAACACACGATGTACTACAAGATTACGAGTGGAAGGAGAGGGGGCCATTATCATCTAATCAGGAGCTCCAACTCCAAAAAAAAAATAGATTTTTATTAATTGGATTGTTGGTGAAGTAGATACCTTTTTATTATGATAAATAAATAAAGATATTGTCAGGTATCAATATTTTAATTCAACTTATGATCATTTCGATCGCGTAGCGATCATCTTCAGAAGAGCTTCAGAAGAAGCTGCAAGTTCTGAAGATGATCGCTACGCGATCGAAATGATCATAAGTTGATTTAAAATATTGATACCTGACAATATCTTTATTTATTTATCAAAATTAGATTTAACTGAGGTACCGATTGGATAACCTCTCCGTCCAATTCATGACCTGCCAATTTTTTATAGTTAGGATGTTGAGTGGACGCATCAGATGCCTTGCTGCTCGCGGCCGATGTCCATACTTCAATTGCGATGACGCACACGAGATGGCCGCAGTCACAGTCTTTAAAAGTAGCAGCCGCTATGCAAAATGACCTAGCAGTAGCACACCTACGGTTAACCACTTTCTTTGTAAATCTAGCCTTTCGATGTATTTCCGTCGTGATTTTAGGTGACACAGACACCGCAGGGGAAACATCTTGAATTAACCAACCATACAGGAGACAACGTGATGGCAAGGCGATTGAAATACAAATTATTTTTTTTATATTCTGCGACATTCACCGGAAATCTAAGACCGCCAGGATGCGACAATTCCCGGAATGCAGCACCTGATTGAGTTCTAGAGTTAAGTTTCAAAGCGAGGCATCTTCAATGCATCCAATTTCAATTTTACCACTGTGCTCCAGAACAGACACTATAGTCAGTATTATTCTCTGTAGTGATAGGGCACCACCACGATCCCCCCTATGCTAACCAAAGGAAAAGAAAAAAAACAGGTTAATGATCATTCACGTGCTTACGACTTGATTTATTAATGTTAGTTCGTTAAGGAAAACGCCATATCCCTTCCTGGATGTCTCTTGGTTTTTTTCACTATTTCAACTCAGTCAGCTGTTTCTGAAATATGTCAGAAGCAACGCACAAGATATATAATCGGCGGGACTGCACTGCCGGTGTCGTTAGGATCTTGGCATCGTGCCACTAGTCCTTAGTTCCACAGCCATCGATTTAGAGAAGGGCTGAGAGAAAACACGTTCCGCGTGGCGTGGCGAGGCAAACCACAGAACACTCGACCATTTCAACTCAAGGATTTCAAATGAAAATTTCGGAAAATAGGAAATTATTTGGTTCAATTATATGAACAATATACTCAGTCAAATAGGTGAGTTATTGGCGGTTTAAGTCGGTTCCACACATTCGGTATTCTGCAAGTAGTGAGAGACTGTTCGCCGAATATCGAGCAGAGTGGATCATTTGTTTGCCATTTGGCGAGCGATGAACATTCGCTGCTCGCCCTACCTACCAGGTGTCAAGCAAGCGAACATTCCCCGAGTACATCGGCTGCTCCGGATTGGGCGAGCAGTCGCTCGCTACTCTCCGAAAGCCGAATGTGTGGAGCCGCCATTACCGTCGAGAGTATCGATGACAGAGGTCGCGGGTTCCGATTCGAGAAATTTGCTTCACGTGTTTAACATCGCTGGGCGAATAAAAAAAAATCTCGTTCACGAAGCACAAAATTGCCTATCACGTCCAATTTTACCCCACCTCAGTTTCTGAAGACATATATGATTTACGTCCTGGATAACAAAAACTCGTCACAGTATCTCTCGTCTTTATTTCGACGACCCACGTTAGACGATTGTGTTCATCATTAGATGTACATTTAAGGAAGTTGTAGGGCTCCGCGGTCGAACCATGATTTAGCTCTCAGTTATGCGAGCGACGTTATATCGCAAGCTTGTTCATTCAAACAAAACTGCCCTGAATAAGGTCACAACAAGATGTAGAAACGTACGTCCAAAAAGAGTTATTGGAAATAATGTAAATGATGAAGCAAGCCAGCATGAGAGGTTCTTTGAAAAGAAAACGTTGGTAATGGCAACATCATTCCAGTGTCGCGGGTTTCTTCACAAGCTCTCAGCCACTTCGATCCCCAACTTGGCGCCTCCGTGGAGAATGACATCCTTTGAGGGGCCACCGTCGCCGTCTAGAACCTCAACACCTCCTGCCTCTCGGTCCCCAATGACGTCTTTAACGCCTCCGCCCTCGCGGCCCTCAACGGGGACCGTAACATGCTCGCCATCGGCTCCCGAGCGGCAGGGGCCGTCGGGACATAAAACTTGTTTTCCCAACTCCCGCCGTGCGCCTAAAGACCGGACCTATAAAGGCCCCTGGGGTAGCTTGTGATCGCTGCCCAGGAAAGGGTAATTAATTTCCAGGAAAGTTTCAATGGAGACCTTATTGTACGCAGAGTTCTCTATCTTCACGTTACAGGTGTTCTTGATGGCCTTCTCTCATCTATTTTTACGTCGTACGTGCACGTTCAGTGCCATACGAAGTAATAAAATGAATGTTCGCGTGAAAACATGTTGCCTTATTAGTTCCGAGTCTGACGTAATTTGATATCTGCCCAATGGAAACATTTCAATGAAACCGATTTCCCTTCACTAAACAGACCTACGTTCCTGGATTCTTTTCAACACTGCAAAGAAAAAATGCAATTCCTAGAGATACAGCTCCAGAATTCTTTTACAAATCAGACACGGTGGGAGTTAAAGGGAAATAAAAGGTAAAGAGAACGAAATGTAAGTACGAAGGAGGGCTATTAAAGAGTGATAAACTGCAGCATTATTACAAATTTTCGTCAGAGCCGATACACGCGATAAAGAGTGAAATGGAAAAGAAAGATAGTGTGAAAGATAGACAAATGTAATGCGTAAGTAATGTAGACGAAGACAATTTGACGAGAACGGAAGAGATAAGAAAATCAATGTGCCAATAATGGCTGAGATGTCAATGACGCATATGCAACTCAAGAGGCCACGGCAACGTGGGCGGTGATACTGACGAACGCTATGTTTAGGCGAGAGGTGAGGACGAAATAGAGGGCTCGGATCAGGTGGGG
>BOPP01000013.1:14926445-14983447 GCA_017312745.1 Gryllus bimaculatus | reverse complement strand
GGGGGGATAAGGTGCGAGCGGGAAGAGGCGGGGAACGAAAGTGGGGGCGGAGCGGTGGCGGAGAGGGGACGCGGAGGGATGGCGGGAGCGGAGGTAGGACTGGGGAAGGAGGTGGAGGTGAAGGTGGTGGGGGCGGGGGGCCGTGCGGAGGGGTGGCGGGATGACGGGGGCTGAAGGCGAATCACTCTGTGGCGCAGCCTGCGAGGGCAGCCGCGTATTGATTGCTGGAGGGATTTCAAGGAGGCGGCGCTCCTCATTCGGCCTTCCACCTTGCAGGCACACGGCAACGCGCGCGTGAGGAGGCCGAGAGAAGGTTCGCTAGCCCCCCATCGGCTGTCTGGCGATCTTCTGCGGACATCAAATAATTCATTAAGCAAGCACAAAACATTCGATTCACGAAAAACAACCAGAAGGGTGTGCTAAATGGAGCTCTGTAAGAATGCGACTGCAATGGCATTCATACTAGCAAGAAAGCGAATTATAGCGTAAAACTACGATTATATTTAACATCAAAATATTCCTGTTATTGTACAGGTTTTCGTTCTTTCTCTTGAAATAAATGTGATATATAAACGTATACTCCTATACATTGTTACTAATAATGCCACTACTGAAAAACAAGATGTGCAGAAAGTAAAGGCTCTGCAACAGAAATTAGAATCCTCGACGTAATTAAACCCGCTATGAGTAAATAGATCATTTAAATGGAAAACAGGTGAGCATCTGGAATCCGCAGATTACATTGTGTGCGATACGCTGATTAACCAAGGTAGGGTTTTACATTAGTGTTTTACATTTATTTCATCGTGTGTTTCCTATCACAATCAAAACATTAGACCGAATTATCTGCAAAAGAAAAAATAATTTTCAGTATAATATTCAGTGCAAAGACCCGGAACCATGTAAGAAGTTACTTAAAATGACTGCTACCCGAAGTGGCGTTAACACAGCAAGGCCACACGCAATTATTTTGCACAATTATATTGGAAGTTTCTTCACATTTCTGATACAGTCGTCGCCTGTAAAAAGGCGCTATCAATGTTTTGCTACTGATGTGTACCTTATAATGGATCCAGACAGGGTCTAGTTAGTCAACTACGCATGTACGTTGAAACAAACATAGCATGAACCATGAAACTAACTTGCCATGAACCATGGAAACATATGTGTCTACATACACGGGAGCAGAGGCGCTTCCAAATAAGAGCAACACTGCCTGCAAAAAGACGGCCGTTGCTGCAATGGCGCACGCCGGGTGGGCGGGGCAGGTTCGACTGGCTTCCAATGGCCTCGAATACAAAGCGGGCGCGAAGGCCGCGCGCGAGGCACCGGAAATCTGCGACATGTCTCGCTCCACGGGTACGGACACGCGGTCTAGGGAACACGGGTACGGGACACGGTACGGGACACCGGGTAACGGGACAGCGGGTACGGGACACGGGTACGGGACACGGGTACAGGACAGTCGGTACGGGACACGGGTACGTGACAACGGGTACGGGAAACACGGGTACGGCGAACGGGTACGGGACACGGGTACGGGCACGGGTACGGGACACGGTAGGGACACCGGGTAGGGACAGCGGGTACGGGGAACACCTCGGGTACGGACATCGGGTAGGGACACGGGTACGGAAGGGTACGGGATCACGTGGGTACGGTACAACGGGTATCGCCGGACAGCGGGTAGCGGGACAACGGTACCACGGACACGGGTACGAGGCACAACGGGTATGGGTAAAGGGGTACGGGTACGGGCAGCGGGGATGGTCGACACGGAGAGGGCTAAGGGCGGGGGTAGGGTGTGGCCTGAAAAGAGCTGGGGAGGCCGTCCGGCGCGAGGAAGTGGAAACGTGGGTGACGTCTGAAGAAGGGTCTGAGTGGCGTGGGGCAAATATCTACTAAGAACGTGCGCGGAACAACGGATGTGGACGTAAATTATAGATGGAAATGATGCAATGCTGGGAGATATTGGCAGTGGACGATACTGGCATAAACACGAAGTTTTGAGAGGTCAACTTGTATAACGAGCGGTATGGATTATAGACGGACTGGTCCGCTGGCAATTTGAGAACGTAACGTATCTAATTCATAAAGAAAAGTCTTCCAGGGTCACGTGACAAATATGATGAACTCAGCATGCGGTATACGAGCACGTTATACAAGAAAACTTCTATGGTTACAAAAGAACATTCTAGCAGGCCACCATTGACGTAGTATATCACGTCTGGCAGAAGGAAAAACGAAAAATCTATACCTTAGGTGACTTCTCAGAAACTTGCTTCGCAAGAATATTTGTTAACTCACTTCGAAATACATGAGGCGGAGGGCGAAGTTCTGCAATTCGCACGTAAGTAGCGAAGAACTTGGAAGGCATGCGGTGGAGTCCATAGAGATGCAGAGAAAACGCCCGAAAGAGCTCGCTGCTTTATAGCGCTCCTCGCGGCCTCCGTCACCTCTAGCCCCATTCACGACCTCGACGTCGTTGTCGCTACGCTACGCCCCGCCCCGCCCGCATCTCGGTTTCGGCCCCTGCTAACCATTGCACGCACTGCCAATCCATGCGTCCTACCATCATTCGCCAAGCCCCTGCCGCTGTCGCGCGTGGAGTGCGTCAACCTCCTCCATCTCCACATTCCTGAGAGAGCGCCGCTGAAGAGTCTCTTTGGGCGTCGCGGGCTCTTCCCTTGCCGGTCCCTCCCCGCCCGGCAACTCTCCAACTATGGAGTCTAACGAACAACCCGACTCCACCTAATTGAGACGAAACATGCAGCTTAAACACGGCAACAGATTTCATATTAATGAAACTTCTCTTTAAAAAGCGGCACCATATTTTATTACATATGTCCATTTTTTATTTGCGTACGACAGACATTGTAAATGTTTTTATGCCCAACACAAAACCTACAAAAATATAATATCTGTGCATCGGATTCCAAAGATTCCAATAATAGAAACACAACCTCAACACTCGATTTACTTACTTTTTCCGTAATGGTCAATTTTCTTAAAGAAAAAAGTGCAATCACACTAAATTAAATTTTGGTAGAACATAACTACAAAGGTCAATAATATGATTTAATAGTTAATAAATATATTGCGAAAATTGTACATGCTTTTATCCAATATCATACATATTTTCACTTTTGTTTCATTTAAGATGCTTAATCAAGTGATTTTCCACCAAAGAACGCATGGTTAGCACTTGCCCGTATGACGGAAGCACCAAGTCCAGGTCGTTTCTCTCTGTGGGGTTCTGCTGCAATCCGACCGCATGAAGGCTCAACACCCCCGTTCGCGAGGCGATTCGCCCACCCCCCGATCTCCGCGGCCGCAGCATGCCCACGCTCTATATCCGGCTTCCGGGCGCACGCGCCCCCGCCCTGAGCGATCAGGAGCAGCGCTCGGCTATATCCGGTGTGCGTCTGCCCAGAGGAGCTTTTTGTCTCGGCCCCCCTGCCGGCCGCCTATCGGCTTTCCTCGCGCTAGAGTGACAGGCCAGTCTCGCCTAGCACTGCTTCCCTTCGCCACTCCCTCCCCGACTCCCTGCTACACTGCCTTTGCGAGGTTCCGTAATTGAACTCTCGTGCATTTATGGAATCGTTATGCAGAGGAAATCAGACCCGCATACTCTCATGCCTGTTTCCTTCCCTCTTCGGTCCCTCTCTAATATTTACACACAGATTTCGCGATATAAAAATTAACGCGCGTCAACAGGTTCATAAAACGCCATATAAAGAATCTCTCGCCATTTCCAGTAAATTTCTTAGCTTATCAAGACAGACTTCAATGGAATTGAAAAACTTATTTCCCTTCGTTATTCGAATTTATATTCTCTCCGCTCTTCTTGACAACAACGCACTTTAGCTAATCAAAACACGAAAAGTCAATGACGTTGGATAATCACATTTAATTGACAATTCTATCTTTGAAATACATAATTGCTTCACAATTTTCCTCAAACACCCTTTCGGAGTTCATTAAGTTTCGTGTAACAGTGGAGATATTACTTAATCACTAAGGGATCATATTGCCTTTAAAGGTATTAACAGATAACCATATAGCGATTTTTGACGTATGATTACCATTATGAACACAGCCAAATGGGCCTATTCAGTGCTTCCTTTCCTCACCTCGACAACTGAATTCATAATGATAGCTTCTCTCATCAGCAACGGTAATAGGACACCGACCAACGCATAAATCCCACAACGTCCATGCGGAGATAAAGCGCTATACAAGATCACGTGGCCCCATGCGAACGCGACCGTACCTGTTGTTTGAACAAGACAATGGACACCTTGCGGAAGGAGAACGGGCGCCCAGGAGACACAAGATGAGCATATGAAGACACGACTCACATAGAAAGAAATGACTGAAAGGATGCAACTAGTTACCAGATGAAAATAAAGAGACGGAAAAAATTTACTTTGAATGAAACTTAATCGGAAGACTGGACAACATGGAAAGTAAATAAGAGGAAGGAAGCATATTCATGGAAACGGCAGGGAAGATATAATAAGGAAAATCTGGAACATCGAAAGTAAATATAACGACGTTGGGAAGAAACTCTAAAGATCAAGGTGTCAAGAATCAATTAATTTAACCATGCCATATGATTGGCAAAGCTAGTCCGCCTAGACAGTTGACGCTACACAAGTTCCCCAAGGGAGAGAGCAGATAGGCAGCGGCGGCGGGGGGGAGGTGGAGGCGCGCGGAGCGGGTAGTTCCTGTGGAGGGGTCGAGACGGGTCCGCTCCCTTTGTAAGGAGACAAATGACAGGTTAATTGCGCCGCGCAAGGCAGCGAGCATACGCTCGCTTCCTCCAAGCTACGCGAATCTCCCCTCTCCAGTTTCATTTCGCAGCAGCGAGCCTTCCCTCCGCCTCAACACCTCCCGCTCAATGCTGGTCCTCCTTTCCGCCTCCTTCTGCAATCACATTTGTCCTCTCCCACCTCCGCCCCCTTTTATTCCTTCCCACCCTTTTTGATTCATCCACGGTTCCACCGCGCCATCTCTCCCCACTGGCAAGTCCGCCCTCGCCCCCGCCCAGGCGGCCCTCGATGGACGGTCTCGCTTTCCATCCGCGCAACGAGCGCCACTGCGCTTTCCCGCAGCCTTTGGAGGCGCACGCTCCACCTCCGCTCCGCTCCGCCCGCCCAGCGGTGCCGGCGGGGCCCTCGGCTCTTATGCAGACACACCAAGGCACACGGCCGTTGCATCCGGTCTAAAAGAAAGTTCTCGAAAACACAAAAAAAATCCATGTTCCTACAAAAGTAATTAATAATATGACAAAAATAAAAGGGGAAATAAACAGCAACGAGGAATAATACAACAATAAGAAACGAAGATAATCGTAGATGGTTTCTGAATTTTTTGTCATGTACAACAAAGCCCATTTATGTGCATCTAAGGTGGGTAGGTGGAGAGAATATCTTAGCTGAGAACAGAAAGTCATTGTTTCTCGTTAACATCTGCGACCAGAAGTGTAATGGCCCCAAAGAATGTCCCACCTGTATCATAGTCAAGGCATCTCGAACCTACTTCCGACCCCTATTCTGCTAAGTCCATCAACGCGTCAATCCTAATCATCTTAGAGAATGCCCAACGGAACGAAGGTCAACTGAAGCTATACCCATAGGACGTATCTAGAAGACCCGGAAACAGTGGCAGCTGCCTGTTCCACACGAACCAGCTGAAAACAGTGAATGGGGCCGAATTTCCTATTTCTCGGTTAGCGGAGGTATCTTGACGTGAGTAGAGATGATGAGCACAAGAAAGAGGGGCATAAGGGCAGGTTTCGATACGAAAACGAGGGAGATGGGAACGACAGAGAGAGAAGACAAGAAGGGAACGTGGGAGAGAGAAGAGCAAGGGGATGGCAAACCTTAGATATTGTTTCCTGTCGGTGTTTTCAGCTGGACACAGTTACTCTAGTCTGTGTCAGAGAACGCGAGGGCCCTCTCCGCGACAACACATATTGACAAGGACAAATCAACCTTGGCCAAGAGGGGGGATTGAACCTGCAACGACCCATCAACAAACGTGAGTTGTACATCCGCTGTTATGTTCACCTGCGCCATAACGCAGGTCGCCTCTAACAAGCTATCATAACATGAAGCAACTGAAAATTAAAAATGTGTTCCTGTTAAGGAAGATCCCGGCCGCAATAGAGCATAACGGCTCGCGACTACAATCGTCTGCGAGAGAGTTCTGACTTTGAATTCTACGTAACAAAATGATTTCTCCTTGAATATTTGCGGAGTATACGTAAATCAAAGAACCATTATTCATGCTTGATCGCCAACGAGATACTGGCAGAAAAGAGATATGTGTATAGAGAAGAAAGAGAACAAGAGATAAAGAAAAGAAGGAATAAGAAATTGCGTCAAAAGGAGGTGGGAAGAATGGAAAGCAGAGGACAAAAACTAAATAGTTATAGGAGGAGGTGAGCGAGGAGAAAAGGAAGGAGACGTAAAAGAGAAAGAAGAAGAAAACCCAAGAGGACAGGAAACAACAGAAGGAAAGGGGAAGAGAAAGTACCAGGAGCGTAGAATTATTCAAAACGCGAGAGGACAGAATGGAAACTAAAGACGAATATTGTACTGCAGATGCTCATTCTCTGTGGACTTCCCTTGCCCCTGCCCCGCGCCACGACACGCAGCGTCAAAGACGCGGCGAGGGCTCACAACTGCAACGAGCAACCGGGATCGGAGGAAGCCACGTAGAGACCGCCCCTCCCACGCCCGCAGCGGGCCCTCGTAACATGCGCTTGGATCTGACAGCGCCTCTTCGCGCTTATCATCACCAGTCGCGCGCACGTTCGCGTCAGCGATAACGACTAAGATGAACGGATGGATCCGCGCGTAGGGGTGTTGTACTTTAATAAAACCCACGAGGTAAACGGTTCAATTGGGTAGATTTTCACGGTATCTTGTGTATAAGAGCAAGGGTCTTCTACGCCGGCACTCACTGGGGGGCCGAGAATGTAAACGTGCCAAATATGGACTCTCGTCGTCACAACGTATGGGCCCGAGGCCTGTTCCTTTGCCCCGAAGAAGATCGCTGCTGCTAATGCTAAGTTGAGGGTGGTCGAGGCAATCTTCCAGTTTGACTAACCGGTGCGCAGGTATTAGAGATCAGTAATGCATGGAGGGAGATGGTTTGTTCTCTATTACTACGAACGCTAGTGGATGGCAATGACGATATGAGGTCGCCCCTTCTTTAAAAGCGACTAAGATGGAAGTAAGTCTCAATACCACTTAGCTCATACTAACCCATGAGAACCCATTATATTTAAACTCTTTTGAAATTCACCCTTCTGAGAGGACGCTACATCGCGAGCGACTTTTAGTGGGGCATGCTCCAATGTTGCGCTCTGTTGTAGCTACTTATGGCAAATGAGTAGTATGTGTATGTTGTTGCTTTTTTCATAGAGATTTTTCGCGAATCGACGCTGAGCAATATTTAAACCTTCTACACATCGCGATCAGCGGCATATAAAGAGTACGTTATAATCTGAAATGCAAAGTCTGAAAACTCTAGTAAAGCGTTGAATAGTATTTGCTGTTGGAGAATTAAACCTGTTCAATTTTCGATAGTATCAATCCACAAAGAAGCTATTTCGCTTTTGCATAAACCTGCAACACTTCAACCATACACCAGTTAAGCGTGTTTCAGAAGAAGATAACCACACCAGCGTAAGGGGTTTCATAAATATAACGCGATCAATGTACGTCGACATCTGGTACAGTTGAATGACTTCTTTATTAGAATATTACTACTTTACCGAACTCTTTATATCATCTCGAAGATTAACATCAAAAGCAATCCCATAGTACACTATGAACATGATGCCAGATCGAGCATCGCAATTTCAATGTTTACTCTCTCACACTTTGTCTATATACCTCCAAGATATTCATTGTTGTAGTTTAAAATTAAGGTAATAATTATCCGCACAATTGAGTTTATTGGAAACGTTGGAATTTACAAAACACTTTAAACGTACTGTAATAAAAAGACAGCATATTCCGTTCCGGGTATACCTATACGAGTAAAACATATACTAATTACGAGTCCATAAGGAATCAAATAAGCTACATGAAAAAAATGTGTAACGAATATCGATCTACGAACTCGCATCCACGCGGATCGTCTATATCAATAATTAATTCTCCGCCGGCAGAATTGCTCATCTATCTTCCTAGAAATACTGGTTCGCTATCTGAACAAAAGCTAATAATATCTTGTTAAATACTAAACACAAAAATAAACACTTATAAATGACATAACAAAAATTATCAAAGACCGCATTCGAACGTAATCAACTGATTATTCTTAAGAGAGAGTTGATTTTGGAGCAACGGAATGTCTAATTTTGTCACGTTTTGTATCGACGGCAGGTTGTCTGTCGATGTGCAGTTCCACATAATTTCACGCTGGTGATGTTCGCGCATATTTCACGCTTGGGCGTGGCGAGCGATTGTTCGCCATATCTCGAGTAGCGTATGCTTGACATCTGGTCAAAATGTGATAGTAACCAATCCCATGTTGTTCAAACTTGTCGAATGTGTAGACCCACCTTCAGCTGAGCTTCTTTACCTTCCTGATTATCTTGGCAACTGTGTTCCTGGATTAGCGTTACCATTACGACATTATGTGCTTGGCGCGGGTGAGCCAATTAGAGCATGGGTTTGACTGCGCAAGACTGTTTTTATATTCGCTGCGTTTCAATCCAGACGTACTACCAACTTTGGGTCAGCCAATGGAACTCTGCTATTTTGATGTTTTATACTCAGCAGCAAGGATTTAGTAATCTGCTGGAAAGACTGAGCGAAGTTAGCCAAGAAAATAGTTTTAAAAAAGATGTCATTACGGTTAATATGCTTAACATCACGACTAGGGCAGAGTTGAACCCACAAGTGGGATTTGTGGGACGCACATGAATAACTCATAACTCCGTTAAAATCAGCAAACACCAGAATTGTTCGGCTCTATATAACGTAAAACGAAAATTAAATGAACATTCCAAGGAGATGAAGTCAATTTAAGGGAACTGGATAACATCTTTATCAATGATAGTGAATATAGGATGTAACGAGAGCGCACTGATTTGCCACAGCAAAGGAATATCAAAGATATTCACTTGCGGGGTATAGAATTTTCGCGCACTTGAGACAACAGTCCTCAAGCATAAAAACGAAGTACCCTGGAACGGATAAATTGAAATTGATGAGGGTGAAATGGATCCGAGTCAAGAAACAAATTTCAAGTAAAGCATACAAATCAATAAAACTACTTGATAAACATCATATACTAATTAGAACGGGAGAAGCGACTAAATGCATAGATAGAAGAAGACTGTCCAAGCCGAAGAATACCTCTAAATAGGGTAACTAAGTCTCCACCTTCGTAGTTTTTCAACCTAAAAAGACCCTATAGATGAAGTCTAGGTACCAAAATAATTGAGGATCATAGATAGCAATTTGTTCACAACTACACAAAAGAATAATGCACATCGGTTACTCAAACAACAAAACATGCTCATGCTTAATGAGGAGAAACAGAAAGATCCATTATGACCAACGAAAATAGACTTAACCAACGTTGTCGGTACGTACAATTATCTCTCATCGTAGTCGTAAATTATTAAAAGTGAATCTAATTTTTGCAGTCTAATTTTATTAAACCGCATTCATCGAGCCAGCACGATATTTAATCGCATCATAGCACGGAAAAAGCACATTCTGCGAAAAGCAGCTAATTGAATCTCACAAACACTTGTCGACAAAAGAAGGCAATCACAATTTTCAAGAATCACTCATTTCATCGGAGTAACGCGTGCTATCCTGTCCGAAGCCGTCGTCCAGAAAACAGGACGGCCCGCCCAGGACCGTGAGTTAGGAAAGCGCCGGTTTTTCCCCGTGGGGGAAGCGGAGGGCTTCTGGCATTGGAGTGTAGTGGAGGCGCGGAGTCGCGCACCTGCGGAGGTCAAACGCTGCAGTAAACAGGAATTCATAATATTATGTTGGGAGAAGCTCTTTGACCATATCATTATTTTGAACATGAAAAGTTGAGGTTTCATTGGTTAAGTGATATTTAAGGTTTCTGGGCTTCTCAACTATTGGATATCTGGTCACTGGATGTAGAGCCACGTACGATTCCCTGTTGGAGAATCTGAGAAGACGCCCTTCACTTGGGCTTTGGCGAGATTTCCCCTCTCCATTGCAACTCCACAAGCGGGGCAAACGCAGTATACAAAACCTTAACCTACCGAAGTGTGTACTGTAGGGGATGCAAGTTTGTAATGTGGTTTGGTTTGAAGAATATTTATATCCTAGGCGTCTCCTCACCGGGTACGGCCCTACTGGGTCAATGCTCTAAAACACCCGGACGTGTGGTCGTGTAAGAGAGTTGCAAGAGAGTTATCAGAGAGGGGGACAAGGATGGAGAAGTGGCGGTCGGCGGTCGTTTTTAGGTTCTGCTCCGGATGCAATTGTGCGATCCGGAGAAATTGGAAATATACCAGAGCAGTTGCAACTAGAGATCCTCCAGACAGTGATAAATTCGGTCTATCGTATACTATGTCAAGAATACCCGCTAAAACGTCGGGACTGACTAGGACTTTCCGGCAGAGACCGTGATTATTAAGGTTAATACACTTCAAAGATAATGCATCACTTTATTTAGCATTTTAATTCCTAATGAACAACCAAAGCTTTCGTTTGAGGAAAAATTGACTTCAAATGTGAGACATCCCTGAACAAAGCAAAAGGAAAAATATTTAACATCGAATATAAAAAATAATTATTACCCCATCCCTGGGGTGATTTAATACTTGAAATTTTAAAAAATAGGTAAAAATAAAGAATAAATTTTGAAATATATAATTTATATTACGACATTAAATTATTTTATAAAACTATTAAAAAGCACCGATAGAGTATTTTTTCTCGTAATAAGTCATCTGATCAAAATATTGTCTTTATATCGAGTTTATTTAACGTGAATACAAGCAGATTTTTATCGACGGCAATTAATTTTATTCGACTGTTGCTTTGCTGACATCATTTATAACTAAAGTTTTTCCAAACGCTCTAATTAAGAATGCAATCGTCATTTAAATTAAATTCCTATTGCTATTATCGGAATAGTACATTTCATTTATGAGTTCACTTAAGCTATTTTATATTAAAACAATATTATATTCTGTTTTTAAGCGGATGAGAGAATTTTTGTAATCGCATCTGCGCGTGGTCATGCCACCGTGCTCGGACGGGAGGGGGAGGGCGGAGGGGGGAGTTTGAGGGGGGCGGAGGCGCAATCCCTCTGGCGCGCAGCCTGCGAGGGGCGCCGCGTATTGATTCTGGAGGGATTTCAAGGAGGCGGCGCTCCTTCATTCGGCCTTCCCCTGCAGCCACACGGCAACGCGGCTGAGGCCAGATCAAGTTCCCCCACGGCCTTCTGGCGATTTCGCTAAAAATAACTTTCATTAAAAAGCACAAAACAAGTTTCCATTCACGAAAAACAACCAGAAGGGTGTGCTAAAAGAGCTATGTAAGAATCGACTGTCAATGGCAGTTCATACTAGAAAAGAAAGCGAAATTATTAAGTGTAAAACTACGATTATATTTTAACATCAAATATATTTTCTTGTTATTGTAAGGTTTTCGTTCTTTCTCTTGAAATAAATGTGATATATAAACGTATTATCTCCTAATACATGTTACCATAATCCCACTTACTGAAAAACAAGGATGTGCAGAAAGTACAAGGATTGCAACAGTATTAGAATCCTCGACGAATTAACCTAATGGGTAATGCATTGAAATGAAAAAGGTGAGCATACTGAATCGCATACTGGTCGATCCGCTGAATAACAAGGTAGGTTTACATTAGTGTTTACATTTATTCATCGCGTGTTTCCTAACAATCAAACATTAGACCGAATTATCTGCAAAAGAAAAAATATTTCAGTGTAATATCCAGTGCAAAGAACCCGGAACCAATGTAAGAAGTTACTTAAAATGACTGCTAAACCGAAGGGCGTAACACAGCAAGGCACACGCAAATTATTTGCACCAATTATATTGAAGTTTCTTCACATTTCTGATACAGTCTCCGCCGTAAAAAGGCGCTACAATGTTTGCTACTGATCGTGTACCTTATAATGGATTCCAGACAGTCTAGTTAGTCAACTACGCATGTAGTTGAAACAAACATACGCATGAACCATGAAAACAACTGCGCATGAACCATGAAACATATGTGCCGTTCAGATACACGGGAGCAGAGGCGCTTCCAAATCAAGAGCACGCCTGCCTGCAAAAACGGCCGTTGGCTGCAATGGGCACCACGGGGTGGGCGGGGCAGGTCGACTGGCTTCCAAGGGCCTCGAATACAAAGCGGCGCGAAGGCCGCCCGCCGAGGGACGGGATCTGCCGGGATGTGCCTCGGCCCACGGGTACGGGACACGGGTACGGGACACGGGTACGGGACACGGGTACGGGACACGGGTACGGGACACGGGTATGGGTAAGGGTACGGGTACGGGGCACGGGGATGGGCGGACACGGAGAAGGGCAAGGGCGGGGGTAGGGGAGGGCATGGAAAAGAGCTGGGGAGGCCGTCCGGGCGCCGAGGAATGGAAACGTGGGTGACGTCTGAAGAGGGTCTGAGCGTGGGCAAATATCTACTAAGAACGTGCGAGGAACAACGGATGTGGACGTATTATTAGATGGGAAATATGCAATGTGGGAGATATTGGCAGTGACGATACTGGCATAAACGAAGTTTGAGAGGCAACTTGTATAACGAGGCGGTATGGGATTATACGGAATGGTCCGCTGGCAATTTGAGACAGTAACGTATCTAATTCATAAAGAGAAGTTTCCCAGGAACACAAAACATGAACAAGCGTACGCACGTTATACAAGAAATTATGGGTCTTCAAAAGAAACATTCCACAGGCCACCAATTGAACGTAGATATCACGTCTGAGCAGAAGGAAAAAACGAAAATCATACCTTAGGTTGACTTCTCAGAAACATTGCTTCGCAAGAATATTTGTTAACTCACTTCGAGCAATACATGACGGCGGAGGCGAAGTCTGCATTCGCACGTAAGTAGCGAAGAATTTGGAAGGCATGCGGTGGAGTCCATGAGAGATGCAGAGAAAACGCCCGAAGAGCGTCGCCTTTTATAAGCGCTCTCTCGCGGCCTCCGTCACCTCTAGCCCCATCACAACCTCGACGTCGTTGTCGTCACCGCTATACCCGCCCCCGCCCCGCCCCCGCATCTCGTCCTCGCCCTGCTACACCATTGCACCGCACTGGCCGAATCCAATGCTCCACCCATCATTCGCAAGCACCTGCCGCTGCCGCCGCCGCACAGGGTTGATTTCCAGATCCAGCGTTTATTTTAAATCAAAAATACATACTGCTCGAAATGGAATTTTAAAACCACTGAGCGCGGTTCCTAATAGGCCTGCCAGGACTTACCAGTCCCCATAGGCACATTCATTTCTCAGAAGAATGGGGGGTATGTTTCAGCGAGACTCTTCGAGCCGCTCGCGCAGCCGTGCCTAATGCCCTGCTTTGACCGCGCTTGGTTGTTATGGCCCATTGCCACTGAAGTTAAAGGGATAACTTCATTGTTCGATATGGACGGAGATCTAGAAAGTATTGTTATTAAAATTGCACTAACGTTTAATTGAAAAATTTTAAATTTGGATGTATTTTATATGAGAAAGTATCCACCATATATTTGATTCAGGTTTCTTATGATCGGAAATTTAAACTGAAGTTATCTTGAGTTGCAGCATTGCAAGAATGGTCTTTGGCACGCATTGTATTTATAAACCTTCTGAAACAAAATGCGTGACAACATTTCTGCCCAAATTTGCCCGCTTGGTCCGAAAAAATGATTTTTTTCAGATGGCTTTGCACCAGTCACTCGAGGGAGGTATTCGAGTCTTGGCGTGAGGTTTACTCTCTTATCCAAGATTTACGGAATAAGAAAAATGCTAATTGTAGTTACGTTTCTCGAATGTTCTTGGAAGTATTCCAGAGGCAGTATTAAGTGAGAAGACACGGAGATTACCTTTGCCCAATTGCGACCAAATGGGAAGGCACTCTACGAATGGTAGACAGATTCGCGGCAAGGACCGAGCATGTTGGGTGAACGAAATGTGTGTTGTGTTCATAGGAAGAAGCGCAGAAAACGACGAGAGGTAGACACGCTAAAAGAATTATTATTCATGTTTTGAGCGGCCAACAAAAAGGTGAAAAAGTACAGCGCTAGATTTACAATCCCCATTAAGAATTCAAAATTCTGTGAAGGTGACGAACACATGCACAAAATGCAGAAGTAGCTCGTTAGAAGAAAACATTAGAAAGCTTCAAGCATCAAAAATTGAATATTGGGGTGGCAGATATATCTGGTATATCACACATTTTTGAAATGTATGAGGGAAAAACAGGTGTAATTCACTGATGTTAAAGCAGCCTCTCATAAGTTCTTTATTATGATACATCCCAATTAGAAAATGAAGAATCTTAATAAATCATTTAAAAAACCTTGGCGCAATGAGGCTTTTTATGTTTGGTCTTTCCACGGTGTAAAAAATTCATTTCTTCAGACCCTTCTTCAATGTCTTACAGACTATATTTGTATAAAATGGCGCGTTCACGGATGTGAAGGAAAAGATACTGTAAGATTCCAGGAAAACGCAAATAATTCTGAAAGATATCGAAAGAAAATGGAACTACTTTTGTGCATCCCAAAACCACGAAGTGGGTACATCGAACGAAATGGTACACTGTTTGGCAGTTGTTTCAAAATCTAGAAGCAGTTTTGTACTAACATCACTGGATAGATGGAAAGCTCGTTCGTCGCTTCTGTTGTTTACAAGGAGTGAGGAGCGGGTGTGATGTGACTACGGATGCTTTCAGGAGAAAGGAAGCATTTGAAACAATAAACGTTTATGTCAGTTTATACCCGGATGGGTATTTCAAGCATGCTCAAGAATATTATTTATGACGCTGGATTCATTAATGAAATGATTGTCCCAATAGGAAAGCCTGTCGAAGACACGCCCAGGAAGTTCGACTCAAAGGCTTCAAGTCACCATCGAGAAAGTTGTAGCTCCAAAAATCCATCTAGAGTTACTGGGCATGAACAGATATGCTTCACTGTCGATTGATTTCTTGAATCGTTAATACAGAAAGCATTTGGACTATTCAAACTGAGTACATCAGCAACGACGAATGATTGAAGTTTGTGTATGTTCCTGGGGGATGATGTCACTGTGAAGGTAGAATAGCAGATCAGAGGGAGTCTTAGTCTACTATCGTAACTTTAGTTGTTATTACTTTTTATAATTTTTTATTTTGCAATGTTAGTATGAATTATCTATAGTACTTCATTTTAGTTAGTGTCTCATGAACTTTAGTATGCAGTAAGCCAATTGCATGGAGTATCTCTTAAGGGTTATGCAACATTGATAACCTGGCAATCCTTAATGCAAGGACTCGAGGGGCAATTTAATTATTATTCATATTTCGTTCCCCTTACAAAATAATGCGAAAAATGGCACAAGAATAATTCTGACCAATTTTCAACAACGTGGGGCTTCACCGTTCTCTTCGTAATATTTAATACCCTAGATGAAGGAAATCAACCACTGTGCGCCGTGGAGTGCGTCAACCTCCTCCCATCTCCACATTCCCTGGAGAGCGCTGCATAAGGAGTCTCTTTGCGCTTTAGCGGCCTCTCCCTTGCGTCTCCGCCTCGGCACCTCTCCACTAATGGACGTCTTCTAACGAACAACCCGACTCCACTATTGAGAAACGACAACATGCAAGCCTTAAACACGGAAAACAGAATTTCAATTAATGAAATTCTCTTACGCACCCATATTTATTACATAGTCATTTTATTTGCGTACGACAGACATGTGTAAATGTTTTATGCCCAACACAAACATACAAAAAATAAATATCTGTGTCACGGATTCCGAAGATCCATATATTGAAACACAACCTCAACCATTGGTTACTTGCTTTGTAATGGTCAATTTTCTTACAGAAAAAAAGTTTCAATCACACTAATTAAATTACTGTTTACATAAATACAAAATTTCAATGACATGGATTTATTAGTTAAATACATATATTGCGAACTTGTGCATTCTTTTATCCAATATCATACATACATTTCCACATTTTGTTCATTTAAGAACACTTTAATCAATGATTTTCCACCAAAAGAACGTGGTAGCATTTGCCGTAACGAACACCAAGTCCAGGTCGTTTCCTCTGGCGGTATCTGCTGCAACCCGCACCGAATGGAGCTCCACACCTCGTTCGGGCGATTCGCCCACCCCCCATGCAGCGCCCCTCCCGCTCTCCGCGGCCCCACATCCCACGCTCTATACCCCGCTCCCCCGCCAGACGTTCGGGCTACGCTCGGGCTAATGGGCGTCTTTCTCCCAGAGGAGCTTTTTTTTTTTCCGTCCCCGCCCCGTCCCGCCCTCCATCGGCTTTCCTCGCTCTAGCGTACAGGCAGCCGCCTCAGCCACTGCTTCCCTTCTGACTCCCGACTCCCTGCTCGCCTTTCACGGTTCCGCCAATTTTCTCGCATTTACGAACCGTTATCAGAGGAACGACCCGCACCTCATCCGTTTCCTTCCCTTTCGGTCCCTCTTATTTACACAGCATTCGCAATAAAAATTAACCGCGTCACAGGTTCATTAACGCCATATCAAAGATCTCTCGCCATTTCCAGTAAATTTCTTAGCTTTTCAAGACAACTTCAATGAATTGAAAAACCTTATTTCCTTCGTTTTTCGTATTTTATTCTTCTCCGCTCCTCTTGACATCACGCACTGTTAGCTAACTCAAAACACGAAAAGTCAATGACGTTGATAATCACATTAATTGAAAATTTATCTTTGAAATACATAATTGTCTTCAAAATTCCTCAAACACCCTTTCGGGAGTTCATTACGTTCGGAAAGTGGAGAGTATTATCTAATCACGGGACTCATCTTGCCCTTTAAAGGTTATTAACAAGATTAAATCCATAAGCGATTTTGAGTATGATACCATTATGAACACAGCCTGGGCCATATTCAGTGCCTTCCTTCCTCACATCGAACTGAATTCAAAGGCTTCTCTCCAGCACGCACGACCAACGCCATATGCCAACAACGTCCCTCGGAAGATCAAAGCGCTAACAAGATCACGTGTGCCCCATGCGAACGCGACCCCTTTGTTGGAACAAGACAATGGAAGCCTTGCGGAAGGAGAACGGGCGCCCAAGGAGACACAAGATGAAAAATATGAAGAACGATACAAGAAAAAATGACTGAAAGGATGCAATTAGTTACAGATGAAAATAAAGAGACGGAAAAAATTTACTTTTGATGAAACTTAATTCGAAGACTGGACAACATGGAAAGTAAATAAGAGGAAGGAAGATATTATGGAAAGGCAGGGAAGATATAATAACGGAAAATCTGGAACATCGCAAAGTAAAGAAGACGGTGGAAGAAAATCTCTAAAGAATCAAGGTGTAAGAATCAATTAATTTAACAGTAACTTGATTGGCAAAGCTAGCCGCCTGGCCAGTGCGCTACAAGTCGCCCAAGGGAGAGAGCAGTAGGCAGCGGCGGCGGGGGCGGGGGTGAAGGCGCGGCGGAGCGCGAGTAGTTCCTGTGCAGGAGATGGCGCGGGTCGGACGGGCCGCTCCCTTTGTGAAGACAAATGACACGTGCGCCGCGCAGGCAGCGAGCAGACGCCGCTTCCCAGCACGCGAACTCCCCCCCTCCCCAGTTTCATTTCGCAGCAGGAGCCTTCCCTCCGCCCTCACGCCCCGCCTCAATCTGCTCCTCCTTTGCCGCCCCTTCTGCATCACTGTCCTCTCTCACCTCCGCCCCCTTTATTTTCTTCCCACCCCTGTCCACGGTTCCACCGTCGCCATCCTCCCCACTGGCAAGCCGCCCTCGCCCCCGCCCAGGCGGCCTGCGATGGACGTCTTCGCTTTCACCCGCGCACGAGCGCCACTGGGCTTTCCCGCAGCCTTTGGAGGCGCACGCTCCACTCCGCTCCGCTCCGCCCCGCCCCAGCGGTGCGCGCGGGCCCGGCTCTCATGCAGGGACAACGCCACGGCACACGGCCGTTGCATCGGTCCCTAAAAGAAAGTTCTCCAAACACAAAAAAATCCATGTTCCTACAAAAGTAATTAATAATATGACAAAAATAAAAGGGGAAAGAAAGCAACGAGGAATAAACAACAAAGTAAGAGAAACGAAGATAAACGTAGAGGTTTCTGCATTTTTTGTCAATGTACACAAACCATTTATGTGCACTAAGGGTGGGTAGGTGGGTGGAATCTGATGAGAACAGAAGTCATCGGAACCGACAAATGTCTCCCAAGATTGTCCCACAGTAAGTCAAGCATTCGAACCTACTTCCGACCCCATATATATGAAGTCCATCAACCGTCAATATATTAGAGAATGCCAAGGAACGAAGGTCAACTGAAGCTATACCCATAGACGTATCTAGAAGACCGGAAACACTTGCCCACGGAAGAGCAGAAACAGGATTTCATGATCGGAGCGGAGGTGGGGACGTTGAGTAGAGATGATGAGCACAAGAGAGAAGGGGCATAAGGGCAGGTTGATACGAAAAGAGGGAGATGGGAACGACAGAGGAGAGAAGACAAGAAGGGACGTGGGAAAGAGCAAGGGATGGCAAACCTAGATATTGTTTCCTGCGGTGTTTTCAGCTGACAGCCAGTTACTCTAGTCTGGTGTCAGCAGAACGCGAGGCCCTCCGCGACAACACATATATCGACAAGGGACAAACAACCTTGCCCAAGAGGGGGGGGGGATTGGAACCCACGACCCATCAACCAAAACGCTGAGTTGGTACACGCTGTTATGCACCTCGGCCATCCAGGTCGCCTCTAAAGCTATATAATCAGGCAACTGAAAATTAAAAATGTGTTTCCTGTTAAGGAAGATCCCGGCCGCAATAGAGCAAACGGCCGCGACTACAATCGGTCTGCGAGAGAGTTTTGACTTTGAATTCTACGTAACAGAAATGATTTCTCCTTGAAATTGCGGAGTATTACGTAAATGCAAAGAACCATTTATTTCATGCTTGATCGCCAACGAGATATGGCAAGAACAATATCGTGGAAGAGGAGAAAGAGAACAAGGAGATAAAGAACAAGAAGAATAAGAAATGCGTCCAAAAGGAGGTGGGGAAGAATGGAAGCAAGAGGACAAAAATTAAATAGTTATTAGGAGGAGGTGAGCGAGGAGAAAAGGAAGGAGAACGTAAAAGAGAAAGAAGAAGAAAACCAAGGGGACAAGGAAACAACAGAAGGAAAGGTGGAAGAGGAGAAGTACCAGGACGAGAAGTATCAAAACGAGAGGACAGGAAGGAAAATAAAGACGAATATTTGACTGCAGATGCTCAATTCTCTGTGAGCTTCCCTTGCCTCCTGCCCCGCCCACCAGCAGCGTCAAAGACGACGGCGAGGGCCACAACTGCCACGAGAGCAACCGGGAGTCGGAGGAAGCCACGTGAAGACCCCCCCCCCCGCGCGGGGCCTCGTAACAATGCGTCTTGGCGTCTGACAGCGCCTCTTCGCGGCTTATCACCACCAGCAGCGCGCACTCGGCGTCAGCGAACTGAACTAAATGACGGATGGATTCACGCGCAGAGGGTGTTGGTACTTAATAAACCACGAGGTAAACTGTTCATTGTTTCACGGTATCTTGTTATAAGAGCAAGGGTCTTCTACACCGGCACTCACTGGGGGCCGAGGATGTACGTGCCCAAAAGCGACTCTCGTCGTCAACACGATGTGGCCCGGAGGCTGTTCCTTGCCACAGAAGGATCGCTGTTTTATGCAAGTTGAGGGTGTCGAGGCGATGCTCCAGTTGACTAACGCGGTGCGCAGGATGAGAGAACGAATGATGGAGGGAGATGTTTGGCATATACGAACGCTAGTGGAGTGCAATGCGAATGAATGGTTCGCCCCTTCTTTAAAAGCGACTAAGAGGGATAAGTCTCATACCACTTAGCTCATTAACCCATGAGACTCTTAATTAATTTCCCTACACGTCGGAGGAGCTCACTTTCGTCGAGACGTTGGGGGCAAGGCCAATTCTGGAGCTACTTAGTAGCATGAGTTAGCGACTTTTATCTTTGAATTTTTGGAACTCTGACAAATTAAACTTCTAGAACATTCGAAAGCGGTAACCGGACGTTATATGAGCATATTCTACAAACTCTAGTAAAGCCGTTGATAGTAGTTGCTGTTGGAATGAACCTGTCAACTTCGATAGGAACAAACCACCCCCCACTTAACCTCACGCATACACCAGTTAAGCGTGATTTCAGAAGAAGATACTACCACACAGCGTAAGGGGGTTTCCAATAAATATAACGCGATAATGTTACGTCGACATCTGGTACATGGAATGAACTCTTTATCGAATATTACTCTTTATCGAACTTTAGACATTCTCAAGATAACATCTCAAAAGCATTTCCATAGTACAGAACATTCGATCATCATCGCAATTCAATGTTTACTCTCTTCAACACTTGTCATCATACCTCAAATATTCATTGTATTTAAAATTAAGGTAATTATCTTATCCGTCACAATTGAGTTTATTGGAAACGTCGAATTTACAAAACAACGTCTCACTGTATAAAAAAGACACGCAATATTCCAGTTCGGTTATACCTATTACATAAAACACGACTAATGACGAAGTCAGAAGGAAATCAAATAAGTCTACATGAAAAAAATGTGTAACTGAATTCATCTACGAACATCGCCATCCACGCGGACGTTATTATCAATAATTATATCTCACCCATGGCAGATTGCTCATCATCTTCCAGGAAATACTGGTTCGCTTACCTGCAACAAAAGTAAAATATCTGTAAAAATAAACACAAAAATAAACACTTATAAATGACATAACAAAAATTATCAAAGACTCGCATTCGAATCGTAATCAACTGATTATTCTTTAAGAGAGAGTTGATTTTGGAGCAACGGATGTCTAATTCTTGTCACGTTTTGTGATCGACGGCAGTGTTGCTTCGATGGCAGTTCCACATATTCCACGCTTGGTGAGTTCCGCATATTCCACGCTTGGGGTGGCGAGCGATTGTTCGCCATATCTCGAGTAGCGTATGCTTGACACTAGGCAAATGGAAAGTAACCCAATCCCAGTGTTCAATGTCGAATGTGTAGACCCACCTTCAAGCTGAGCTCTTTTCCTTCCCTGAGTTTCCTGGGCAACTGGTTCCTGGATTAGATTACCATTACGACATTAGTGCTGGCGCGGGTGAGCCAATTTAGACATCGGGTTTGACTGCGCAAGACTGTTTTTATATTCGCTGCGTTTCAATCCAAACCGTAACTACCACTTTGGTAGCCAATGGAACTCTGCTTTGATGTTTCTAACGCAGCCAGAGGATTTAGTAATGCTGGAAACGACTGAGCGAAGTTAGCCAGAAATATTTTTAAAAACAATGTCATTACGGTTAATATCTTAACATTCCACCGACTAGGGCAGAGTTTGAACCCACAACGTGGGATTTGTGGGACGACATGATAACTATAACTCCGTTAAATCAGCAACACAGACATTGTTTGCTACTATTCGTAAACGAAAATTAAATAACCCAAGGAGATGACAGTCAATTAAGGGAACGTCATCACAACACTTTTAATATCAGTCGTAACGAGAGCGCACGATTTGCACAGAAAGGACATCAAGATACTGGATAGAATTTTTCCGCACTTGAGACAACAGTCTCAAGCATAAAACTCAAGTACCCTGGGAACGGAAATATTGAAATTGAAGGAGTGAAATGATCGAGTCAAGAAAACAAATTCAAGGTAAAACCATACAAATCAAATAAAACTATTGCTAAACATCATATACTAATTAGAACGGGAGAAGCGGCCTAAATGCATAGATAGAAGAGACTTGTCCACCTCGAAGATACCTCTAGAAATGCGTAACAAATCTCCCACCTTCGTAGTTTTCACCTATAAAGACACCTATAGAGAATTCTATAAAAATAATTGAGGATCATACGATAGCAATTGTTCACAACACCACAAAAGAATAATGCACATCCGTTACAAAAACAAAACATGCTCATGCTTAATGAGGAGAAACAGAAAAGATCCATTATGAACAACGAAAATAGACTTAACCACATTGTCGTACGTACATATCCCCTCATCAGTGTAAATATAAAAGTGAACTAATTTTTGCAGCTATTTTATTAAACGCATTCACGCGCACGATATTTAACGCATCATGCACGAAAAGCACATTCGCGAAAAGAGCTTAATTGAATCTCACAACACTTGTCGAAAAGGAAGGCATCCATTTTCAAGAATCACTTCATTTACGAGTAACGCGTGCTATTCCGCCGAAGTCCCGTCCCAGACGGACGGCCCTCCCAGGACCCGTGAGTTAGGAAGCGCCGTTTCGTGGGAAGCGAGGGCTCGGCTTGGAGTGTAGTGGAGGCGCGAGTCGGCCGCAGCTGCGGAGGCAAACGCTGCAGTAAACAGGACCGTAAACCGCGCCACGCCCCTCCCCGCCCACGCGTCGGCAGGTGCGCTCCGCCCCCTTGCGCCCGCGTGGAGAAGCAGCTTCCTGCAGCAAGGGGCCCCTCGTCCACGTCCCGCCTCGGAACAACGGGCAATTCACATGGTGGATACTACACGCCGTACACAATGTCACGTACGACAGCCAATTAGTAATGGCGAAGACTCATAACCGCCACATTATTTTTGTAATCTTATTTTATTCAAAATAATTACGCATTAATAGATCCTCACACTCCACGGGTCAAGTTGTGTTAACAATGCACACATTTGTTTATTTAAATCTAACAATTAAAAATATTTAGCGAAAGGATGTCCAAAAATATCACTCCTTTTAAAAAAAAATATTGAGATCCGTCCTGCTTACCCCATGGTAGAGAGAAACAATATTCTCGTAAGTCTGACTCACTGTCTCTCTCCGCCTTCACCTGGCCCTATTCCCACTGTCACAATCCGAGCAGGTAGGAACAGCAAGTTTGAAAGCCAGCGTATCACCCCATTGACCTTCGTTCGGACGGAAGTGGGTTCGACTCTCGCTTTATTCGATGTTGGCGCTGCTTCATTTACATTTCTTGACAATTTTTTGTCGCTCTTAAAAATCACGTGCACGCCTAACAAGCGAATTATTGACAATGCACATGGTATAAAGTCATTTCCTCTTTCGACACAAGTATCGACGTGGATTAGGAAGGAGATGTCAGGGCCACAATCAAATATTTCATTTGATGTGTGAACCAAAGTGGTCTAATTCAGAAAACGTTAGAATTTTAGCAGAATATTCCATTAACAATACTAAGCAGTGCAGTGCAGTCAAAGAACGCTTCAAAGGGTGTAGATGAAATTGTTGGAAACGAACTTTTGGACTTGAGGGCTATGATCGTAAGATTGGAGTTTAGCATACTAGAATTTCCCAAATCTTTGAAGGGAGCATGAGCCATAGGGACACGAAGAAGATAGAAAAAAATATTTTATTTTCACAATAAAAATATAAATAAGAATGTACCTTTTCACAATATCTGCTTGCAAAACATTAGTTTTCATAAAACTTGCATTCTAACGTCTCAGGCCTTCGTTTGTCAGCAAAGTCTCTTTGTCGCCTAGACACTTGCCTAGGGGAGGAAGAGTGTTTATTATAGATCAAAAACCTTTTTTGTTATTGTGTTTAACTTATTGATTAAAATAATTTACTGAAAAATATATTCGTCCAAGAGCGAAAGAAGGTGAAAGGTGTCTTTCACCCACTAAGAGTTTAGTCCCAATGTGCACTGCTTTTCGAGAAACAAGCAATTAATTACACCACTCCGAATACAATAGCATGTTAATAATTTAGCACTTATTTCCTAAATATTGTTAGTATTTTCAGAGAACTTCTACTTTCAATAAACTACTGCAAATCACGTAGGTCACATATTTCAATACGGACTAGTTTATTCAAAAATGATGAAAATATTGCACTTTCAAAGGGTTAAAATTACCAGTAATCGCAATACACATTTGCGCACCTTGAGCATTTGGAAAGGACTGCATTCTTCATTTGGAGATGATCTATTTAAACATTACATCTTTTAAAAGGATTACTTATTTTCACATTAGTATGAAGTCATTCACAAGACCTGACAACTGGAGACCTTTGCTCCGTTATTTCTGTCACCAGATGTTAAAGTATTCAACAAATTATTTTTGAAAGGCAAACAATATGCTTGGCCTATGGATGAAAGTGCGTTCACGATATTAGCCAGTCGATAGTAATCTTTATGTATTCATGTTCATAAAACTACACATTTCAAAAAGTATCTTATAAGGCGTTTATTTGTAAAAGTGAACTACAAACATCTGATATAGGCAAAAGTCAGAATATGTCCCATCGATATTAAGATAGCGCCTATATCACACCACCCACCCCGAGATTCGTCATGTTGTGACTCAAGACCTGTGTACACAGGAACGTTATCGAACGATCCCTGATTTTTTTGGAGGATGTTCACTGACGTTACAAAACCTGTCGATGTTTTTTTTAAATTGTAGTTTGTTATGATAAACGAAAAATCTATATCAATAACTTTAAAAAATTATCTTATCTCATGAGAACTTGTAGTACTGAGGACTATGCCATGACGGACAATGCCATCCCAACGGTCAGCGATATTCGTTTCCTGATGGTGACGATTCTACATTCCACATATCTCCTAAGACTCCAATAGCACTGCAACCATGTGGATATCACATCCGGTCAAATCTCGACAAGGGCGTCAAAAAAGGGAGAATAAACAAGCGAAAAGTCTCTCAACAACCTCCAATCACTTCGCATTCATTCTCCGTCTGGAAGAATCCAGTGTCCAGTAATAGCCGAAGAGCTTATCGGGCTGGGCGCGGAAGGTCGCTACAGCCCAAGGGCAGCGTTTAAACGCCGCGCCGTTCCGGCGATAACCAGCACGCATCTCTGCAACGCGGATCGCGTGCGGCGCCGCAGCGAATACAGACGCCGAGGCGGTCGCTGGAGGCGCTGCTAACAAGAGGAGCGACTGCGTTCCGAGCGAGACATTCTTCACCGAAGCCAGAGAAGAGAGAAAAACTTAGTGGCCAATTCACTGTAAAAAACACTCCTAGTTTCCCTGAATTACGTGTTTACACAAGTATGTAAAGACTCAAAAGTTGCAGAGTTATTTATAGATTGAAATGAAACGTCCAAATTCAAACGATAATATTACCGGTCACTCATAATGCTCCTTTCACGCTCTAAAACGACGAGTTTACCGTAGGTTACACCTATGTACTCGAACACGAGTCACAACTCTGCATTCTCTATCAACTCTCCCTTTCTCTTGGTTCGACTCTTGTAACGTAGCTTACACGCGAGCCTGTGACGTCACTGAACGGGAATTCAACGTCTCGCTTCGGGTCAGGTAGCAGACGAACAGAGAATCAAAAAATCAGTTCATTGAACTTCAATTATACATTTCACTGGTTGGGGAAGCCGAAGATCATGGACAAATAATAAAGCAAATGTTAAATGAGAGGAATAAGAGCAAAGTGCAATAAGAGAGGCAAAAAACTCAAGAAAACCTCGTGGAAACTTAGTCAAAAAAATTGTGCATGAATCGACCGAAAGCGTCATTCCGGAATGCAGATGGAAATCTGGTCATTATGATTTTGGCTGCAGTATAGTAGGAAATATGGAGCACACGATCAAAGCCGATCATTGCAGCAGCAAAGACCTGCTCCGGTTCCCCAGTCCGTCCGTGCGCGGTGCGGCGTTCCCGCGAGGGGCGTGGCTGCTGCCGGCGGTTGATCGCGCGGCCGCCGCTACGGAGCCCGATGATGTATGACCGGCTCGCGCCCCCCCCCCCCTCCACCCGCCCCGCCACACCCATTCCCGGCCCCCCCCTGCCCAACACTGTCTCCGACGCTGCCACGCGCCACGTTCCGTCCTCTCACCGCCCCGCTTCTCGCCTGCAACCCGCCTCGACCCCCCGCCCCCCTCAGCTAAGCCGTGCTCTCCTCGTCCTGGCCCCACAGCTCCCGTTCGGCTCCGCCTCGGCTCTGCTCCGCCCGCGAGAACCATTTGCGGTCGACGCGGCGTTCCGCAGGGCTCTCCCCGCGGCCCCTCCAGCGCCCTCGCGCCTGAGACGTAGCTGCGGTTGCGCCGTTTTTGATCCGGAAGGAAGTAATTAAATCAACTACAGAGATCTCGTAAAATATGAGCTCGAGACCCATGGCTTAATTGAGAACTATGAACAAACCCCCATACGCAAATGCGAAGGAACTTCTGATTTCCTTTTTCATTTATCACTTCAATCTTTTCAGAAGGACCATCCCATTTCTGTGCTCTTGTCGAAAACTTTCCAGGAAGAGGGAGGCGGGTAGTATATTTTTTTCCATTATGCCTGTTATAACACCCTTTCGATAAGATACGGTAAATGCTGGCTTATATATTACGCGGCTCAAGAACTTTACGCAACATACAAATCTCAGGTTTCCGACTTGACCTTACCGTGGTAAACGAGAAAAAATACTTGCATAATGATAATGATAATCTATATAATTGTATGGTTTTTTAACTCTGAAAAAGTCTGGAGAACTGAAGTTTCATAATAATAATAATAATAATAATAATAATAATAATAATAATAATAATAGAAATAGAAATAACAATAATAGTAATAATAATTATAGTAGAAATTATAACAGTAATAATTATTATTAATATATATTATCATAGTCAATGGTCATTATGTAAACAAGCTGATGTAAATAAATAAAGTGCAACAGCTCATGCAGCAGATTCTGTGAGACGTCAGCAGGCACAGAAAAGTACGAGATACGAGTACTGTTTTCGAGTATCACAAACGCTTACAGAGTTAACACAGAAGACTTGTCACGACAATCGCACGCGGTTTCGCTTTACATGGATAAATGAAACGTTGCGCATTTCATGACATATCACTTGAACTGTCTTACCAATTTTCGTATTTTCATTCGCCCTTGAGGTGTTCGCGTGCCTTTTCAACTTCACTCATGCGTACATGGTAGAGTTTAAAGATAACTGTCCAATCTCTTCAAAGTCGTAATATATCGGAGTAACGCCTTCAGGACTTTCTCACTATGTAGGACATTGTCAATAGCTCAGGCACCAGCTTGTGTAAAATTAACAAGAATTAACACAATGGCAAAATAAATACTCAGCTTGAGGCACTTCCTAAAACTGCAGATATGCCTGCATTGATAGAAAAATTGTTTTAGGGGATATTAAGTGTTTACTCCGTATTTTAAGCAACATAGATGTTCCATGTTGATTTACTTTAAACACTTCTCACCAAACATTAAACATTTTCGACGTACTAACACCCTCTCTTACCACGGATATTTTGCATTGCAACAGTCAGGTATAAAAGAATGCTTGCGAGTCATTCGAGCAATGCGCTCACTTTTTATATAATGAAAGTGAGAGGTTAAACCGTTACTTATGTTTAACACATTGAATTATGTTTTATTTGCATTTGAGAAAACTATCATTCAAAGCTCTCGAGGATTCATATTTATCTCTGTGCTTCAATGCAGTGTTTGCTTATTGAGAGAGAGTACCTGTTATCTGAAGATACGTCGGGAGAGCTTTATTTATAATCTAAGCACAATACAAAAAACCTGCCCTAGTTAAGATAAATAGAAAATTGATAAATTACGTGCGATACATATTTAACGATGGGGTTGATTAAGACAATTAATTTGATGGCGAAATAGCGTGACTCATACTATGTCATTGCATATCTAGTCTAGATCATATTTTTTGCAAAAATGAATCTCAAGTGAAACAATTTTTTTACAGTGAACATTATATAAAAGGCACGTCATATACCCAGTAACATCCATATCACTTGAGACTAGGGGATCGAGAGTTATAGTTCGATAATAAAGATCGATATTATTTTATCATCAAACACAGTCACCAGTGCCACATCATTGACAGTGTATAGTCGGTATGGCGAAATTTGATAAGTGAGGTACTTGATGATTTTATTACTTCCAAATTTCAGGCAGGCCTCGACCAGTTTTTATAGCTTGAAAATCACGAAAACATTAGTATAAAAATTACTAGATATATTTAACCTTACAGTACTTGCACGTAATTATCCGCAAGACAATGTAATAAAATATAGTTCTGAAAGCAAACAATGACGAAAGTGAAGTTACACATGTACATTAAAATTTTTACACATAGTTCTCACTATATACAATTAAAATGTGTAATCAATGAAAAAGATCAATTGGAGAATCTTTATAAACGTTTGTTTCTTTAAATGTGATTATTGTTCTTGAATAGTATTACTGAAGAGATTCGTGTCAGGCTCAAAACATACTGCCTGCTTTACTACACACGCTGCACTAAGATTGGTACCCGTTTGATTTACTATGGTGGATTTTACTAAGTTCCACTAAAAAATCTGCTCATTGGTGGACGTACAGGAAATTATAGTATTGCACGGAGATGAACATGTAAGTTAATGCGTTCTTGGGGCGGGTTACAAATATTATGTTCACGTTCCACTAAGTGGCAGGCATGGCATAGCTTCCCCTCCATAGATAATGACGCAATACTAGAAAACAAATTTTCTATTCGAAAATTCCCTTCGATCTGCCATAAACGACAATCGGCAATAAACTTGTCCTACCGAAACGAAAGTCTCTTCTCCGATATATGATATTACGTCAACGTTCTCATATATTTATGTAGGTAATTGTTGCATTGTAAATTTTGTACACAAACCAATCGACATTCCAAATACCTATAGTTGTGGATACATGACACTGAAGTGTAGATATTCCTTTCTGTACAAATATGTTATCCAGTGAAGTACCGTAACATTTCTTCTATTAGATCGTATCGATCGCGTCACCAGAAAACCTCCCGGCCAATTCGCGAGTCTCCGGTTAAGCGCGGCGAACGCGCACGTGCTGTGTGCCCTCCCTTCGGAAAGGGAGCGCTGCTCTAAGGCCGAGGCCGCCGTATCGATCCCGCCCGCGTCCTGCGCACGTGCCGCCCACGGAGGCAGGCAGGGGCCGGGCCAAGCGCCTGCCGGGGACGCAACCCTCAACGCACGCGCGCGCTGCGGGCGGCCGCCGGGCCCGCTGGCAGGGGCCTGCCCCACGCGCTGCGCAACCGGAGGGGACCTGCCCTCACCCGAAGGGACGCAGCAGCGCGACACAGTGGGTCTGATCCAAAATGTGCGCAGATGCCGTTACGCGGCGCCATCATAATCGATGATTTATCGAAAGTAAATACTACTGCCTTAGTCATTTATAATTCAGTTCAATCCCTCTGTGGAAAACATTGCGTGTTTACAAAGATTGTTGGGATATTACACAAAAACAATGGATTTTGAGATTTCATACATATTTTGTGGTCACCTGACGGAAAAAATGTATTTTGTTTTTCTTCAAATTGTCAGTCCAAACGCCTTGGTAAGAAGTAGGAGTTTTGTCAAAATGAATATATCCCAACCGAAATGCAAATTTCAAGATAATTCTTTAAATGCTGAGGGTAATTCATAAGAATCTGAGACATTAATTACAAATCGCTTCAAATTTTATCTCAAATTTCTTATAACAACTGAGTGAAATGTACTTGCACATAAAGATGGAGTCAGGCTGATTCTCACAGTTAACTTTGATTTTTTTACATTGAAAAAGTTTTTTTTTTTTTTGCTTCCTTGTACAGCACTGTGGACGCTTGACATTTTTTCTTGAAACTTGTTTCCCAAAATTAGTTCTCTATTTAATTCACGTACATTTCTTCTTCTTTTTTTCTTCTTCACGGATTAGGCCGCAAGACTCTTCCAAAGAAACCTCACAATCACCTTACTGACCGCTGATAACTTTCCGAATGATAGTCGTTTCATAATAATGGTTTTGGCATTTTATTTCTATTTGCATTCAAAAATTCAGCTAAAAGCGATGAATTTGCGCACGGCGTTGTCGCACGGTCCTGACACAGTTAAATCCTCTCACAATACCTGCCATAATCAGATCCAGTTTAGACGGGGATCAATGCGAATATCGATAAATCAGACTCAGACCGTTGTCGAGTTGATTTATGGCGGCAAATATGGGAGAGACCCTAATAGTTTTAAGAGGTAACGCCGAGATCCCTGGGATTTCAATTAGACAATACAGACCCTCTGGGTTGGATCAATGAAAACGGAGCACAGAGATCAGACAATACAAACGGAATCACGACTTTAATTATTATTTGCACGTATTTCCTCCATTTAAGGAATGTCTACCTTGTATTTTACTGAGATATAAACATGTCTCTTAAAAGTTATACACAAACATTTCAATTACAACAGAAAATGATAAAGAAAGAAGATTTTGCGCTGCTTCGCGAGTCTCAAACAACCAACAGCAAACTATTTTAGACACACTTTCTGGAGATGAACGCAATGATATGGCAAAGCGATAACTCACAAAATGATCGCTCAAAATGTATCGTGGAGGGAAAAAAACGTGAAAACGTTTCTTACGACCTGATCGTAATAAGAAAGGAAGTGGCTGAGGAATGACAAAAACTGTTTCTGGTTTTGCAGGAACGTTGAGAAGGAGGTCGAAATAAACAATAGTCTGTATAACAAAAAGCTAATGCCACTGGTACTTAAAAATACAAAAATCTGATCGACAAATCGAATGGATAAATTGTTGGAGACACCGGGAGGCGAATCGGCAATGAGTGCAGTTAAACGACTTACGGAGATGTGAAGTGTGGCTAACAGAGCTGAACTCCGCTTCCCACAATTTTCATCGGAGTTGAGCAAAATGAAACTATAGCGCAACAAGACCGAGAAGAAACAGAAAAAAAGTACCAACGCCGAACGCATTGTGGACGCGTAAAAGGACGCCCGATGGCGTGCGGGGGAAGGGGGAGGCAATTGGCGACGGGTGAGTTCGGCGGCGGGACAGCGCGGGTGGGGTCGAGGGGACAACCCGGGCTGGGAGCAACCTTGTGCGGCGGGAGCAGCCAAAGGGAAAAGTGCGGTGTGGTGTGTGTGTGTGTGGGGGGGGGTAATAGGAGGGAGGTGATGGTGGTGTGGTTGTGGTGGTGTCATGTCCATGTAGCGAGTGTGGCAAAGATCACCGAACAGGGAGAGGGAGTGAAAGAAAAAGAATGGAAAGGGTTTGGCAATAGAAGCGCGGGAGCAGTAAGGCCAGGGCTAACGGCAGAAGCGGGCTTGAGAGCCGTACAACAACGAGGACTGGCGGGCACAGTGGTGACAGCAGGATCGACAGGGGCAAAGGGTGACAGGACAATAGGGCGGCGGGGAGGAGACGCCCGAGGGGGTCGACGGGGCGGCAGGGACGCTGGGGCCGGGAGGGAGAGGAGGTCGGCGATGGTAGAATGGCTGGTGTGGCGGAGAGAAAGTATAGCGAGGGCGTGTATGTGCGAGAGGTGGAGTCGGCGGAGTCGCGCGGCGAGCGGGGAGGGCAGGGACGGAGGGGGGGGGCGGGGCGGCGGGGCGGGGCGGGGCGGGCGGCGGATCCGAGGCGTGACAGGCAACGCCCGCGTTTTAAAGCGGAACACCTGTTCGGCACGGCGCTGGTGCTTCCGGCCGCGGGGCGGCGTCGGCGCGGGGCCCGCATGCAGGGCGGCGGCAGCCTCCCTTCTGTTTAGACACATTCTACTCCAACAGCTACAACTAACAAATCATTCTGCAGCATTGTTACCTGCCCTTACGGATTCAACATTTCTATTATTTCTTCTAAATATAAATCAGGAACAGGAACAGACAAAAGCGAGAAGCAAAGAATATTAATTGCAAGGTACACTGGAATATGAGAAAATCGTATCACATTTTCACGAATGGGAAGGGCATTGTTCGGAGACCATTGTGGTATGTTCAACGTGAAAAATAAAATAAACACACGTTTACAATTATCTGTTATGGTCCATCTTGAACAGAAATAATGCGGGGCTCACGGTTAGTTTATCGATACCAATTCTTTATTCTAAAAAAGAAAGTAGTTCCGAAAGAAAAATGATTTCGCTCAGAAAGTAACGATGATTTCTACATACAGAAAACATTTAAAACGTATACCACTATATAAAGTCAATAACCTATCAAGTAGATTAAAACCATGTCGTCCGGAAGAATTAGAAACACCTTTTCAAATTAGAAACATCTCCGTTTACGATTGGGCGTTCGTGTTTCCTGAGAAGTCGAAACGAACCAGCCTAACAACACACAAATGCTTCCCAGAACGCTCTCGGACGTTCTCCAGGAAGTGGAGACAATTCCGCTGACGTCTGTATGGAAAAGAGGAGACACACGTGGCAGCACGCAAACAACTTCACGCTGCGGCCACTCCTTCCGCGCAGCACGGGGCAACCGAAGTCTGAAGCTCAGTGCACAAAGCAAGCGCGTGGCCCTTCATCGCCAGCAGGGGAAAACTCCTGGAAATTTTTAAAAAGATATCGCCTGTACCAACATTTTTATTTATAAGAGAGAGACTTTCTATGGTTTAACCATTACATCTCGTATACAGAAGCTGGATTAGAACAAGTAGATGGTAACTAGACATATTTCGATCTCAATATGACTACGTCTTCGACAGCAGCTCACCGTGTGAGTAACAATGTTGGTTTAGATGACACCTCGTTGATCGAATTAATTGGTAGGCATGTCAGCTCTAAGATTATTAGTCCCGTTGGTTAATTGAATGATTCTTATACCTGGAGGTAGCGGTGTTCCTGCGGCGCTAAATCCAACGCCTACCTACACATCTGCTTGGAGGGTTCTTCCCAGGAAATAATATCCCACTAGAGGGGCACCGCCCCAGCCAGGGCTAGCTCTAACTGCTCTTTCGACGTGTGTGGTAACGTAGTGCAGTAAGTGTGCGAGGGATGAGAATAGGACAAGGAGGAGAACGAAAGATAGCGCGTGGTCCGTGGTCCATTTGTTGGAGTACTGCTCCGGCATTCGCCTGGTACTGATTGGGGAAACTATCGATCAAAGCAGCCGGCCGGCAGAATTCCCTTCCAGACAGTGACAGAACTCGACCAAGCTGTCTAGCTAGTGTCGAAAACTTGCCATCGTGGGGATTGGATTCAAACGTAGGACATCCCGGTCAGAGGTACTGTAGTGACATTTGTTGCCCTTAAACATATCGGTCGGTGTGTGGTAGATAGTTCGTCTAAGTGTGTGTGTGTGTGTGTGTGTGTGTGTGTGTGTAAAAGTACGGGTAGAGGATATGTCAAGGATGAGAAAGGAAAGATACCTCTCGTTCCTTTGTTCGTTTGTAAGGGTACTGAACCGTTATTCCCGAGATAGACGATTGATAGAGGAAACATGGAAAACTACCGATCAAACCAGCTGGTCGCTCGAATTCCTCCAGATTGTGACTGAAGTCTACCTAGCTATGAAACTACAGTAGCGGCAACGTATCAGCGATTCTGACAGTTTAAAGCGATGTTGCCGCACATTACTACGCACAAACCACAATCTACATGACATATAAACAAAATACCAAAACATTAACATTTACTGACAGGCTACGACACATCTAGATATTATGCTCAAACTTTCGCCGCATAGAATCCGGGATTTCGAGTCAGATGAGCGGCGACCCCGAACGCTGGCTTTGAGGTCAAATCCTCGCACATGAGAAAACTCTCATAATCGCTTACAAGCTGCCGGTACTGTAGGGTAAAAAACCCTGCTACCGTCGGTACGCGCACTCAAGGACCGGTCAGAGCTGCTGCAGAGATATCGGCAATGCTGACTCTGAACTCAACCCAGAAGGTATATTGTATTTGTATTAGTGTTTAAATACCAACTGCACCTCAGACCAATATCTTTGTAAGCAATTCAGAAATGGAATCGGTTTTTCAAATTACATAACTATTGAGGAATAAGATCGTTGAAACAAATGAACAACTCTAAGATTTATTTACTATTCCACATCCAGGCGTACAATCCGGAATACAAGCCATTGCCATTTATAATGACAGAAAGTGAAATGTACAAACTGTGCTTCTTTTGTTTTTCGTAGAATGCGTTTATGAGAAACAGCAGTAAACCTCAAAGAGAAATACGGTATTATTTGAAAGTATTATACTTTTTTTTGCATTCTAAGACCCCTCTAGTACATTAGGCACATACCACCCCGGAACCGTCCAGTGAAGACAAAGTTCCGAAAAGGAGGATTTTTTTTTCCTTACGGAAATTTCATTGACCCACCTCGTAAGTACCAGTAATGCCAGTTTGGAGTTTTTTTTATACTTTTTAAGTCGTGCTTTAGGCATATGATATTCCATTTTGGAAAAACATTTACAATAGTACACTTTTAACAATATATTTATGCAATACCTTATCATTTGTTTTCATACGTTTTACATCACACAAGAACATTAGTTTTAAGAAAGGAAGTAATATAATGCATCAATCATTTTTCGCATGTCCTAAAAGTGTGTAACAATGAAATACGAATTCGTAATTCGGACTGTATTAGTCATAACAGTCCACATTACAAGACATCTTAATAAACAACATCTTAATAAATTGATAGCTTGAATGTGTTTGGTTTATACACAGTAAACTGATATTTCGAAAATGAGTGTTTCGAATCACTGCTGATCCTCTCTACATTGATATAGATCTAATGGTGATTTATGATTTGAATACATCACATTTCTCATCTAAGGGCCACGCGATGGTATACGATCTACTTGACTGAGGGAAAGGATAAAAAAGGAGGTGTAAATAGAAAAAACTGAGGAATTTTGAAGAAATTCCTCATAGTGCAGTAAAAATTAACGCACAAAATTTGCAGGAACTTACTAAGTCAAAAGTATGTTACGTACGTACATATTTAAAATTCTAGGCTTTTACCATTACAATAACGTGTTAGTAATTAGCAACTTGGTAAACAATGCTCGAGTGTGAAGTAGTCCTTCAGTGATCACTACAGACAACCTGTTTCTGGTCTCTGGAGTTTTTGACACGAATATAACAAGAATATGAAGAATTATAACAGCCAATTACCGGGAACTGATCAACCTCAGAAAACGTTGTAGGAAATACGTATATTTCTGGCAGAGTAACAACACATTCAATTTGTTTATGTACAGCAACGGAATCGTCTTTGACGTAATGCATAGCGCCTAGAGATGGACGAATTGTGTGTCTCGCAGAGATATTTCGGAAAAACTGCACATATCAAAAAAATCTGAATTGAACAACAAAATGGCTCACGCCCGTACGTTAATTCAATACGAACGAGTTTTTATAGCAATATTTTAAACACAAAAAAGCTAAACATGAATTAATAAAAGCAATTTAAGTAGTACTTGTACCCGAGAGAAAGAAATATATTCCTGTTTAGCCTGGGGTAAGATATTAAAAAAGCTTGACTCGTAGAAAACTGAAACGATATTTCTTATGAAAATAATTGCGAAAACGTGAGTACGAACGTACAGCATATTAGAAAGCGATAATGATAACTTTAAAATCAAAATAACTACGTGAAAATTGTACAGAGATGGTAGCATTACAGTTATATTACCAAGGACAGACGTTTACATACTAACCTTGAGACTCCTCAATTCATTTCACACTGATGGGGCTCCTGAAACATCTCTCACGATTCAACTCCACGCAAGTGCTACATAATGTTTCTTTTAGGGCAGCCTCTCTTCTCTCGGAACGACGCACCATGTGTCAACCGGTATTCGCAAAAAACAGCGACGCCGCCTAATGCGATGGCGATGGTGATGGCAGCGACGCCTGCGTCGCCGGCCGACCGCAACCGAGCACAGTGGGTCAGGAAGACCAAAAAGAGTGGGCACAAATCATTAATTAAATGAAGTATTGGTTTCGACTTCTGGTCACGCAATTATGTTTGTTATGATTGCGTTTTTTAATGTAATTAAGAATAAAATATTCGTTTTACACTTACATAACAAAGTCTTTTAACGTGTTTTGCAAGGTTCTGTGTTTCTTAGAGGTGAGAGAAACAAATGTATTTATAGGTTTGTGTTGATGCCGCTGAGCTGGAGGACGACTATAATTTACGGAAGGTACCATAATCGTTGAATTTAGAACCTACGGAAAATATTTTTGACAAGTTCCTTACGTCGCAAAAACAAAGTCCTCCTTCATTAAAACATTTAATTACCAAATGAGTTTTTAGAGCAGGTTTCATTGTCTTTTAGAACTATTACAAATTGCATTTATCAAAGTAAGAGAATTTGCTTTGTTGACAACATTAACACGACAACACTTGGAGATTTGCCCAATTTGTACATAACATGTATTTAGTTGCATTATTTTATGGTTTCGTCATAGTAAATAATAAAATAGTCTGTGGTACCTGAGAATGAATTTGATTTCACCCTCCCTTGAAATATATATCACCTGGATCCTTGCACAGCCTGCCAACATTTCACCCAGGATAAAATTGCATTAGCAGAATTGCATAACTCCGTTCCGTGAAGTTACGGAAGTTACGCAATTCGAGTCACCGCGGATTCTTAGGTGGGTGACCGTGTTGGAACGGCGCCGAGCCCCTGACCGAAGGGATAAAACACACTGACTGAGTACGACGTGACGGGACTTGGCAAAAAAACTTTATGGAGGATTACTCCATGCGTGCAATGCCCAACAAGGGTTTGGAGTTGCGTTGCGTCGAAGACGCAACAATTTTTTTTTTTTTGTTGTTGAAGAATCTACTTTTAGAAACGTAGTAATGAGTTTCAAACTAACACTTTGGCACATGCGTATTGAGAGAGTCGGAAAACAAATCTGATGCCGACTGCCCTGGCGTTCGTAGGCTCTCTGCCCCGGCGTGTGCTGGGCCATTGCGCCGGCGACGGTGTGGAGCGGCCGCCAGAGGAGCCTTTCAGCGCTGGCGCCACGCCCCCTCCCCTGCTCTTCCCGCCCCGCCCGCGCGCCGCGCCCGCCCCGCCCCTCTAGCCCCGCCCGCCGCCTGCGCCCGCCGCCGCGCCCAGTCGCCAGATACCTTCCCGCCGGTAAAGATTGGCCTGTGAATAGGCCAACCTCCGCACCAATGATATAACTTGATACTAACTGGAGCTATTGGGTCAGCGTGGGCAGGGGATGCAAGTAAAATTATTTCCATTTTACACTGCAGATATTTCTTTTCCGTGTATTATAGTACTTATATGAATTAAATACCCGAACAATCACTGGAACTTCAGCTAATAAGCATTAATTCATAACTTTTCTTAGAACTTTTTGATCCGACCTCACCAATTGCCAAGCACTCGCAAAGAAAGGAGGAACTATTTGGGCCTCAAACAGAGACTGAGAGATTCACGTCTGGCAGCAGCGAACCTGGAGACTCCAGCAGCAGATGAAAGCGAAGAACTAGAAGCCGAGTGAGGGGTGGGGAGTCTCTCCCCCCGCTGAATGGTGAGATCTGTCGCCGCCCTACCATCGACCAGTGGGGTTTTCCCCAATCAGGTATCTTCCACTGTGTGGACTGACAACGAAGATGAGGGATAGATCGCGCCCGGTCCATGACATGTTCGTTAGAGTACTACTCCAGCATTCGCCTGGTGTTGATCGGAGAAACTACGGAAAACTACTAATCAGACTAGCCGGCTGATTCTTCCAGACAACGATTAAATTCGATCTAGCTCACAAGCTAGTGTGGAAAATTCTACCGCTGTCGGGACTCGAACCTACGACCTCCCGGTCAGAAGCACTGCAGTGACATCAGTTGATGAGCCACACTCCCCTCTTGGATTCGTCGTGATAGCACACTTCCCGGGGAACGCTGAGAAGCGACTTGTCCAGACGCATGTGATCTGGTAAGCAGGTTTCGCACTTCGTATTTTCGCTCTGTTTCCGCAGAAAACAAGTTAACGAGGAACAGTTATGAAAAAATAACTGAAAACAGTTATTGACGTGTTGAATAAATCGGCACATCACATAACCCCGTCTCCGCCTTTATGAGTCACCTTGCGCATTCGGGCGAGTAATGATCTCCGAGGCCTACTATTCAGGCTGCCGACTGCCCAACAGCCCGAACGGCCAAATGTCACGCACGCTCCCGCTCTCGTGTCAGAGTCCGAGAGCCATCGCCGCTGAAAGCGCTTGCCGGGGGAGCCGGAGGAGGCGAACGTCGTTTCGCGGCCTTGTTACTGCAGCATAAAGCGCACGTCGCCTGTGCGCCATCAAAGAGAGCGGCCTCCGCCAGCCGCCAGCGCTGTAATTGGCACCGACATTAAGATCACGCGTCACAACACTTTCACAACACGGCGAGCAACACAACGGCAGATTTATTTCGCAAGCAAATGCGTCTCGCGTTCTTTCACATTCACATTTTGCGTCTAGCAGCCAACTAATTCTTTTGAATATAATATTTTTTGGAGGGTGGGATAATATTTAGGCATGTACAAGGCAAATAAAAGCAAATAAACAATGAACAAGGCAAATAAACAAGGTACAAGGCAAATGAAGTAAGTCGATACGATAACAATTTGTGTCATACAATGTGTTAGTTCAGTATGTTCATGGCATTATTAATAGAAATCAGAAAAAGTAAAATTAATGAGCTAATCGTAATGTATAACAGCAGCATAATCATTTATGGTTACAAGTTAAAATTTAAATTCGAAATTTTAAATATTATTTTGAGTCGATAACAAATCGATGCACGCGGAAAAAGAAAACACGTTGGATTTGGGGACAACACTCCTTTGAGCATTCTTATCATATATTTTTTGCATGGATTTATACTTTAGACGAATATTTTCGAATTCCTTGATTACAATTTCAAATCAATTTTCACTTCTCTTTATTAGAAATTTACTAAACTATTTCTAACGCTATTTCAAATATTTTATCCGATAGAGAAAAAATACTGGAAAACAAGCTATAATTTAATACGCATTAAATTATGCAATTTAAAACCAAAGAAAAAATAAATGAATGACCTCGAGAAAAACAAACAAAAGTATAACCAAAAACGGAACCACCTTCTATTCCACGCATTCGTTTCCAATAAGCGGAATAGTTTGGAAATTGGTATATTCATATTTAGAAATACATTTGTATATAAAAGTCTGTCTACGGTGGGAGACCAAAGTAGAGTCAACTTGCTTTTTTCCACCCCCATTTAATTACAGACGACGTAATTACTTATAAAACCACATAAAAGAACGTAACGGGCCCCGTAAGGCACTGAGCTTCCACCAACCCACTTAATCGTCCTTCCGCCGGGCGGCGGCAGCGCGTCATTTGAACGGCGCCTCGCGACAAACAGTGAGTGCTTATCAGGCGTTCCACTCCGCGGCCGCCCCCGCAGCACCCTGCCCCACGGCCACTACCGCTCCCGTCTCGTCTCCAGTGTGGGCAATGACATTGCCAGTCACCCTCCACCGCCACTGACTCTGCCATATTCACGTCCGTCACCTGGCGGCCACCAACCTGCCTCTTCCGTCACTACGACGTGTAAAGTAGCCGAATTTCATTCACTTCGTAGCACTTATGCTACAGACACCATCACATCCATTACACAGCATCTCTACCATTACTGTCATATTGATCGATATCTCATACTTTGCTACCACCTTCACCGCAGTAATTTTCCCATCGCTGTCGTTCCTTTCCTCGAATACTACACAATGCCGACGTGGTCATGAAAAATTTGTTCCGAACAATTGTTCCAAATACAAAAACTTTCCCAATACTATCTTATATATTTTCCAGTAGTGAAACCTATTTTAGCATTCATATAACAATGACTCTCACAACAAACAGATCGAAATACGGATATACTTAGTACCAAATATTTTAATTAAACATGTTGTTTATCAATATGGAAAAAATATTAATACAACTTCCCCCCCCTATGTCACTGTCATCGTCACCCCCCGCCCTGACAGTCACTATCATCACTATTACTGCGGCCATCGCCTACGCTGCTGCACCTCAATTCCCCTCGGTTATCGCGCAGCGTGGGCGCCCAGAGGGGCCAGTGAGTCGTGTCGACCTGACGGGAGCGATTAGCTTTATCTCCCTCACGCCCCGCCTACCCTCCATAGAAAGCAGGGCCATCCGACCGGACGCAGCGAATAGACTACGGAGGCGATGATGAAGCAGTTCGGACATGTCGCCTCTTGAATGGCATTAGCATTGCCATTCTGTTGTACTGGAACAAGTTGATGTTTCGGTCTTGCTCCTCAATCATCAGAACACGCCAACTTACTTAATAATTCAAGATAGAGGAGTGCATTCGAAATTTACCCTTATCGACCACAAGTTACGCTAGCCCGCAGGCGATACCTATTTACTGGGGGATTATTTTTATCTGGCTTCCTGAAGGGGAATTGTTTTCGTGACTTTGACGAGTTTCAGTTTCACTGGCATATTCATTTCAAACATTCACGTCACCGAGTTGTTCGCTATATCTACGAAAAATGTTCTTGTACTTGAAAGTACTTGAAATATCATGAAGATACTGAATCTGTTAAAATTGTTTAAAAACCATATCAAACAGCAGTTGCGGTAAGGTAATTAGGCATGTTCAAAAGAACTTATACCGGTTGAAAACCATGTTTCTGTCTCCTAATATTTACTCTCACGTCAGAATTTCTCCATAAAATAGAAGAAGCAGGAATCGTCCCATTTCTGCGTATTGGAAGTCGTAATACGGAGTGGACAGAGGAATGAAGAGAGGGAAATGGACCTGCCTAAGTAGTCTCCGCACAAGATTCAATGAAGTCGTAAGTTCGAGACCAAGCGGCTAGATTTGCGACAGAAGTTAAATACCACAGAGCATCTTTGAAAAACCTCCACTTAGTACAAGTCCGTAAGAGTTTGGTCCAGGTTGAAGGTTGCAGAAGAAGGAAAATAATACAAAATCGTAACTAGGAAATGAAGTGAAGAGTTCCCACAGCGCCGGAAACGAACGTTGAAGGAAGCGCGCTTAAAGTCAGTTTTACGAGCAAGAACTGACCCAGAACCGCTGCACTCAATGCTAAACACAGGAAATGAATCCGCACAGAATACGGTAGATTCAATAAGTCAGACCGTGAGATAAAATCATTAGATTTCGTCGCAATATATTTTAATATTATTTGACAAAATAGTAATTATTAAAAAGAGTGAACATACAAATTTAACAATCTGCACACATTTTTTGCAAACTTTTGGAGCCCGTGACGAATTCAGAATTGAATCGTACATAACAAGCCCTCAGAGCGAAAGGCGTTTAACGTGCCGTTCTCTAGCCTTATCGCTTTTGTCCACCTTCATCCGGGGAGAGGCCCACAGTAGCGACTGCGGCTGCGGCGCATGAACACGCTCTTGCAGTTGCGACTGTCGTTTGTTGGCGGCCACAAACGGAGCAAAACAACGGAGCGGCTCAGCGGGAGTTAGCGCCCTTGCGCGTCCTCATGCAAATGCCTACGCGGAACTGGGCGGCGCGGAATGCTGGTGCGCCGCCTGCGCCCTCGCCGACTCCAGCAACTGCGCCTCAGCCGCACACAAACATTATACACTAATAAGGGAATCTCTTCTTTTTTTTTAAATTAAAACAAAGTCTTTTTAAAAAAAGGTATGTTATGATTCGTATTCTGGGAGACACATCAAATAGTATAAAGAATTTGTTTGCCATGGAATGTAAGCAATACGAAACGAACTACTGTGATGAATAAATACACTATTGTTGGGTAGGTTCGTAGCGGCAAATATGCAAGAAATAATTAGTTGATAATGCTTTTGTAAACATGAAATGGGGATCATGAAATAAGAAATTCCCTCAAATATAAGCTATCCCAGTGAAGACAGGCTAATGGATCCTTAGATATTTTGTTCCACGCAACAAAAATCCACGCATTGCCACGTATTATTACACGGATTGCGAAAACACTGGCTCAGAAAGGAAATAATTGTTAGAATTATTTGAAATGCACTATAAAACAGAGAAATATACATACCCGCATAAAGAGTAATAAATTATAAATACTAAAGATACTAATACCATCATATGCAACATTACATCCCAAGAAAAAGGCGAATTATAAGTAGTAAAAAATATGTAAAATAAATTGTTTCAGTAGACACGATCAGAAGACAGAATGTGACACAGGACGTAGAAATAAGGTGAACAATTTGTCTAGCACACCTAACTACCGTCTGTTCTTTCCCTGCACTAGCAAGAGCCCATTGCCCTTTATTTGTAGCATTACAGCTATATTCTTATCACACAAAAATAATGCTGCATCGTTCATTCGGTACGTCCTGAAACATTGTAAAGAACATTTGTTCAACGGTTAAACTCCGCAAAATGTTCGAAGAAATGTTAAAATGTCTATAAATTATTACTAATAAATAATGAGAAATGCCTTTGGATTGAAGATTTTTTTATTTTTTCACACGTGTGAAAAGAGTTAATGCTAAAATGATTCGTTTTACCCCCGCCAATCAGATAACCAAATGAACGACATCATTTGTAACATTTTAATATTTTTGTTTTAGAGGAAAGTCAAACCGACCATTCTACATTTTTATTTCTTTCTAGCTAGCTCAATTTACGAACTTGAAAACTATGAAATGCAATCAAATACACAATTTCTCACGCAAAATAACGGTTATGTAACATTTAATTAGAAGAGATAACAGAATTATATACTTACGAAATATATCTGAAATATAACGTATTCCCGTTGTCCGTAGAATCTTAATGTGTTTTTTTAACTGGTGATATCTGCAAACTCTTTAATTTCACACTCGCAATGGACCACTTTCAACCTCTTCAAACATAGGAAAATAATTACAAACGAGGCTTTCATCATCTTTCATCTTCCATTTCGCTCACCTCATTCGCTAATCACAATAATGAAATCTCACTAGCACAATAATAGAAAGGAATTCTATTGGACAAAACGACTAAGTATTCACAAGATACCACTTTTGTTCGACTATAGTAGATATTTCGAATAATTTCGAATACTTGTGCAAAGTTTCTACTTCGTACTTCGGAGTATTGTTCAGTTTACTCAGTTCGGGTATAATAAGACCGCGATTGTTATTTCCCAGTTCGGATAGAATATAATAGCATTAGCATTTATCATTGAAAATGTTTAAAATTACACGGTTTGCCAATTAATTTCAACACACAAGTTTAAAAGATAAGCAACTCGTGTCCTTTAATTCATCGTCAGTATCAAAATTAGAGTAATATATGGAATGATATATCAACTCTTAATTTTATCTACAGCGTTGTTAAGTCATTCGTCTGTTCGCAGCTTCGGCAACACCGCAGGATCCGCCAGTTAGGGAAGCAATTTCACGACAGTTGCTATGCTTGTACCCAACGATTTCCTATCGATTTCCTCCGCTGACTGCAGGGAACCGCACAATCAGAACTCTGGAGGCAACTCAGATTCAGAATACCAGTGCCTAGGAAGCGGCAAATACACTATGAAAGAAATAAGGGTGGCTGCAAAGGCGGATGTATAAATTTAAAAAAACAAAGTCGAACACACATTTTTATTTTAGTTTATGCACATTTTTGTCACAGTTTATTATTCTTCGCAATTTCGTTTTCTTTATTCATAGATTTATTCGATCATTTTGCCATAGATTCATAGAAACATATACGAAATTATCGATTCCCACAAATATACGTATAACACATAGAACTAATTTATTACAAAATATAACTTAATTGAAAGGAATCGTTTACGGGAGGGCTCTTTCTTCATTATAATGAGCTGCCCCCCTCGCCGATCTGGTTTTCTTAAAAGCCATTCTTTTATCCCTAGCCGCCCAATATTTTGCTGTTGCTGAGCAATACTAAATAACCTAACAGTAGACAAAATGTTAGCGAAATAAAGATTGGACATGGAGATTGCCGAGTGGATTCACAACGAGGTGCGGAGCTACTAATAGTAGAATTTTTTCCATAGTTATTTGCCAAAACTGATAAACGAGGCAGTTTAGGTTAATGCCTCAATTAAACCAAAAGCTTCACTCTCCTTGGCGCCAAGAACGAATGGAAAGTCACGTGTTTGGTTTGAGGAGACCGGTCGTTCTAAAAAATTGATTTTTGAGGGGGGGGGAAGGGCATTTTTGGCAATAGAACTAACAAATACAATCTTTATTTCTTGCAGCATTTATTAATATTTACACATACAAGATTAACTGTCAGCTATGTGATTTGGTCAATATACAATGATGCCGTAATAGTCAAAAATATTCTCAGTCCTCCAGGGGAATCATTTCTGAAGCTTCCGTTCAGCCGTTCGCTGATTTAGAAATGTCGTCCCCAGAAGCCTAAACCGTCTAAAATTCCCCTCAGGTCCTCTGCCGCATTAATGAGCAGCCGAGGTCCTCCCAGCCACCTCCGTCTCCCTGCAATCGCGCCTCCACCCCAACCACGACTGCCTACCTGCCCCGTCCCCAACCCCGATCCCACCGCGCTACCCTCCTCCGTTCCCTCCTCCTGCCTCTCTTTCCCATTCTCCCACCTGCACATTCACCCCTTCGCGTGCTTACGCTCCCCAATTCATTTTCCCGTCTCTGTCCCTACTCTCTCCCCACCACCGTCATCGCAAATCCCAACCCCCTCCTTACCCACTTCATGTCGCCCGCCACACCCGCGCCTCCACTTTCGTATCTTCACTCCGCATCCTCTTTCTCGCCCCCCCCCCCGTTTTCCCCATTTCCAGTCTTCACCAAACACTTCATCTTCTCAAGCCACCGCCCCTTCTTCCTCATTTTTGACCTTGCCTTCGCCTTCGTCTTCCTTTCCTGTCCCACCTACGCCCTCACTTCCTCGCTCAACAGCTTTTCCCGCCTTTCGCTCTCACCTCCGACCCCGCTTTCCCTACTCCCCTCGCCACCGAGCTCCCGCCTCGTGCGCCGCGCTGGAGATCGACGCGGGCGCGGGCCCCTCGCCCTCGCCCTCCCGCGACCACGCCCTCGCCCCCGCCCCGCCCCGCTCACCCTCTCCGTCGCGTCGAGTGCGCGGCGCCCGCTATGCGTGCGCCGCGCGCCACGTGCCGACCCTTCATCCCCTCCCCTCCCCCATTCCCGCCCCAAAGCTAAGCTCAGCCACACCTCGTCCTCGGGATTTAAACTCGCTTCAGTGTTCCCACGTGCGCTCCATTTCCATCGGCGTTTCAATCGGCGAATCACTTCGGGGAATACGGACTGTACAAAAAATCCTTTCTTTTTTTCAAAAACTAAAATTATGCTTGCACTAATACGGCGTAATACTTTCTTTTTCATAAACATTTGTAATAATACATTTATTCAGTTCTCAATATTGTCAGGAAGCTTCATCCAATCTACAACTTCCCGGTGAACTAGACGTTTCAGTTGGGGAATTGCAACCACAATCGCGGGCGAACCTTCACAGTGCCTCCCCACAACGTTTGAGAAAGGCCGGTAAATATTATTATCCTCAGTTCCTCAGCCTTTTCAGTCATTCATAGGACGGACGGTAGTCATCTGATTCAAATGACGGATTAATAAAAAAATGAGAAGAAATGGAAACGGGAGAACCCCTCGAAAAACCGCCGCATATCCGCTTTGCCCACCACAAATTCTGCACCGAGTGAGCGACATTTGAGCTCGGGACCCAGAATTGGAAGGTGAGCGGTCTGGTCACTGTGCCGCCGTCGCAGGCCGTTGAGGGACGGTGTAACGTACCAATCGTCGAAGGGTCATGGTTACGTTTTAATCGACTTTCCTTCGATCGTTTCTTCTTTGAAAAGTAAAGGTCTTTCTCAATAAAAAATAGTAATTTAATTTCAAGACTTCTTACAACAAATTCTTAATCACTTGCCAGTTATTACTGTTTGCTAGCGCAAAACTGCTCGAAATATTACATACGTTACATATACATTTGCATAAACATAGATATCCGTGGATCTGAGAATTTTTCGAACTTCTCTCCACGATCTCCAAACGAATTTCGCTTGTTTATTTAGGGTCGTCTATCATAATAGCCCGGAGCTAGAAGAAGACAATTGACAATTGTAACCCGTGGCTACAGTAGAAGCCCGGTAATCCGAACCATTTAGAATGTGGCATGTTCTGATTAGGGAATGTTCCGATTATTCGAAAAAATGTACCGAACATAGATTAATACATCAATAGAATTACCAGACACGACGCAACGTAGCGTACTATGCGAGGAAATGGCAACGTAGTGTAGCGACCGCATCATCAAGCAGAATCATTCAGATCGCATCATCAAGCAGTAAATGAAAATTACCGATTTTGCATGTTCCTCTAAGTGACAATTACGACTACATACTATTGTGATATACACGGTGGATTCCAGTGCAATAAACGTTTCATTTCGACAACTTGTTTCAACAATTAGCTTAGTTCTACAGTAATTACAAAATCTTTACTTTACACTGCAAACAAGCATTATATTTATTTTTCATCCATCTCGCATTTTGTTTGGATTACCGGAAGTTTCGCATTGTGGGGTTCGGGTTATCGGGGGTCTAGTGTACATGGAGGCAAGGCACAACGAGCGGCGGCCAACGCGGCGCGCGAGGACGAGGTCAGCGCTCGGCGGCCGCGGCCGCCGCCGATCTCTCGCGCCCGCCGCCCGCAGGTGAGAGGAAGGCGTGGCTGGCGCTGGCGGAGGGGGCGGGGGGAGGCAGCGGATCGATACACGCGGTGCACTCACGCGTGAGTCAGCGCACGCGCGCGCGCACGGCCCGCGCGACGTCGTCGGTCGACGCCCGTGCGTGCGGCCGGGAGTCCCTCTAAATCACCCTTTCCCTACCTCGTCATCCTCACAGCTGGGTTTTGGCTAAACGTATCTCAGAGAACTCTTTACGCACTCACGGTGCGGGATACACCTGTTCGTGCCAGTCGCTATCAAATACTCGACTACTTGATTAGTCTGGCGCCTCCGGCAGGTATTTTCATGTTGATACTTTTTGTGAGCCATGCAAGTTCACATTACAAATATTTTCTTTGAACAAAGTTGCCTGGTTCGTATATTCTCAAAAATAGAGTTACATGAAAAAGTGTCGATCAAAGTATTCTTTTATAAAGATTTGTTTCATTACATTATTGGGATGCACTATTGCAAATACAGCGACACACTCTCGACAATGTAATGAAACCTGTTCCAAGAATTCACTTCAAGCCGGAAAGGCAATATAGTATCCCACAACGTTCCAGCCCTTTAGATGCCATAACCCCTGCCCCACCAAAAAACAACATTTTTTTCCTATAATTCTTCGAGAATATTCTAGAAAGATCCGGCTGAAAATAAAATGGTTGAAATGGTTTGAAAATTCGCGAAACGACGTTTTGGGTACTAAATTCCTCCTCCTTCTTCTCCTCGATTTTTTGATAATTCATTACAAAATTAGTTTTAATTGTCGTCAATCAGCAGAATAAACACGTAACTATTCATGTAAATGCTGCGAAAAGTATAGTAAATTCTTGCGCTACACCAATGTTCCCGTAGGTGCACTGGAAACACAAAATCACGTGTTTTCCTAGAGTTGTTCCAAAGTATCCCAGAGGTATCCATTCAGAAGTTGTGCTAATCGCTTTGTCTCGGAGAAGGAATCGAATGAGTTCTTGATCTGTCGATAGCCTTTTCGAAAATAAATTTAACTATTTAAAGAACTGGAGTAATAGTTGTAACATCAGTACATAATTGTAACCAATAATTGTAACACCAACACAATTAATACTATTTATTAGGACGTATAAGAAGGCTTTCCTCGTAAAGGTTTGTTTTGGCGCAATTTGTAACAGCGGAAACTAACATCACCCGTACACAAAAACTTAACGAGCGCTCTGTGATAACGAGCAGAGGCGCAGGGTTTTGTATCTGTTCGCGCCAGACCACGCACACATTCACACACGAACGCACGCACACGCGTACATACACACAAAACACGCACACGACTCACATAAATCAGACCTAGAAAAAATCTTAACGCTTCCACGTGGAGTCTCGTCACGTGAGGCGGACGCCTATTTTGAAGCTTGTCAATTATTGAAGGCGGAGCGGGAATATTCAGGGCGGTTTTGACAATACATGTTGTTCAATGTGGAAAAATAAAATAAAGCATATGATATTGTATGCGTTAGAATTATAAGTTATCTTGGCAATCATATTCATTCTATACATAAGAATGTGATCTTACGACGTAGAATCACTTCCAATCATGTGAAGTTGTAAATGTTTACAGGACGCAATGATACACAGACGTTGGGCAGACGAGTTCATGAAACAAGACTGATGCTTCACAAGAAAAATAAAAATTCAAAAAAATAAAATGGAAATGTAAGCAGCGAATTACCAAGAACCTAACCGAAACTGTCCAAATGATACTCGATATTTTTGGTTTCCTTCCTCTGAATGATCAAATCTAATCACTCTCACACCCTCCTATTCGCAGAGATCCAAGCAAGAAAGCAAAACGTACTACCCTCGTGAGTCACTGAGAAGAAGCGAAGCCACCCACACTTCGTACACACCACATATCTCTGAAGATGACTCATCTCCAAGGTGATGTCACGCGAAACCTCTGGATCATCCCCTTCACCTCTGCTGCTTCATCTCGGCCAATTCGCCCCAACTTTGACATCACAACCTCTAACTTTACCACAAACCACAATTATATCCACTATCAACATATTCAAATAACCACAATATGACCATTAATAACTTTATTTTCATCACCAAATGCACACATATCACCATTACTAGTTACTAAAACATACATCACTACCTTGAAGGTAATCCCCACCACTATCATCACAAGCACAACACACTTGCCACTAGCACTAGAATCAGCACCAACGAGCAGATCTAACATTCACCACAACAATCCTTCTCAAAAACGGATTACTGTAGTTTAGAGCATTTTCTCCTACATTCGCCAAAGGTCTCTACCGTCCTTCTTACTACCCTCCAACGCACGTGCATCACCATCGTATTGGCCACCGTTGACGGGCACGTGGCTACAGGGAGGTCTATGGAGTACAGCATTTTCGTTTCAAATGTAAATACCTTTTAATACTGTGCCTTCAGTATTTTGGTAGTTGCACATTCTGAATTGCCACATTCGCAATCCAAAAAGATATTGGGATACCAGGAATGAAGAGCTTTGACATTTGGTTAAAATTCCGTTTCAAAAATTAAGCGGAATGTTACACTTCAATTTTTGGGTTAGTTGTTTTGGATTAATATAAATAGATGAATCTAGAAATTATGTAACTGTCTTTAAAAAATATCGAAAAAAACTCCCAAACTCTTGGTTTGATATTTAAATGTCAAAAGTTCAGACGTCAAGCATCTGAAATAGAAACTTCTAGCTACAATGGAGTTCCCTCGCTTACCAAAATCTGTTTTTACTACAGCTTCCCCTGTATTTTCCGGTAATCGCCTATTTTCTATGCCTTAAATTTAGATGCGTGATAATTAATGAAGATGTTGGCACGTTTATCACAACAAGGTCGGTTTTATAATAAGAGACTATAACAATGTACCATTGATTCTTAACCGTAAAGTACCGAGGCTAATTACGTAATGATTATAGATAACTTGCAACATGTGAATCTCTGCAATAGGCCCATTTTAAAAGATACGTCAATCTCTTCATTCGTCACGTCATATCCACATCCATCATTCTGTCCAACCTCCCAGGTAGTTTCACTTCGAATGCGTTTCTGGAGGTGTCAAGCAATTTCCCTGGGGTTTCGTTGTATTTTTTCTTGGCTTCTTCTTCCCGGTGTTTTTCCCGAAATCGATCGTCGTGCTCGGTTCGGACACACGCAGCCCCTACCTCCACCGCCCAAGGAGACCGGAGCTCCGGGGAACAAACGTGAACCTTTGGGTTGGTTCTCTTATTTCTCGACGGAAATCCAACCTGATCTCTCTCGAATTGAATCGTTATAGCCAGCGAAGCAAGTCAATATAATAAAGTTGCTGAGCAGAGAGATTCTCGAGGGATCTTATGGATATGAACACGCGGATTCAATGGAAATTCTGATATTGGACAGGAAGCTGCCTGGATTCTACGTGTTATTAAAAACAACGTTTGGTCTACTTTAGATGCAGTCAAAATAGAGTACACATGCGAAGTGGAAGTATATTCATTGAAATCAGAATTTCTTCGAAAATTCTTTACATATAACTTGCAAATGAATACTGAATGTTAGTATTGGTGTTCTCGACCTCTATCACATTAAAATGTCAAGACGTCCTTGATATTAAGTCACTTTGCTTTCGCCCCTTATATTTAAGCCTTTTATTAGGTCTTCTTTATGGGACCACATGAAATTTTTTCTAATATCGTGAACTCTATATATTATGTTGAACTATAGATTGCGGGATCTAATAATTACGTTAAAACATGACATACGTTTACCGTTTCATTGCATTTAGTAGCCTATTAAACCTCGCTTATGCAGGAAAATATTCGGCAAAAGCTAACAAGCGCCAACAAGTCAACAAAGGTAAAAAATTCAAAAAAGGAAAAAAAAGACAAGTATAAGTGCATTTATTTCTAAAGGAATACCGTGTTGGAAATTCCCAGCCATCAGTGATATTTTGTTTAGATGAGACAGAGCACGACCTAGCCATTTTGTTTCCCGTAATCATGTTCCTTCCGCTCACTTTTAGTCTAGCTTACCATACCGCGACTACCTTATGATATTTCCCGAGCCCTCGCAGTCTCCCTCTTGGGGCTTCTCGGTAGAGCCCAAAAGTACCGTCGGACCTACCAAAAGACCTACGCTACACAGTCAAACGCTGAAAACATTTTAAATAGATTTTGAAAGTATTGCATTTCCTCCCCTTCTATTCATTCGTGGTACACTCACTAAAGCATTCCATTCTCACCTCACGCTACAGAAACGTCTTCCGAGACGCATCAAAACCACTCCGCATTCTCCCTTCGCACTTTTCCATATCGCAGCGCCCTCGAGTCCACCGCATTTCGCTGGCCGGCGAGCCTCCACGCGCCCCCAGGGGCAGGCTGTGGGCTGGTCAAGGGCGGAGCGGGGCTGGGCGAGCTGGGGCGGGGATGTCCTCGGGGACCGCGGGGATGCGTGGGGCGGAGGGCAGCGCCCCAGGGAAGGGCCTTGGGTGAGGAGTCAACGTTCCCAGGCTTGGTGAAGAAATGGGTGAAGAAATGGACGGCCATGTAAAGGTGGGCTAAAGAACTGTGTGACGTTCTCTGTACAGAACATTTTCACGTACGAATGTATATTGTACAAGACCACTTCAGGTATATGGTCAAAGAAGAGAGCAATGTTCAGACTGCAGCAAGGGTCTGCCTGGTGTAGAGTAGAGCAAGATGCGAGGATCAGGATACAGCTGGGAGTAACCTGAAGAAATTGCCAGATTAAAATCCAGGACCAGGTAGTGAATATCCACAAGAGATAATGATGGAATCATTAAGTAACATGAAGTGATCTTCCTCCACGCATGTCATCATTCACTGCTACATTACACACCTAAAAATTGTTCATCTCATTTGACGATTCTCTCGATTTGAAAATTGATGATACACATCACACACTCAAAACATTATCGTGCCATATCAAGTGATATATAAATAATCCACAATATTCAATTCACAAGGAAGTAAACAAGAAAGAGTTCATAATCATTCATAAAATCATAAAATGTTCATAATCATTCAACATCGAAGCGTACAGGAGCAGATAGTTCTAAGCAACTGGAGCCTGAAATTGCGTTCAAAGCAAAATATGTCTATTGTAAGAAATATATTAACAAATTGTTACGACAATGCCGAGCCTTTGCAGTTAAAAATTTAATAATAATTACGGAGTTAAGATGAAAAGTTGTTAACCTTAATCTTAATCATGGCCAAAATGTTGCATAGAAGTGTTCCAAGTCTTTCAAGTATACATTCATTTTCGGTACTTACACCCACAGCACCACGGGTAAGACGTCGGTTGATTAGTGCACTTACCTAGAACAAAAAAGAGATACAAATTAATACAGTAAATTACAATCTTTCAAAAATCAATGAGATTAATTTTGTGAATGAAATGAATTGAATCAATGAAATTCAGAAATAAAATACCATTACGTAAGAACAGGAGATTTGAACTTCTTACGATACATATAACATGTTTTCAAGAGTATAGACTATTTCGGTACAAAGTATAAGCATATGCTGCGAGTATCAGCAAATAAAATAATACTTTTATGTGTAGCAACGTTAGTTCATAAAGTAAAATTAAACATTTGATTCAACAAAACATACAGCATATTCATTTTTTTTATTTCTCCCAATAAGCCCCGATATAGAAGTTCTTTATTCAGAGCGAGCTTTAGCCCAATTAGATTTCGTGAAAGTTTAAGCAGACGGAAGAGCGCCAAGGCCCACAAGAGCCCTCGTCAGTCAGGAGCCGCGAGCTGCGCGGAGAACAAAATACGACCATTAAGCCCTGGGCGCCGGCACTCGCTGCTTGTTAGAGGGCGCTCGCGGCTGCAGGCGCCATTAGCGCGGGCGACCGCAGGGGGAGGGGGCGGACGAAAGCAAGGAGTTGGAAACAGAAGTGTGGGCTGTAGCGGAAAATGAGGTGATAAGGGAGAGTGCAGATGTAGCCGAGATTATGGACGATTGGTGGACATGATGTCTCTGATTCGGCGCAGCAAATACATAAGGAGTAATGTGGAGTATGTGATGGAACTTTGTAAATAATCTCGGTAATGCGCGGCCAAAAGTAGTCGCAGTCAATGGTAATTCAAATTAAAAGGAACGTCTGGATTAAAAAGATTAATATGTATAGCATTCGTTCAAATCCTTTAAACTAATTGTGACAGTACAAGTCCTGGCCGGGAACATTTTAATTCAAAAAATCATGATAATTATTCTGTTGGTTTAGGCTTCAACACTAATCGCTCCAGCATATTCAAACACAGACTCTTGCGTTTTTGTCTTTATGAGCCCTGCACAGAGGTGTGTTTGCTCATAAAGCGTCGTCACCCCCGCCTAGACCGTGTCTTTGCCGCTCCACGCCGCGCTGCGCGTACTCGTGGACGGCTTTTACCTGCCTTAAAAACAAAACACATTTTCAACATATACTGTACTTCACATCATCAGATTATCGACCTTAATCAATTATCTTTAGGTGGTTACGTACAGCGTAATAGAGGCTTGTAATCTAAACTTTACGATTCTAACTACAGTAGTTATGGCTACGCTTTATGCCTTGATATGTCTGTCATTCTCAGTTTATCCTTTTCAATTATATTCTTATAAGAGGGTTGATAGGTCATGCGATGCATTAAAGCGAAGAGGATAAATCAGAAGTGAAGCGGATTATATGGGTTGCAAGATTGGAGAACAGGCGAAGGAAAAAGGACGATAGGAGTAGGCGGGGGGGGGGAAGGGCGGGCAAGGGGCAGAAGCTACAATATTGCTTTCTGAAACGCAAGGAACATCGGACAGCGAAAGCATAAAAATAAGTAAATTGGGTAGAGGATGAAACGAGTTCCACATAGGGAGAGCTGAAATGAAAATGAAAGGGAAACAGCCCATTCGATTGAAGGCATAACGGACACACAGCGGTGGAAACGAGAATATCCGGCACATCCTGGAACCAAAGCAATGGGCGAGCAGGCCATTGCGGCATTTGGTGGGGCAATAGCGACCAGACTACCCGACTGGCAGGATAACACAGCGACACGGAAACGACCGGAAGAGAACAGATGGTCGGCAATATAATTTAACAGGCGACTGCTATGGACGAGAAGGTCTGAAGATTTGAGTGACAGCAATGGAAGAAGGTGCAGGAAAAGAAATGGTCGAAGGCACGCCTGGCGAGTAAATGAAATTGCAAATGGTCACGAAAGGATATCCTACAAAGTAATTGCAAGACATGAGATAGACGTACAAAATAATCAGTAAAAATAAGAGTATAAAATAACAATATAACTCAGAAAATAAATATATTCTGAACATGAAAGAAGTCCATTTACATTCAAAGCGAACAATTGAAAAAATTCTGTTTGTTAAAAATGTTCTTCGTAATTCCAATAATGCACAAACAGATTCGCCGTAACAGACTATGAGAATTCACAACTGAGAGGCCAGAGACAGGTTTGGTACAATCCGCAAACCCGCTTTCGATTACTGAAGAATTCAAGAGTGGAAATAAGACGTGACATTTGCGGCGAGGTGCAGGTTATTTATCATACGCCTCCCTTTCCCACTAAACGCAACAGGCTGCGGAGTTTCCTGCAATAAAATTCAAACACATCATTGTGACGTATATGCATCCAATGAAACAGAAACTAAATAATTATGGATACTATTTAACAATCGTTCGTAAATAAATCTGTTGCATCGAAGGTTGGGATGAACAGCCACTTGCGACTGACCCTTGCACCCATAAATCAACGAGGCTCGGGGATAATAAGCACAAGTGGTACATTGCGGACAGAGACGTGCAAATAAAACAACCGCGTGCAGCCTTAACCTAATTAGAGCCCGAAAAAGGGGGGGGGGCGAGGGCGAGGGCGCGAGGGAGTGCAGGCACGCTGCGTCACCGCGGGGGCGTGCGAGGGACATCGATCTCGCAAGATTCCTCTCGACGGCGGCGGCGGTGAGTCACGGTGGCGCGTCTTCCATCACTGTGGCACCGGCAGCCTCCCCGCTCTAAACCCGCTTCCTTCCCTGCTTCGCTTCTGCCGCCTTACTCGCCCGCACGGCCCCGGACAAGAGCTCCGCCCCGCACCAGCCTTTTCCGCCTCGCCCGCGCACGACGCCCCCCCCCAGCGTAGCCACTCCTCGCCTCTTCATTAGTGTGTGAGGAGGAAATGAATTCGACTCGACTCTGAGCCACAATTTCACAGGAATGATATTTTACGATAATACTTTCGGATTCATTTTTTAAAACATACTGGGAACCTGCTAGTACACTTCCTTGCAAGGCACAATGGTTTTTATTACAGTTCCAGGAGCGCCAAGCATTAAAGGAGATTCTGGTGTTTTAGCCAGAGTAACTTTCCTCTCCCACCTATCACCCGGCCCTGCCCCCCTAGTCATCGTCCCTGCTGCTCCTATCACCCATGCAACCACTGATACTGTCCTCCCACAAGACGCGTCGCCGAAATAGCTGCCGCTCTCTCCGTCGTCCACGTCACCGCCCCCGACGCCACCCACTCTCCCTCCGCCCCTGCCGCTCCCGCCGACGCGCCCCCGCAACCTCCGAAATAGCTCGTTGTTGCCGCGGTCCGCGCCAACGGACAGTTATTCTTATGACTGGATCATCAAATACAACATTCCCACCGGGATGTATGCCACAGGATTTATACTTGGCTCTCCTAGACAAATATTAAATGATCAATGACATTTTGGAATACAAGGTACTTTCCCTATAACCACGCCATTAAATTACATTATCAAACCTTCGCTTTCCTGTACAACCATGTCGGATTAACAGTTCCATCTCCAAACCAACGAATATTGGATTTTTCCTTATTCCAATATCACTTGTAACACGGAATTTAAAAGACAGGTGTGGATCTATAATCCTAATCATACCTATCACAAGACTATAATCCCCTGCGTTATTCAGAAAAAGCATAGAAAAAGCTTTGTTCATGCGAACGAATTTCAAGATTATTTCACATGATAACTTCTCAATAACTTCACAAAGTACGAAGAAGAAACCGCTATTGCAAAATTTCTTCTACGTAATTTCTCGTACACATATCGAGCCGATTTGAACCAAAATTGTCCTGACGTCCCTTTCTTCTCCTCAATAAGGATTTGGATCCTAGGCGAATTGGTACATTTATCAATAGGGGCCTTTCAATTACAAAAGCTTCACGATGTATAATAATTTTACTTTTGTGAATTCTAAATCGCTAATAAATCTCAAAATAAAGATCACAACCTTCGAGAACATGTAAGAGGGTCCAAGAAGATCACTCTTTGCCAAAGAACATACGGTACGAAATTTGATACACCAAGTTTCAAATGTGTTGTTCTTATCTGATTTGTAGGCAACCAGTGAATGCATCATAAAGTTACCTGGCAAACCGAAAAGTATGACGGACTACCAACTAATCGACGGCAAAGGACATGTGTAATTTCCTCGAATGAAATTTCCCACCTTACGTTCATTGGTACAAATGATTATCATGGTCTACATGCTCTGCATGCTCGAGAAGTCTAACATTTATTTGGAGATACTCAGTTCAAGATTATGAGTATCTTTCAGTGGCTAGAAAAGGTGAATGAGACCATTCTAATTTAATCCATTACAACCCTACACGGAAAAAGAACAGTTGCCGTATACCAGATCTGTGATACTGTAACAAGTTCCCTTTTTACAGATCTGGTATATTGCAACTGTTCTTTTTTCTAAATTTATGATAATTATGTTAATAATACATGCATAATAAACATAAAAAAGCAGTATAATTTCTGTCTTGCAACTAACTGATATTCGCGGCACCAAATTTATAACATTATTCTTTGGTGTTTTTTTTACCCCAATCCTGAAAAACTTAATCGAATGTGTCCTTGCCAGGAGAACAAACATTTCATACTAAGAATAGAATTCCCTATATTTCAATATTGTGTCACTAGTTTTAAACATTAACAAACATAAAATCGTTCCTATAACTACCTGGGTTCCGTATACCTATATTCTCAAACGACAAGCATTTCACAGCGACAAAATTTGGGCAACACTGTCTTATTACACCTCCTCGTTTTCAGTCGATGATAGCACATCTTCCAACGCATCTGTATTTGAAGAGGGAAACATCAAAAACTAAATAAACACTAGTGCGTAAACTCTGCACCCAAGAAACCTCTGCCGGCC
>BOPP01000013.1:14879467-14920864 GCA_017312745.1 Gryllus bimaculatus | reverse complement strand
AAGGCGGCAGAGAAGGCATATTTAGCGATACACTAGTCTAATGAAGTTAGCCAGGCGACATGATCGAAAAAAATGAATTCATAAGAGATGGACATGGCAAAAGGAACAAATAAAATGCTGTTGGCAGCAAAGTCATACTTAATAGAGATTGGCTTACATGGGTAAAGGTGTTGGCTGAGGGCCAGACCCAAAAACGGAAAAGAAATCAAGGTGCTCATACACGAGTAAGTCCCGTAAGATTAGGCCGATTGTAAACCGGTTACCATTGCTATTGCTCCTCTGAGCCACCCACAGAGAAAAAGGATTTACGATAAAGCCTTACTCTACGGTGCCAACAATGCGACGTGGACAGATTTGCAAACCGCGCGACCCAGAACCGAGTGCGGTGTTTGCAGGTGTGTAATAACCTTGTGTCAGGAGGATGGCGGCGTCCGACAAGGGAAAACACAAGCGGCGGCGAATGTGACAGGTGGGACAATGCGGAAGCGGTAGACACATTTCGTACGGTGATGAGATGACAGCAGAATCGATAAGGGAAACGAGAAGATGAAGGCGGCATCGAAGACGACAGCGAAGCTCAGATGTTCACTAGCTCAAACGATACAGACATACGTGACGCAACAGCAGTGGAAGACATCGAATCATCAATTTGACATTTTTGATAGAAGCCATGGAATGCACGTGAAACATTATGGAGTAGCAGTTAGAGAGGGCCAATTCTTTCCAAAAACGCTCATTGCTACCTATATTTATTATTCAACTTAATATGTATACGAGTTACAGCCAAGATCCTAGAGCCCAAGAAAACGTGCCTAGATTACACTTCTGTCCGTTAACCTTTACACATAGTTTTAACTGTTTTTTAACAAATAAAAAGGAATAAAACAGAAGCATCAATAACCGCATTTTCAATATTAAATTAAATAAAAATATGGAAGCCGAAAAAGTTTAAAAACATTCGCTGTAGGAAGACATGACCCTGAAAATCGTGAGAAAAACTGCGAGTGAGTAATTTCAGGAAAAGAAGAGTAGATATTGATTATAGAGTGGTCACATTATTGGCAGTAGCTTTTAGTAGTTTAGTGTTTGTTTTCGGATTGAATCCTTACTGAAATTTAAAACAATATACGAAATGCCTGGGACACTTTCAGCACCAAACGAGAAGTTTAAATAATCTAAATACTGAGAAAACGTCGAAAGATGTCATCAGCGGATCCATTAACGTTTGCAATAGCGCCGATGAAAGAGACGCAGACAGAGATGGTCAACAGATTGATATTACTGATAGCTGGGACAGTAGCGAGAAAATGCAGCTTAAATCGTCATTTCAGCATATCCTAGACCATCAAGTTTTTCTGTAACTTCTAATACAAACACTTCTTCTAAAAATATAGTCTATGCACTCCGTGATGAATACGACACATACATAGCAAGATATCAATAAATGTTGCATATATCATGAAAGTTTTTTATGGCATTTCTGTAATACTCAAAATGTTAAGTTATGTCATCGGCCAATTCTATCAATGATTACATTCAACTTAACTATCTCATCTGCGAAGTTTCTCATAAGCAATGAAACAGGATCCAGGCTTCCACCATCCTGAAAAACATCTTCCGAAGCAACCGCACACAAATGTACTGTTTCGTGACATTGAAGCATTTTTCAATATCCACATAACGTGACGACGGCTATAAATCAACACCTTGCCGCAGTGCATGCAGTAAATGCATCACTCTCCGCAGGCGGCGAGGCAGCTGCCGCCGCGCTGTCGACCCAGTTTCTGCGTCGACGTCAACTCCGCTGCGGTCTGCGGCTGCAGCGAAGCCAGCTCTCGACTCCGCTCCGCCCCGCCACCGCCTTCCGCGGCTCCTTCCCGCTCTCTCAAAACACTAACAAAAACAATGCAGAGTTCCTGCCTCTTCGCTCTGGGCCTGGAGATACGGCTATGTAAGCGGAGCCGAATTTGATTGATTAGTGATTCCGGGCGCGTCAAGTGCTAAGGTTGTTAGTCTCGTGAAGTATAGTGCAGGATTCTATCGCGAGAGGTAGCGGTGATGCTGGATGGCGAGGTCCAGCGTCGACGTAGACGTTGACATGCGGAATTTTCCACAACACGGCATCTCCCACCAGTCAGGAACCGCCCCGGAAGGGACAAGCTCTTAGTTTCCGCCTAGTCTCCCGACATGTGGTAGTGTAGAGCTCGTAAATTTGTGTGTAAGTGAGGGGTGAGGATAGGACAAGGAAGAGGAAGGAAAAATCGCGTGCGGTCGGCGGCCCGTTTTTTAGCGTACTGCCCCGGCATTCGTCTGGTGTTGATCGCGGAAACCACGAAAAACCACGGTTCAGCGCAGCCGGTCGCCAGAATTGACCTCCACACACAGGCTGAATTCGACCTACCTAAGGAACCAGTGTCGCAAGTCCTGCCACCGCGGTAAGTGGAACCCTATGACTTCTTGGTCAGCGGCACTACAGTGACATTAGCTAATGCCCTGAGCCACCTACGCAGGTGCGCGGAGCAGAAGACATCCATATTACACATGGGTGATTTCTCCTAGCGGATGTGGCCTGGTTGCTTATCATACCATCCACACATTTTCTAAATCATCACCGCATTTATCAGCATTCATCTCCCAGAATTCACACTTCATGAGTACCTTACAATCCTTCATACTACGAAGGGCAAAGATAAACCACCACTGTGATCAGATCACTTGCCCAGGAATATTTCCATTGTCACCTTACAATACAACGCTATACTGCGATGAATATGCACAGGTCGACGGAATCCACCGCCGGGAACAGATTCACCGCTCGCTGCACAGCCTGGGGCGCATTCTGAATCGCATCGCCCACCCTGTCGGGAGCTGCAGCTGGAACGCGCCACCAATGTGTGCTCGCGTAAGCTGTCGTCTGACTCCCCCATGTGCGTTGCCACGTCAGTGCAATCATGTGGCCGGGGGGCGAAAGGGTTTCATTTGGTAAAGTACATTAGAGATAAACATTACAATACACAACACGAGCGAAAAGCAAGAGACAAACAAGGACAAGGTGCGAACATGAGACAGCTTTCGCCAACACGGTGGTTTAGCACACGATCTTACCACAAATTAACATTTTTAGTTCATAAAATTTAAGATGTTTGTGTTAACATTTTTATTAGCTAGTCTTGTGGATTTTAATTCTCTTTTCCCTGAATTCCATTATTTTTAGTATTCACATTTTATAGTTACTTGCATGAAAATGAAATTGTTAAATACTATTTAACGGACCCTGTAAAACAATACTCGTCGGTAAAACATTCATTGTAAAATGTGGTACAAGAGTTGCTGTCGAACTGCCAACACGACCACCTTTCCTAGCGTTGTTCGTATCATGTGCTTGCCCTCTTCCGCCTTCTAAAATCTGCCCGCGTCCAGGTGAGCAGCCGTGCGGTTTCGTCATCTGCTTCCCTCGCCTGTCGGTGCGCTTGAAGTTACGAACCTCATTTGCATTCACCTTAAACGCTCGCGCTTTTATCTGATATTCCCCAGGCAAATGATTTTATCACCAGGCGGTCTCTTGTACGTTCGTCAAGAAACGCTACACTCAACTTCGGCGAGTTTTAAGACCCAACACGGTCATTCAGCATTTCCATTTCCTGCACCTCTATTGAATTTCCTGATTGTATATCTCTTAGTCGAATTTTTCTTCCGTAAATGGAGATTTTTCACCAAATTTCCCTCATCAGCGAGAAAAAGCACAAAGTGCATCAAGCAGGAGTATAATTCAGGGACGTACAACAAGTATAATAGTATGCAAATCTATGACCTAATACACAGTTCTCCGCAGACGTAACCTATAGTTGTCGTACAACAATATTACAGTGCATGCAAGCGGCTCTATAGCAAACACGTCGTAATAGAAAACTAAGATGACATTCACAAACAAACCCAGATAAACACAGTACTATGTAATACATTCTGTACGTTTTCAAACCTGCAAACGCACATACGCATACACCATCTTCGCAGACTTGGAAGACTGTCAAAAGAACCATTCCCGACGCATGGAGAGCATCGCCTCATCCGTCTGTTCAAAACAAGATCCCCCGAGAGGCAGCCCCCTCCATTCCGTCTCCGGCGCGCGTGCCATCACGCGTTTGAAGCGATTGTCCCGCGTCCGCGAACAGGCCGGGCCTACAAAAGGACCGGCAACGGCGGCGATGATTAATGGCGCCAGAGGCCTCTTTCGGCGGGAGACTCTCCGCGGCGGAGAAAGCGGCCTGTGACGTCAGCCTCCCCCCCACCCCCGTGACAGCTGATCGACGCCGGTCGGCGAGCGGAGGAGGAGAATGATCGGCGTGGTCTGCGGTCGGGAGACGATCAGCTAAATTGCTGCACTGTGTCGTCCTGCGGTTTACAAGCATCGTTTGTCACAGCGATGAAGACAAAGTTGCCCTTCGCCCAGTAATTGAAAAGAACAGAGCTAGGTCATGTGGCAGAGTAATGACCTATCAAAATCAGGGTAAACTAGCTCTCCAGGAAGTAGATACTCGGTTCAGATCATAGCGCAGTGCAGGAGGGAAATATGGATACGCTGAACGTTGCGTGGATACGTTGAACTAAGAAGTTATACAACTTTTGAACTGTTTGAGCGATATGGGCAATAACCAGGAGCTAAAGTGTCAAACCAATTGTCGGTAGGGATTCTGAAGTACTCTTTCCTATCATGATAAATACAGAGATGTACTTGATTCCGTAATTTAATGTTCTGTCAGGTACATTCCAGTTTCTAGATTTCCCTAGAATTTTCTAGAAAACACATTCGTAAACGGAGCCTCTAGCAGTAATTTATTACTCGTACAACTATATATCAGTGAGGCTTAAATTGTAAAATTGTGTTCCTATGAGATATAGGTTAGTCAAAATAGTTAATGTTCAATTCAAGGATTCTAGAGACAATAATATTGCACAAATAATTGAAAATAGTTTGCGCTATTAGTTATTACTTTTCATATTTGAGTTAGGAATATGTAAAATGCCTTTAATACACTTGACCTGCGATAAAGGACACTAGATCAGTAAAAGAACCAGGAAAAGGCCGAACAATAAACATTCAACGCACAATTGAAGATAAAATATCAACCAACCGAAACATTGCGAATCTGCGTACATTAAATGTTTGTCAAACTCGAGTTAATAACACTCAGTTTACGACACACCATCTCCTGTGAATAAATTTAGAGTAGAATTTACAATTGAACAAATGGTAATGTATCAGCCAGTTCCTTGAACAAACGTTCAAGGCAGTTTTGGCTACGTACAATACTCTTAATGTATTCCAGAAATTCACCGACATTCCAGTCAACAACAATTGGAACAGACAGCACCATCTTCTGCCCGGGGCTTTCCACGGCAATAACCAGGGCGTGAAGTCGCACGTCGTAAACGAAACGGCATCGCTGTGCACTCCGGCTCGCTCCCTCCCCCGACGCCTAATAGCTCTCGCTCCCAACGACACCCCCCCCCTCTCGCCCGCCCGTAAACAGACACTCCGACAGCAGGGCCGGAAGCGATAGGGACTTTGCTGGCGGGATGTTGGCAGCAATCACCGCAGTTGCCAGATAATGAGACGATTCAGGATATTCCTCATCTTAATCGGCCTTGTTACGTTCCAACTCTCGCAGTTAAAGGCACGTGGTGCGATTAATAGTAGGCTCACGATTTCGGAGCATCGTGTTATCGAAGAGGAACGGCGCGGCGGAGGTAACGGCTGGGAAGGATCGTTTCTGGACACGAACTGCCCACATGTGGGTGAAGTAAGTAATTTTATCGTCGCTAAGCATACTGGTGTAGACTTGACATCCTTAGTGTTTCTAAAAATGGTCCTTCCATCACTTTTGTTGGTGTCTTCATTCTCGTCTAGATCTTCAAATTAGGCATTTTCTTATCACAAAATGAGAAATATTGTTTCTGATAATCCCACAAAACCCGCGAAGAAAATAAGTAAACCACAACTTTATGAAGGAATTCTAAAGCTAAGAAAAGAATAGAGATTTCACAATGTATTCTGTAGGGAAACATGTTGATGTAAAAAAAAAATCAGCAGTAATACACGATTGTACGATTGTAATACGTTGTTTACAAATATATCGATCAGCTTCTATCCAAGCCACGTTAATTTTTATTTTCATTACAGCTACTCCTGTGTTTAATTGTTACCAATTAACGTTAATATCCGTTGATGTTCTGCAAAGGTCATATTACAGTGCGGCCAAAAGCATTTCTTCCACGATAATTGACGATGGTTACACTCTAAAAAGCAATCAACACATCACTCTGTATTAACGAACACCAACAGATGGGCGGACTTCCAGAGAATGAAGTAAGGAGAGCGCCGGGCGAAACAAAATTAGCCCAAAACGGGCGCGAGGAGCAGACAGCTAGCTCATCGTTGAGCGGAAGTCCGATGTCTCGGCTGCTCCACAACAAGTGCGGTCGCACGGACGGCAATCTCGAGCAGGATGAAACGGTGCCAAGGAAACCACAAGTTGGCGCACAAGAAGAGTGTGAGTGTAGTCAATATTGGGAACGACCGCTATCAGCACGATTCGACGCGAGATGCCCCACTTGCCTGGCGACGAGCACGCCAAAACGCCGGAACCTCTAACACGAGGCGTTCCGGGTAGCCAGGGCGAACTAGCCAACGTTCGATCATTTTTTTAAAAACATTATTAAGTAATCAATGATTCTGAAGCCCAAAGGTGTAGTATGAGGAGTTCACTCTCGCCTTTCTCATAAAAAATACTTTACAAAAATGTAAGGACGGCGTTTTTGAACAATTTGAACGCGGGTGACAAGGGTGGACTTCACAGCCACCCTCCGCCAGTGACTACCGCTTCCAAGTCAGTGTGTTGCGTTGCGTTGAAGAATACGGCAGTACGACATTTCTCTTTTGAGTGAAATAACATAATACAGTACTAAATATATTCATAGTATTAATCATGTGGCTTTAAAAAGGGAGGTATAAGAATATTTTGTTGGATTCACCTAGTGCGAAAAATGTTACAATGGGTTTTTTCATTTTGTATTTCTTGAGTTAGGCCTCTTTACCAGAAACACCTGTTATGTTATCCGTTCTCGAAAAGATCCATGAAATGCAAATTACAACAATTAAATGCAATAATAATAATAACAATAATAATAATAATAATAATAATAATAATAATAATAAACATTTAAGAAAATTTAAAGATGGTCATGAAAATGAAACAAATCCCGAAAAAAGGTTAATCCTAACATCCTGAAGCCCGAAGCACAAGATTTCTGCAGTTCTTAATTGTACAAAGCGTAAATAAATAAAGTTTCATGCAAGTGTTATTTGATGACGAATAATGCATTAATATTTCAAATATTTATCCAAGCAACTTGTCAATATGAAGCTTCTGATATCTGCAGAAATGAACTTGCCGTAAGGTTGGAGCTCGGAATCCCGAGTGCTCAACTCGCACTAAAAACAGAAATTTCCTATGAGCAGATACTGAAATTTTATTTGTGATTCTGATATCTCACGTGGAGTTTTGGATTCAAACATCGATTACCAGTACGTCGGATGGGTGATGGACAACCGGGTTAAAGGAGGAACATTTAATGCAAGATTCTGATCTCAATTTCAGATATATCCAACAGATGTTTTCTTGTATGTCTCTGCAATCGTTCCCATCTATATATCGGAACAAATAGAGATAACTTATCGCCACAGCATTATCACCACCTACTAATTACAATGTACGCATCGAGGAATTTGTTGCTCTGGCATTCCATACTCCCCCCTCCCCATACAAGCAGATCAGTCAGTACATCAGATCACACTGCTAAAGCGACCATCGTTGTTTTCCATTTGACTTCTGTCGCAGGCGAGACTTCTCCAATCGTCTCTGCCAAAACTGTCACACCACATTTAAAATTACTCATTATCTCCCTCTCCACATCAGACTCGGCCATTGCTTTCAGATAGAATATTCTCTTTATCGCTTGTATCGTTTCCAGCGATGCGCCAGTAGCATTTATATAGGTGCATTCGCTGCGGCAACCAGCATTGTCATCATCTACGTTTTTCCAGCTGACAGAATCGCAACTATCACCGCTGCCCAAACTGTCACAATCGCAGTGAAAACCGCTTTCTTCTCCATCAACTTCGCATGAGTTCCATCACTTGCAATCAAACGACCTCGTCTATTTAATCACCTCAATCGGTGCAAAATTCATCGCCTTCTCACCGCGCTGACATCGAGAAATTCGTGGCCTCGCGTTTCTAGAGTCTCATCATCGGCGTTGAGAAGGAAAACGTCGCGAAAGGTCATTCCAAGAAAGCGAGAAGGCGGCGCGGGCACGCAAGGTCATAGGTCAACTACTTCTCCACCTGCTGCAACTCGGCGTCACTCTCTCTTCCAAAGAGCAACAAAGAGCTCAGTAGTAATGCGCTTCGAAAGGGAATTCAGTAATTTTCATGTTTCTGTGAATTGAACTGTAGATACTGTGTACGAGCAAAAACAACAGAAAGGAATGTGATCATTTCATGGAATTTCTTTTTATCCTTTTTGTGAATTATTGTACTTCCAAAAAGACACTACTTCTTAAAAGAACAAAATAACGATAAAACGAGCCACTCTCTTGGTTGTATTTTTATAAACTTTCTTGCCAATAAATCATCGCTTATGTTTGATTTTACCCAATCAAAGTGAAAAAAACGATTTCAAAGCGATCAGCAATCACTACCGGCAAATGTTGACCAACACTCCTACATAAAAAAGGGCGAACAAAGTTCAATAATGTTAATATACAACACTCTGCCATCTGCAGGTAAATTACAGTCGACCAACATTTTTTCAATGCTCATGAAAAAAATATTAATACATTAACAGCAATAATTACTTCACCTTTAAGAACAATAAAAATTACTGCAGTAAATGTAATAAAGAAGGAACCAAGAACAATTATGTATTCCCAAGTTTGTTGGAGACGCAAGTGGATTTTATACGTGTTTGTAGCTTCGGAGGAGCAGAATAGGAGTGAAAGACATGTGGCAACAAATACATAATGAGAGAAAATAATGTGGATTTTGAAATACAGATGGGCACTCAACATTCATAAGAAACAGAAAAATTGAAAAAGAAGAATAAATATATATAATAACAGCATGTGTTCGACGAGTGACTTTTAAAATCAAAATCAAAATTCCCAGCGAAAAATAAAAGATAATTTCAAAGTCTTGCGAAGGATATCAATGAAGGTAACACATGTTAGACACAAATCGCATGTGCGCCCTGTCTTGTACAAAAGCTCTTACTTAATAAGAGAAATGATCGATCGAGAAGGGACGTTACACCACTCTTCTCAATGAGATCGTTAATCAGCTTGCGAGACGAGGGTCACAACCCTCCCACTTCTTATGACGCTTAACCCCCTTTCCATCTGGGCGCCTCCTCCACTTAGCTGCAAGTCGCAGCGCTCATTCTCGCAAGTCAGAAGGGGGCTTTCTTGCGCGCGCGCGTCTAGGGCAGTGGGCAACAAACGGTACTCTCCCGCCCACAGGGGCAGATCCAGCGGGTCATTTGGGGGAGGGGCGGCATCGTAGATGTTTTTTAAACAATAAACATTTGTTATTATATTGTTTATTATTTATATGCTGCAGATATGGTACTATACAGTGTTACTGTTCAAATAATTACACGTCTCGAATATAAATACATTTTAAAATCATTTTTGCCAAATAAAGAAACGTACACAAAAACTTTAGGTCTTTTGGAGGGAGCCATGGCCCCCATGCTCCTTCCCATCAGATCCACCAGTGCCCGCCCTGGTGTTTCCCATCTGCCAAGGGCGCGGATTCAATCGCGAAGGGCGTCGAAGGGTTGTAACGCAATAACGGAACTCGTGGCGAATTTGCGGCTCCCCCTCCCCCGCCCCGGTCGCAGCCATATGGCTCCTCCGCCGCTGCGCGCTCGCGGGCTCCGGGGAGCGAGGCTGCTGCCAACGGACCAATTTCGTCGAGTGCCGCCGATGCAGCGTCATAAAACGCCCGTCCGTGGCGTGAAATCCTCTCACTCGGCGTTCATCGAACATGTTGCTTGTCATAGAATGGCGTAAGCATTTTCTTCGCGCATTCTTAGTCACTACACGAAGGAAGAGAAATTGCGTGTTTCACCTGGACCTTTCTTACCATACTCATAACTTGAATCAATTATAAAATCCTTATGATCGAACAACCAAACCATCTACTGTCACCAACGTGACACTACATTGCATTGTCAATTACGTGAGAAATAAGTTACACGCAGTAAATGTCATCGCTAAGTTTTGTAAACCATTCTTTAAATCTACGATCAAAATTATATTTTTACACCTAATAAAACCTAAAGCCTCAATGAAGGTAAATAAGCACACATATAAAGATAAACTGCAATTATCACAGCACGCGAAACCTTGAGAGAGATATATGGAGAAAACAGTTTTCTGGTCTGAGGGATCAATTTCAAAATCCTTATGCATTTGCTTTGTAATACTTCATAAGTTATATTCTCCTATTAAATCCATCAAATTCACTCAAATCTTCTCAGAGATGATAGATAGGTTTAAAACTCAAGACGTAAAATGGACAGCTTGACAAACAAGCCATGGTACAGAAGAAAATCAAATACATATGGGGATCGATGATTGAGAACTGGGGGTGATGATTTATGAACGAGCTGAAAGGATAGATGAATGGAGACACACGATTGGGGACTGAATTGGAATATTCGACAGGAGGATTGTAGACTAACAACCGAGGTGTGTGAAAGCTAATGAAGAAACGGAGATGGGGACGGCAGTCAGAAGTGCGTGTGAGAACTGCGAATGGTGGTGCAGGAAAAGAGGTCTAGTTGGGGTGAAGACGGGGAATAATGGTGGGAGTAGAAATGACAACTGTGACGAAGTGGAGACGGACGTAACGGTAGGGTGTACGGCACGCGGAGGCGGATTCGTCGTTTGGAAATTTGATGGCGACGACAACAGTGGCAGGGACAGAGATATGGCGATGACAGATTGCTTGTGGAACAGATTCCGACAAGAGGTTGTTTGTGGCACAGGTAGGCGCGCCGGCATCCAAAGTAAACGAGACCAACGAAAACCAAACGTGACCAGGTAGAACTCATGGACTCGCCGGCGACGGCAGTCCTGTCGGATCCCACAGGGTGGACGAAAAATCCAGGCCGACCAGAAACACATTAGAAAAATTACACCACAACAAATACTACTGGAAAAAATTATAAATATTGGGCAATTCAAGAAATTTTCATTCCTTTTCAACGTCAAAAGGAAAAAGAGACGGAAGGACCAGAGATATTCCAAAAATTATGTTGATTTAATAAAAGAGGAGCGTATTTATATTTGTCCAGGAAAACACTTGATGTAAAATTGATAGAAACAGAATTCAATAATTCAATTGTATCAATGCATTGTTCAAAATATACATCTAGCTGCAAAATAATCAGTGAAAGATCTGTGAAACAAATGTTTTAAAGGAAGAAATAAAACTATCCTGTAGATAAAAAAAAGAATTATATGAATAGGATAAATTCAAAAAACATTCATGATAAAACAGAATATAAAAGAGCTGAAGTAATAGTGAGAAGAAAAGTGAGAGTAGAGAAGAATAAATAGTTGGCTAAAATGAGCGGGTGCATTCACTTACATAAGAGTTTCGAAGAATTCAGTAGCTTAGAGAAGTTTGTAAAAATTGTTATAGAGCGGTGTTCCAGACTTTACAAAATAACTTAAGATCAAAATAAATAGCTATCAGAAACAAATATTTGTAGATTTGCAAGGATAACAAATTTAAACATTAGAAAAGAAATTAAGGTCAATTTAATATACGATTAATATGGACATTTGCAACGAATGGAAGAGAGTTAGTTGCAGTAAATGGAAATCGAATGGCAGAAGAAAGAGAGGACTCAGAATCAATTAAATAGAAGGTCTCAATTCTGATGGTTATTATCTAGAAACATAGTACATGTGCTGTTTCTGCTTCGACAAAGATTTCCAATGAAATTGTTTCCTTTTCGTTGACAACCCAGGTAAACCTCGAGGATAAAAAAATGAAGCACAAACCATTTTGTAAGTGTCAAATAGTAATTTAGCAAAGCAACACTTCTCTACAACACTACCTGTAATCATCGTTCCTTTCCCCATTTGAAATTCCCTTAATTCTTAAAGTATTTTAGTTCGCACGTGTCGTGCACGTGGCGGCCGTGGTCGATGAGGCGCCTCTGCCACGTGCCTTCCCAGCGCGTGGCGCGAAGGGCGAACCACAAAAACGGGCGGGAGGCGCGAGATGCATTCTTGGCACGACGGTGATGGCGGCGGCGGTGCGTAGTAAAACGACGAAAACATCCCCACGGAAGAGATGAGGGGTAAATAACAGAAGAGAAAGTATGTTGTGGTTGAGGGAATGCGAGACGAAGCGAGGACGGGCCAACGTGGCACTCTCGTTGACAAACGGGTCGGGCATGCTAATTCATAGAGATTGGGCACATGGCGTTCACGCATGTTCCAAAATACCTCCGTCGTCGAAAAACGACAAACTACACCATGCAGTCAAATGAGTGAGCTGTGTATTCTTCGAAGATTATACCACAACATACATAATACAATAAAGATTCAATACATTTAAGAACATATATAATAAAGATTATGCATAAACAGATAAAATCAGTAAAAATGTAACACATGCAAAGATATATTAATAGGATTGGTGAATGGACAAAATGGTTGTTTTTGCACTCTCAAGACCTTTGGGCACAATTTTCTGTCCTCTTAATTAACAGAGACTGAATTCCAATGACGTTCGGATTATGTCTTAACTTATGTCAATGGTTTGCCGCCAATGGTGGGATGAATTTAAATGTTTTATTTCATTAGATTCAAAACATTTCAAGGAAAGTCAATTAAATAGGGTTGGCGAGCACTGGATTTATCATATAGAGCCCTACACATGGCTAAACCAAGGCGTTGCTTTGATATTGTTGATTCCCTGTTGACATTGAAGAAGCACTCTACATAATATGTAAAAAAACCTGTAACCTTTGTAATTTAATGAAATATTTGTTAATATTCATTAATATAAAATTTAGCTCAAATAATTATTAAAGGGATTCATTAAGCCGGGTCCCTAAGTACGTGCTGAACCTACGTATGCATCAATCCACTCCTGCTGTTGGTTAATACCATCACTACGTCAACCGTATTGCGATGTTGCGGAATTTTTTCCTGTAAGCGACAATCAGAGTAATAACCAAAATTTTACAAGCACGGCGCGAACAGTAGTTTGCCTCCCATCAAAAGCCTTCCCTACAACCGCAAAGTACGATGCCCCAGAGGATCGCAGCGCACTCGTATGTAGGTCACCTTGACAGCCTCCGTCGCGCCTCATTGCTTCTCTAACTCTCCTCCAGTAGCAATCCACTGGATGGAGATATTCAGCGCACTCTGCTCGCAATCACATTATTTACGCATCAATACATTTTCATCTCTGGATACTTCTCATTCATGATATATTTGTTTAAATAAAAAGTAGCTAGAAAGAGCGAGATTCTCGATTTAGTCGAACAAGCATTTTTTTTACTCTCGTTGATCGACGAGACACGTGTAAACTATGACATAATAATCTCGCGTTATCCTCACGACCGATCTTTTTGTCCCTCCAATAACTTGTGATTTCTTTGACAAAAGAACACGTATTTTTAACAAGAAATACGATATTCAGTTTGTTTTGCAACGTTATTTATGAAAAATATTCTGAGTTATTATTGGAAAATTTCTGGCTTCGGGAAGCTAAATGGATACGAGTTACTTGCATAGTTCGTCTTACGTGAATTCAGCAGAATCTTCTCTCATTGTCTCTCGGGCACAATTAGCTCAGTTGGCATGTCCCGCAGTCGTAATGCACTTTTCAACTGCTTCAGTTGTCCTCGGAATGTCGGGCCCATCCCACTTGCTTTGAAATCGCTGCATAACCGCCGTGAATTCAGCGCGGGTGCGGCGCGGGGTCGTAAGGATCCCGTGAATTGAATCCAGCGCCGAAGCGCATCCCCGCGCGCTTTCTGCGGAGCATTCACGCGAAGCGGCGGTGGCTTCAAACCGCGGCGCGGGCCGCACATTCCCGCCCCGCCCCTCCCCCTCGCCGCGAGGCCGCAGCGCCGCCAAGAGAGACGCCGCGCCGCCGCAGGGAAGTGGAGTAGGCGCGAGTGGAGACGGCTTCGAAGGTCGAGGAGACGAGCAATGCGGCTGCGGAGGGCCCGCGGCCGGAAAGGCAATCAGGAGATAATGAAGAAGAGACAGAGTAAACGTCAGAGGAAAAAAGACGGGAGGAATACACGTAGGGAAAGGAAGACTCAGTTGCATAGTTTCAGGCCTGAGTCGTCGCCACAAGCGTGGTGTAGGCGTGAACAAGAACGAACAGGAGACTGAACAGTTAAGAGAGCAACAAGGCTTCGGAAGTCAAGAAGAAGCAGGCAAGCCAATGCGGGAGCAAGAAGGGAGGTCCGAAAAGAAGGTAAAAGAAAGCTGGCGACGAGAAAACCGAGGAAACTGAAGAGAAGTTGGTACAACAAAAAGTTGATAAGAATAACATTACAGCAATAGAACGAAGGAGGAGAAACCGAAAAACAGCTGGCGGAAGGAAAGAAGAGTGGAATTAGGGGAGTCTGCAGGCTCGATGGGGAAAGTTGGGATTGTAAATATACGCCCGGGGGGCTGGCGGGGCAGAGGTGTGAGCGGGGAAGAACTGCCGGGGCAGAAAGCTGACGTCGCGAGATGCCGAAGCGGGACGAAGTACAGCAGGAGGCGGGGGCGGAGAAGAGAGCAAAGATAAGGAACGTAGAGAGGTAGCAGCGGAGGAGAACTTATGAACGGGCGAAGGCCCTGCCTGGAGCCGAGGGGGCAGGGGCGGCTGTCCCGCCGGTGAGTCACGGCGCGGCGCCGCGCCGCGCGGCGGAGGGGCCCATTCACGCCCCGGCCGCGGCCTCTCGTAACTTACTTCGTAAGACGACGGCGCAAAAAGACACGTGCGCCGCGCCTTTGAGCCCAGCGTCAGCGCCCGGGGCACTCCTCAGCGCCAAACCGGAACGCGGGTCCGGCCCCGCGCCAGCCACGACGCGGCCTCGCCTTCCCTGAGGAGGCATTCCGTCGAGTAATCGTTTAGTGATTCCGCGCGCGTCAACTGCTAAGGTCATTAGTCCCACAAGTGTAGTGTATATTTTAAACGTGATGTGGCGGGGATCCTCACACGCTGAATGCCGAGATAAGGTGCCGACCTACCAGTCGCCTTGCGGTGTTTTCCCCAACGTGGTATCTCGGAGGAATTCGGCAGCCTTTTTCCTTTTCCAGGTCACGGTTACAAATAATAATATGAATTCTAACATTTTCTAATGATGTAGTCTGACAAAGCTACATTTGACTACTCATTGGCAAAGACCTCGGCTATTTTCATTGCAGCAATCGTCTTGCCATTATATCCCATGCAGATGCAACTTTCTTCCCTTCTACTTCCGTTAGAGATTCGCTAGCTTATTCCCAGCCCACTGTTATGTTGCTTTTCGTATTATCGATTATCTTTTTATCAAATTGTAAAATGAAATTTTTACATTTTTTAGTAAATGTGCTGGTATAGTCTGGCCAAGTAACAGTACATTTTGGAGCAGGAAACAAACTATTCACTATTTTGCACGCTCACAATATTCTTACTAAAGAAATACAAGCGGCTTTCATTTGCAAACTTTTTGTATGGAGACAGTTTTGTAAGCTAAAATCGATTGCCCTCCTCATTGACTGAATCTTCCGCAGATGTACTTTACAATACTACCGTTGGAAACGGCATTCTTTTTAAGTTTGTAATGTTGCATATTTGAATTTAGATGAATTGAAGCATCTAAAATCCCAACCATAGTAATAAACGCCAAGCGAAAATAATAAATAGTTTGTGTTATTTATGAAAAGAATTATTCTTTGCACTCTCAGTATATGAATGACATTTAGATATTACTTTCGTAATAACCAATCAGTACCTACCAATACACGTTAATCAATATCATCACAATATACGGCTTTTGCCTATTTACAGTGGTAATTCATTTTTGTCAACTAGGTTATAGGATAAGAGCTACAATACATTTACAATATTTGAACCCCCACATTTCAAGGTAACCACATAATATTATTAAAAATCATTTAATCTTATTCTTGTGATTTTTCCATCATTTTCAAGCACACGAAAATCACACGTTAATCTTAAATGTACGAAGAACAAAATGTTATGATAAGGAGTCAAACGTCAGCCAATGTTTTACTCGCATGAAATCAGTCTCTAACATAGAATTCCTCATATTTTTCACGATGTAAATATTGATCTTGTAAAGTTGCGATGCATCTTAAAATACACCGCAAATATTTGCAAATAACATTTAACACTTCTGAAGGTCAAAAGGATAAGACAAGCGACTAACAGGTAAACATACAAGCGCAAGACGAGAAAAATGTGAAATAACTGGAACTCCTGGAAGCCACCCAGGTCTTTACGTGCCCGATAAGATACGAAATCCCCTCAGGCGCCTGCCAAACACGGAAGGGAAAACTTTTCTATCACCAACAGGATATCGTGGTCCGATGCACACACGGTGATCGATCAATTCCATATGGACAATGAACGATAACTCAAGACGTGAACTTTCCAACCGATACCACGCAACCAATCGGAAGCGTTTCTGATTGCAGGCGACGTGGTATCTCAATTAATTTCATCCTCTTGCGACGGAGATAAACACGACTTGCCTCTAAAATAAAGTGATTCAGAAGCAATGCTCGACCAGAACGAGCTTCCTGTTCTCGCAAAAACAAAAAGTAGAAAAACACGAGCGAAATTAATACTCCTTATTGGGAAATGCGCCATTGGGTAATTACAGAGCCACCGGTGCGGGAAACGGCGCTATCGTGCAACGGCATCGCGGCCAATTCCGGTTGCGGCCGCATAGAGCTGTCACGGCGCCGCGGCGCCGGCCGACCGGAACGCAGCGGGGACGGGCGCGGGTCGGGGAGGTGTTGCGGAGCGAAGGGGAAGATCCAGGCGCCAGGCAGAGGGAGCGGTGCGTTGGGGCGAGGACGGGTGGAGGCAGTGAAAGGCAACGAGGGGACAATGGAGAGGGGCGAAGAGGGAGCTGGCGGGACGGCAGAGAACAAGTAGTAAAGGGACAGAGAGGAGGGATGGGGTGAGGACGATTGAGGGTAAGCAGGGTTGTGGAGAGTAGGAAACAGGAAAAGACGGAATGAGACAAGAACATAGGGAATTGGTGATGAGAAAGGAGGCGTGTGGGAGTGGCGAGGATGGACAAGGACAGAAAGGCGAGACGGAGGAGGTGTGGAGGGAGAGAAACATGGTGGACAGGAACATGACGGGTTGGGATGAGATGAGGATGAGCGAGGCGAGGCACAGAGATGTGCATCGTAGAAGGGAGCGGGGGCCTTGACGCGACGGGATGTGACGCGACGGGACGGGACGGGACGGGACGGGACGAAACGAGACGAAACGGGACCGAAACGGCCGGTTTTCAGGAGGGGGAGGTCGTGGAGGGGTGGAGGCTGTGGGAAGGGAAGTGGTGGGGATGGACGGAGAGGGAAAACTTCGGTAGGGACACATGAGTTAAGAATAAGCAGGGCGAGATGGCGGGGGGGAGAATTGAGAAGAAGAGGAGGGACCTGGCAACCTCATCACAGGGCTGTAGAGCATTGTTTTCTGAGCACCCTTGGTAGTGGTAGGCCCCGGTTCTGACTCAGAAGAAGGGCTCAGAAGAAAAGGGTGCAACATCACAAATTTCCTATTATTAATAGCGGGCTACTTACTACATCATACTTACTTAAGACAGAACTCATTACACGTACTACACAAATTCACATAATTTACTGGAAAGTAAAAAGATTATCGATTATTTAATTTTCTCAACAAAATTTCTCATTACATATACAAATATATTTATTATTACCATTATAATACCTTCTTCTAAACTAAATCAGAATCTATAGTAACATTTTAACAAAAAACACTATTGTCGCGGTATTATAAAATATGTCTTCAGAAACCAATGTGAAAACCAATGAAACTCATGAAACCAATTAAAACCATGATTTAATGTGTGCAATACATTTATAAAATCTTCCTATTTTTTTCCTGGTAAATTTTGTTTGAATCTCTTGGTTTTGTCCGTATACCTGTCCCTATATATCCTGCTAGGGGCATCAAAGCACGACGCTGTTGTAGCGAGTGTGATGTCGTAGGTGAGGACGGTGGTGGGTGGGGGCGCGGGCGCGGGCGCGTGCGCAGAGAAGCGAAGCATAACCTAGATAATCGCCGCTCCGCGCCGCGCGGGGCCTTATACGGGCGAACGCCACCTCGCGGTGCGTCATCGGCCCCGGTCGCGCCCGCCGCCCCCGCCGCACGGGAGAGAGTGACGAGCGCGAGGGAGCAGACAGAGGAGGGGAGCACGTGCTTATCGGGCAGAGGCAGCGCTCGATTTTGGAAAATCGTTTCCTTCCACGAAAAATCCACCCCTCTTAGAACCTGTAACACTTCGATAAGAGTTTTTATTTCCACTTACGAAATAGTAGAGAAAACAAAAATGTACTCTTTCGATTTGCTTTAATTTAACCTTGAAGCGTGTCATAGTTTTTACGTGACGCCCCGGGTTTGATTCCAGGTCGAGGCAAAAATAGTTATAGCTTTTCTTATAACTGTCTCAAGTTTCTGTAGCTGTGTGACGAAGAAAAGCTCAGGCAAGCGGAGTTAGCTAGTTTCGGAAAAGGGAACACCGGAGGACAAGGGACAATGTTCGCCACATGTGTCTTACCTCCGTGGTAAGCGTTGACATTGAACGACGGTTGGACACCGTTACCTAGTAGACAAAGTCGGAGAATCTACCCAAAATGCCAAATACAAAATAGTGCTTTTACATAGTCGCGTAGCGTTTCTCTAGCAACCTCATGTTCTACAGTATCATCAAATATCAAACTGAAGCCAGTTTCAAAATTCGATTTCTCTTACACTTCATCACAAATTTTTGATCTCTTTTCCCTTTACACAATAGGAACATATCAAGGGAGGCCAATAGTTCGTGAAGGGATTAGAATTTTAAGATTAAATATTTGTTTACGTAATAGTACAATCATTAGCATACGACTTAAATGTTGACGATTTTGACATAAATACGCCAAAGACACTTTTGGGTTGCGTACTGTTTTTCGTAGTACTATCACGGACAATATCAAGTAGGCAATATACTCTAGGGATGATTCTCAATATGTGTGGCAGTAGCCATACTGATCCATGACACTCAGTGTTTTGTTTACTATGCAGTACAAAATTGTTTTATGTGGGCATGACCATGGTGTATGAATATCTCTTACTCCGCAGCATGACTTCTTTCCGATACGCGTACGGCTAAGTAAGTCTTCCCAATGAACAGAGATGGAATTGTCTCGTTTTTACGCAAGAGAGGAGAAAATAGTATTTTACGTACTATATAATATCAAAACAAGGGAAAACAATACAATAAAGATAAAGTAGCACATACAACTCAAGGGAAACCGTCGACAATACGAAATTTCAAATCGTCAAGAGGTGACAATGACTCGCCTAGCCTTGTCTATCACCTAGCCCAAGACTGACTAGCTCAGTGACGAGAGTTGCGGATAACCAGCCGCATCATTCCACTAGCAAACGTCAACATTCACAGAGGAAAGAGATACGAGAAATGCTCAGTAAACGTTACCGTTCATCATGTTCACTGAATAATGCAATCAATAGATGTCACGCATTGTGAAGAACTTCTGCAATTGATTACATTTAATAGACTTCTGACGGGCTCTTGTGATAAAATGTTCAAACTGCGATTCTAAGAAAGGAACAAGCAACGGGGAAGAAAATTATCCTCTCTGAAGACGGGGGTCAATTTTCAAGGCAATTTAGTCTGAAACGATGCGGGGAATGATAAAAGGCTTTCTACATAGTTTGGAAATTCTATCAAAGCAGAGTATCATTCTTTACGTTCAAAGACAACTATATCAATTCAATATAATATCTTCGCTTTGAAAACAGAAAAGTGGCATACAGAGGGAGAAATAGAACAACAAAACTTCAGTGAAATAATCTATTATTACATGCGAGCAATTACAAGTATTATCTGCAGAACTGAGTTTGGTCGTTCCATTCCACATACGTAGACAAGTAAACATGTTCAACGTAGTTTTCGAAAGAGGTACAGATCTGTGATAATAAATATAAAATGCGGTGGAAGACATTTCATGCAAATTTGGAAACGAAGAAATATTATCAAAAGGCGGAGTAAAATGCGCTGGAAAGAAAACAAAATGATACGGTGCAGAACAAGATTACACAATGAATATTCATTGTTAGTTTATGGAAAATACTGGTGTGGATTGATTTGTAACTGAGTTGTAAAAAAGAGGAATACTTCCACATAAATTATTATCCTTTAACTCTGACTAAAATCCATTTCACATAACATTTCTTTAAATACTTTGCAAAATACTTGTTTTTAAAAGAGAATATGATTATTAAAAAGGCCGATGGTAATATGCGCCAACTTGGTGTTGGGGATTCATTTTCATGGAGCGGATCACATTATTTCGTGATCCATTTGATAACAAATAATTTAAATTCGCTAACACATATCCTAGTGATAGGCAAATATCCCTCTTAATGTATCACACGTGTAAAATTCGGAGGGGCAAGTTAATTTTGCTTAAAATGTCCACGCAAAAGTTCGTCACCTGCGTTTACAGAGCACGTTTAGAGGTTTCCACTCATCCGCAAAGTCCGCAGTGTTTGCACCACTGAGTGCGCGTTCAGTAAATACCGGCGCACGTTTGCTCGCGAGTGCTGTATATGTCGAGCTCGCCGCAGCGAAGGCGCGCGGTTTTGCTGGTGGGGGCGGAGGTGGCGCGGAGGTGACGAAGACGACGAAGACGCGGAGTGTGGAGCCACAGACCGCGCTCTCTGCTACTCAAATCACTTCCGTCGCTTAAATTCATCCCCTTCGCATAGTACCACATTTGATCGATCCATTCATCGGTCGTTCGTTCCTTCACTGAATTCATTGTCATTAACCAATTCCTTTCACTCAATCACAGCTCACCATTTCACGAGGGCAATAAGAACATGATAGGATGATTTTGAAGTATGACTAACAAAGAGAACTTTATTTAAGGGACGATTCAAAACTCGCTTCTTCAAATGACACACTCGGTTGTTGTTTTGAGTTTCTTGTTGTATTTGTTGGTTTTTTAGTTACTATCCCTCGTTTCAGACTGCATCACGACATAAGTGTATCTACGTCGATTTTCAGGTCATTATTATTATTATCATCAGCACCTGTGCCGGCGATATTTACATCAACGTAACACCAGGAACAGCCGATGACTGGAGTATTTCGGGTTAAATCAGTGACGGGTACCGGAAATTTGCTTCATGAATTAAAAACATGAGAGGTGGTCCACGCCGAAGTGGTGCAAGCAGCTAGTCTACATTAATTGCTAGTTCCGTTGTTTCCTTGAACCCTTCCAGGCGAAGTCCGGAGCAGCATCCTGTAAAGCGAGCCTTGCCCCCTCCTCGCGATCTTCTCTGCCCATTCACCATCCGGGTTGGATTGTACAGAGGAGTACGTCCCCTATCTTTTCTCTCGTACTCTCATACATCCGTGCAGAACGTTGAACCATGAAATGCTCTGCGTAGATGGAATCCATCGCATGTTGGACGGAATGGATTGAATACGACCGAAGAAGAAAATTATTCCTTAAATACTAATTTCTGCGTTGTATTGCATGCAGCTCGTAAGAGTTTTGCTCTCGATTCCGCGCCGCCTGTCAACTGTAAGGTCCTTGCTATCGATTGCGGTGCGCAGCCTAAGCTGCGTAACTCGATTTGCGCCCTGTAGCCTGCCACCGGCTCGGAGCCTTTCCTTCCGTTGCCAAAGAGGCCAACACTCGCTCTGCGTTTCTGACAGGTTCACCAGGAACGCTCTACGACCGGGCTAACATGAGATTCTGTGGCCACACACCAACTCGCTGATTTTGAATCAGAGTATGGGTAAGTAATCGCATCATGAACGTCAACCTTGCGGTTAGTTCTCTGAAACTTTTACAGAACAGGTAGAGATGAGCCGCCGCCCGTTCAAAGGCTAGCAACAGAGGATTGCGGGTAGTCAGACGGCCGCCGATGTAAAACTCAAGTAATCAAATAAAAGAGACACCCAGACAAGTAAAATTATCACGAATGTGCAATGGCCCCTTTAAGCCTTCGTTTCCCAGCGAACTTTTTTCGAGTACAAGATTCAAACTCTAAAGTCTAAACAGAATTTCCTAAAAAAACTGATACTACCTAGAACAAGAATATCTAATGGAGAATTAATACATACTTTATTCATCCATTAGTAAAGAAAGTACGAGTTTACCAGCTTCATTAAAAATTCATGATGCAATTACGAACAAATAACGACGACATTCATGTACCAAAGTCATAATGTCTTGTTTTGTTTTTCTAAATGGACTCAGTCAAGGCGTACTGTTTTGTTTGTGATAAATTTGGACGTAACATTAAAGACCTTCTTTCATTAATGCATCATACTCTTAGGCAACATGTACTCGTATTCTGATAGTCGAATGAGAAAAATATGCATTTAACACATCACTTGTTATTTACTTTAAACCAACTCACGACATTTTCATCACAATTTCGTGTCTTCTTATATCTTCTGCAAAAATAATTTGCAATTCTTATTAGTAAGTACTAAAACAAACAAGCGCAAATATTTGTACAAGGGTTTCAAAAAATTATTTTAAAACAATTTTGGCAATCCCATTCATTTTTCCATCCACTGCATCTAGCAATTTCTAAAAGCAGTATTAAAGTACAAAATAATTTTGTGTGAAATATATTATTCATTCTATAATTCAGACCATTATAAATGTCTTCGTTTATCACCCCTTTTAAAACAGTTTTGGCCGTGGAAATCAAGACCCATCAATTTTGTTCTCTAACGTCTTAAACTGTCAGCTCAATGCATCTTTAAAGCAAATGTTTTGGCCATCGGGGAACTTCTGTGAAGTCGCTGCCAACTCTTTCGTCGCCAACTCTGCCGCGACACGTCGAAAGCAGAGCAGCGCGGCGCGCATTTCTCTCCCTGTGCGGCCACACTCCACCCGCGTCCACGCTCCAGCGGGCCCCCCGCCCCGCCCCGCCCCGCCCCGCGCCGTGGAAACTTGGGCCTGTGCGCACGAGCGAGCGCCCCATGGATGCAGAAGAGAAAGTTCGTGCAATATCGCATTCTCCATTGCGCCGCATATTGCCGAAACACTTTCCCGTCCGCGAGGTCGGGTTGAGGAGGATGCGGAGAAAGCCGCAAAAGGGGAAGAGCTCTCCGCAGATTCGGCGTCGCGCGTGGCGAACACGAAATTGACAGTTGCAGAGGCGGCGCTGGTTGGCGGATATTCCATTGGAAGTTATTTCGTGAACACGGTGGAGTGGCCCAAAGAGGAGATGAAATGATGAAAAGATGGATATTTTTCATATATATTGCAATAATAATAGTAATAGTAATAATAATAATAGTAATAATAATAATAATAATAATAATAATAAACGACAAAATTTGTGTAAGGACTTGACTAAACTCTCAGGTCATTCAAAAGACTGGGAAGTGCAAGAAATTGCTTTATTTGGAACAGCGCACATTTCGACTAAAGGATTAATTTTTGGAGGCACGCAAAAACCAGTAGAATCCCTCGACTTGTAATAATATCAGTCAAAAAATAAAAAATCTATAATATTGAACATGTCCTTTAAAATAACTTGGGACCAAGTACAAAGAATAACTGAACTTGACAAACTGTTCTATCAACAGAAAGGGGAGGAAGTAAATGAAAATCAGAAATGGAAGGAATAAACAGTGTTGTAGTGGCAAAAATAATCGGGTTATTGGTGCAATTTTCCCTCAGGTTTATTTCTACCATGGCAGATGCTCGTTTCCACATTTATGAACATTAAATAAATGATTCATAATTAGGTCACAATTTCATAGATCAGTAACACGATTCATGATAATTCATTGGAGTACTACTTTAACGAGCTTTCACCAACCTCGTTACTGTCACACAAAACCATTTTATTTATCAAACAACGCACACTTATGTCATCAAACAGCAAATGAAATGAATTGATTCATTGATTGAATGTTTTCTGTCTAAGTGTCACGAAGAAACGCTCACTCAATTATGCACAGCAAATTTGATGCCGAGTGGTTGTTTAGGTCACATTGAAATGCACAATCGGATTATTTTCATTCGCACGCACAGGGACAACAGGGGTTTATCAATTCTCTTAATACTACATTTACAGCGTAAATTCTTATTCATACATGCTGTATTGAAATCTGCATTACAAGAGCGTGGGTGTTGGACTTTGTGCACAGAGCGTATATTCGAGCGTAGCACGCTCAACCACTTGGTTTGGTCGTGCTCAGACGTCTTGTAATTTGATTCACCTTAGCTGTAAGAAAAAATGATTTCGTCATCCAATTTTCTGAACTCACATCATGCATGCTACGACTTAAATCATTTTTATGAATTTCAAAAGTTTATATGACTAAACTAAAAATTGCACAACCTGCAACGATTGTGTGATCATTATGCCAAATACGAACAATTAAGAATACATAACTCGCGTTTAGCGAGATAATTTGAGGATGATGAACTCTTTACGTAAAAGATGATTTCCTTTTATGAGGGAGCGGTTAAGTGTCTCTGAGTCGTTCATACAAATAACAGAGTTCCATAAACTATTTATTGGATCAGTTGTGGCAGCAGTTATCAAGCAACGTCCCGGGATACTTCCATATACTCAGAGATTTACTCATAGATACATTATTACTCACATTCATGACTACACACATATATGTAACAATACTATAACTCATAGATAAAGACGATAAACTATTCAAATTTTATTGTTCTTTTAAAGGGGCTTATTAATAAAATTCGCTTGATAATCTAAAATAAATCAAAAAAGTTCAGCAAGGAACGTCTTCGAACGAACTTCTTTAACCGATCACTTACTGAGCTAATGACCGATGAGCAGTTAGTGTCATCACAAATCCTAACACAAAACTTTACGAGAAAAAGAGAGCAGATATCGCAACTCTAGCCAGCGGTGCCGCGAAAACTTTGCTACTCAAAACTCATACGCGGGAGCAGCCAAGACGAGAAAAAAGGCCCAATGCGATTCTTTCGCAACAAGCTGAGTAGAAGTAACAGTAAATGAAGTAAACAGGCGAGTCGTGAAGTAAACAAAATTTGGATCAGTGTCGAACACAGAAATCCAGAGTCTGTTAACAGTATAGGTCTCTCATTCAATAACCTTTAAAATATTATATCTTCGCTATTAATTAATGAAGTCTTCAGGCTAGAAAATACTACTTAATGAAGTCAGGTTCGATGAGAAACATACTAAAACACCATGCAGTTTATGAAATATCAAAAAATGAATTACTGTGAGTTATTACCAATTTTGTACGAAAATATTAAATCATACATATCATCAGTATACACCATTTCATCTTAAGACTGAAGTCCCTTGCGACATGGGGTTCGTAGATGACTGCCCTGTTCTTCTAGACATTCATTGCTGGTTGGCCTGAAAGTCGAACCTGAGTCTTTCAGCTTTAAGGGTGTGGTTCTCGCCAACTCCAGCCCCCCTGGAGCGTTCACGCTCTGGTTGGCCGAGGCCCCGCCCGCCTCCGCAGGAAGCCAACTAGACGCGCGCGGCATAAGTACGCCGGTGCGGTATACCTCGAGCAGGCTCAGATGAAGTTATTACGCATTGTCCCTCGCCAACTAAATGGAACAATGGGAGATTGCTGCGGAATGCGTATGCAACTGGATGGCAGACAAAAACGACGGGAAGAAAAACACGCGAGACAATAACACTATAACTAAATAACCAGTGTTCACGCAATTAAATTCGATACTGTATGTGAACGGCATCGAAAAAACCTTTCCCGTACTCTCGTGCTAACCTTTTTATTCAAATTTTTAACCGGGCTATAAATATAGGTTACAGCTGAGGAACGTCCGTCGATCGGAGTGTCGCCACGCGTACGGATTCGATGACAGATGAAGCTATGTGAGCACGATTGCGAAACACAGATTGAAATTTTACAAATTACTCTGATAATTTTCGCAACTGATCTCCTTTATTTCATTGCATTTAAGATATCTTGACATCTGAGAATAACAAATATGCATCCAAATTAAAAATGCGTCAACAGTTTTACTACAAATAACCGATTGTGGTAATATACAATGGCAAATTCAATTCCCTTTTGTTTCGGTTTCAACGAATTGGTTCCTCGCGTTGAATAATTCAATATCACCAGAACATAAGAAACATAGTTTTACGATGTATTTTGTAAATGTTAATGCTGAAAGATCAGTTTATGTGGAATGTTATTATGAACAGGAACAACGGAAATTCCACACCGCAGAATGTATTAGTGACTAGTCAGAGAGAACAATAACAAGCGTTTTGCCCTCCGATGAATGAAGTTTAAGGTCATCAAGACTGAAGGTCGACGTGGAAAAGAAGGCGGAAAATGAATATTCTACCTGACTACTGAATTCTCACATGTACACCAAAAAGACTTATTGTATTTGCATTCATGGTAACACCATCACAATTCTTGTAAAGAGTAATATAGCGGGATAATTCTTAAAAATTTTGCCCCAAACACTCCAATAGAAATTAGCTGTGTTTTACCAATGATTATGAACTTGATAATTAAGAGTAAATAACATTTCCTTTTCTGAAGAAAGTCTTCAACTGTGTGATCTAATGCGTCTAACAGTGTGTTTGATCGTCCTTCCGGAATGATAGATTGCAGATCTATCCGACAGCCTTCTTACTTAGCGAGTCTTCGTTCGATTTTGAGACAAAAGCAACGGTAAAGGGATCTTTTTCGTCAGAAAGTAAATGTATAACATGTATAGGTTCCACATGTTTCGTTCAGGGAAAATAATCCTTTTAGCAATCGTTCTCAACTTCATCTCTCACACTTATAAAATTAATGAAGTAGATGGATCCTGCGAAACGAGTTATAAAACTTAAATGTAATCAAATTCAATTCAGACAATTAACGCAAAACGTCTCTCTTCATCTGTCGTGTTTCACCTCTTCCTCCAGCTCGTCTTTCACCCGCAACCCCTCCGCAGTCGCCGGCGATTACTTACGCTTCTATCAAGGCACCTTAATTGCGGACATTCTCCTTCGCGCGTTTCCTCTCCTCTGGTCTCTCTCCAGTCTTCCTCCTCGCCCCTCCGCCACTGGCACACCACGGACCGTTTCCCCGAATCCGGTAAATTGCCCTGTGTTGGCTACCCCGTTGCAGCGCTGGGTCGGGGCAGGGGCGCTAGAAAGGCTGTGGGCGAAAGGGGGAAGGGAAGAAGCGAGCGAGGGTGAGACACGAAGATCCTCCGATACCGCGAGGGGGCTACACGACCGCTTGTCGTCACCGGCTGCATCGGAAGAAAGATAAGGCCGAAGCGCCGAAGAAATATCGCGGAACCTGCGAGGTGGGATGGAGAGTAGGAAGGTGACTGAACAGAAAATGGGCAATAAAATGGCTCATGAGAAATCAATAATGACAAGATGGGGTTTTGGTTATGGCAAATAGCAAAGAGGGCGTCAGAGCATGGCTTACAGCATAGAAGATAACGAAATCATAAAGTAAGAGAATCCATACAAAAGTATTTACTTAACGTAAAATAAAATTTTTAAAAAAAACTAAGCGAGAAAGCAGCGTATGTAAGGTCATTCAAAAGTCCAAAGCGAAGGGCACTTGAAAATAGTAATTGTGATGTAATATGGTTCGCAGAGAAGGACAAATGCACGAATCAAAACAGCATTATTTTAGAACAACACGAAAATGAAAAACATAACAATAGCGATCTGTGTATATCGGCACAAATTAAACGGTAACAAAGGTTGTCAAAACAAGGGTAGTAGAAGGGAAACAGAACTTTGTTCTTCAAAGCCAGCAAAGGGCGGCGTATGAGAGGGTGATGTAGCGCAGGGCCGGGTGAGGGGGGTGGGGCGAAGGCACCCGCGGGAAATTCCACTCTCGTCTGGACGCTCGCGAGCGCTGCGCCGAAAAATTAAAAAACGCCCTAACGGTGGCGGCAACTACTAGCGGACGGGCTCGGGCCGAGAAATGCACTTCGTAGAGTGGAAGAGCAGAGGAGAAGGGCGGGTGGACAGGGATGGTGGACAGGGCGGGTGGACAAGGGCTGGGGACGACAGGGCTGTGACAGGGCTGGTGGGACAGGGCTTGGTGGACAGGGCTGGTGGACAGGGCGGGGTGGACAGGGGGTGGACAGGGCGGGTGGACAGGGGCGGGTGAGACAGGGGGGTGGACAGGCGGGTGGACAGGGCGGGTGGACAGGGGGTGGACAGGGCGGGTGGACAGGGCGCGGTGGACAGCGGCGGGTGGGGGGGTGACGGCGGTGGACAGGGGGTGCAACAGGGCTGGGGTGGACAGGGGGTGGACAGGGCGGTGTGGACAGGGCGGGTGGGACAGGCGCGGTGGACAGGGCGGTGTGGACAGCGGCGGGTGGACAGGGCGGGTGGACAGGGGGTGGACCAGGGCGGTGTGACAGGGCGGGTGGGACAGGGCGGTGGACAGGGCGTGGTGACGGGGCAGGGTGGACAGGGGGGTGGACAAGGCAGGTGGCAAGGCAGGGTGGACAAGGGCGGGTGGACAGGCGGGTGGACAGGGCGGTGGACAGGGCGGAGTGGACAGGGCGGGTGGACAGGGCGGGTGGGAAGGGCGCGTGGACAGGGCGGGTGGACACGGGGGGTACAGGCGGGTGGACACGGCGGGTGGACAGGGCGGGTGGACGGCGGGTGGACACGGCGGGTGGAACGGGCGGGTGGACACGGCGGTGGACAGGGCGGGTGGACAGGCGGGTGGACAGGGCGGGTGGACGGGGTGACAGGGCGGTGACAGGGCGTGCGTCAGTGTGGCGGGCAGACGGGGCGGGATTGCGGGGCAGGCAGGCGGTGCGCGGCGTGACGGAGAGGGTGTGCGGGTGGATAAAGTTTAAGTTAGAGTTGTTACGAGTAGTGTGGTGGAAAAGACCGGCGGAGCAGGCATGGAAAGGGGAGGCGGACTCGAGGTGCGGGCGGTGGGTGGCCGTTTATGAATATAACTCACGGACAAAGAAGGGGGCGCCGGAAAAGAGGAAGCTCTGAGTAATTGGAAGAGTCCGCTCATATGTATGTACAGGATGTCTCGAAATATAACCAACAAATTAAGTGGTCAAAAAGAATCAATGTCAAAAAAAGATCATATGTAATTTATACCAAAATATCATATATTACTATCATTTCCCTTCATACTAATTTACATTGTATTGCTAAATGAGTGAAAATATTTTTGAATTCTACTTTTAACTAAAGCGAGATTGAGGAAAACTAAATGTTAAATAAGCAATAATAAAAGAGACCAAATATTTTTCATTGAAAAAAAAATCCCTCTATTTTCCACATTACAAATCTTGTGAGAAATAACAACGTACAGTTTTCAACGCCCTGTATTGGTAGACACACCGGAGAAGCTTACAGCGGAATGTTTGCAAGGGGGGGGTTGGAAACAAATGACCGCATACGCGTGGTTGTGTCTACATCGTAACATATTTTTAAGATCGTATATTACGTAATTGTATCGCGAGGGGAGGAAAGCCAAAATTAATTTTGTGAGAGTAACTGAAGGCGGTATGTACAACCATAAATACAAATTTTGTAAGAAGTGCTAAGTGTTATGAGGAAGAAATGATTGAGTATTATAACTGAAGTTGAATTCGTTGGTCTGATCGCACTGGGTCAATAAGGGAAACCAGTACATTTCTCAGCAGCACTTAGCAATGCAGCATTACTACCAAAATTAAATACTTCCTTCTTTTAAATATCTGAAAATCTACGTGTTAAGAATGCGAAGTACAAATACTTCATTTGTCAATAACTTACATTTAGTTGACGACCATCTTTAAAAAAAGTGTCAGGGTCCAACTATCAAATTCAGGATAAAATAATGAATGTTTGCTTGTGAGGAACAAACGTCATGATTGTTGTCTGCAATAATCTTTACACAATTCCAATTTTATGAGACGAATTCGTGCAAATGGGGTGTAAGAAAAGAGCTTCCTGTGTCTGGCAAGTAATAATTTTAGAAGAGATTGGATATAGTGTATTGTGACAAACTATGGAGGAAAACGACAAACTGGTCAACAGTGGTTTAAACCTAAAGCCATTGGCATCAAGTTTCATGCAAAACGTACAATATTTGCCGAGTTTCACTTAGAAGATGTACTACTCTTAAGCATAAGATGCCAGTTGCTTCGTGAGTAACTGTAGCTGGATGGCGCCACCGGATGCTGTGGTCCTTCGGGAGCGCGATCTCCGGCACGTGCCGCGAGTCGAGTGCGTGGAGAGGGCGGAGGGAGGGGGCATGTGGCACGTACGCGGGAGACGGCGCGCGTGCGAGGGCGTCCGAGGGCCCTCCACGGCGGCGGAGCACAAGGGCGAAGGAGCGCTCCTCTGCCTGCATGGGCGGTGACTCTCCCGTCTCTTCTCCACCTACTCATCTCCTCTCTTTACACCCCTCTTCTCCGACTGTTTTACCCTTCTCTCATTACTACACTTCCATTCCCCTTCCCTCTCACTCCTCAGTTTCCTATTCCCCTCCTCCTTCCCCACTTTTCTTCCCTTCATCCTCTCTTTGCTTCCTCATCTTCACACTACTCCTCCACCTCTCGCCTTCATCTTCTACCTCAATTTATGCATATTATGCACGCCTTCCATTTACCTTTTTTCTAACTTAATTTACCTACTTCCCATCTTCATCAAACCATCGCCTTCCCGAGCTACGATGATCACAATCTTTCTCTTCTCCTTTCTCCCGCCTTTGCAGTCTTACCCTTTCGCTTGTTTTTCCTCATCTCTTTATCTGCCACTCTTTCCTCCGCTTTTTCTTCTTTCCTTCTCCCTTTCTCTTACTTTTCCATCCTCATTTCAGTCTTCCCATTCTTTTTACTTACTGTATTTCCATAACTATTCGAACTAAATATGAAGAATCGTGGAATGCTCCCTCGACTCACTCACTCCTTTTTACTCCATCTCCGATTTCATTTTTCTTTTCCAACCATTCCTCGTTCATATCTCCTCCATTATTCCATTTCTTCTATTCTCTTCTACACGTTCACACTCTCTTTTCATACCCCTATGACCTTCATTATCCTCCTCCTCTCTTAGTTTCCCTACATTTACTCTCCCTCCTCCTGCCTATCTCATCCTCAACCGTTCGCCCATTGCCCACTTCCCGTATCCCGCCCGCTGCCCCTCGACTTCCCCTTCGAGAGGAGTGTCTCTGAGGCGTTGGAGCCGGAGCCGGAGCCGGGGTGGAGGAGGGAGGGGGGAAGGGTCTCGAGTGGAGGGTGCGGGCGTCGAGGAGGAAACGCTGCGAGCGACGAAAGGCTCGAGCCATCCTCCGCCACCCCAGCCGCTTCGAGGGTGGGCGAGTGTTGCACGGCCAAGCAACATCTACAGCCTGAACTTTTTGCACAAAAAATACCAACACTCTTTCCTTTATGTACTGATTTGAAAAATATACCGTTAATAACATTTATTTGCCTCTGACAACTGGTAGGGCATCGGTGTTTCTATCACAGCACGACACTAAAGATATATAAGAAAACAGGGATCTCAACCACTAATAAGATGTATTCAGATTCGATAAGGCACTTGTACAAACAGAAGGCTTTCGAATCATAAGCAATGATGATGTATCCACGTTACTGTTAAATGCAATGAAGGTGTATTAAAGAAGCAATTTCTTTTGTTCTTTCATTTTTACGTATGATGTCATGAATATCAGGAAAGCGTCTCGAAATGAAGCTGCCAATAAACAACCAAGATTCCGGTCCACTTTCTTTGCAGCGTTATAAAATCTATATTGCACAATTACACTGCAATAACTGTGACGATAACGGTAAATCTCGGATATAAACTCAAGGAAAGTAATTTACGCACGAGCATGTAACGATCTCCATTGCCGCTACAAATGCAAAGAATTAAATTAAAAATGTCACTAGTTGTAGAACCTTCCCCCTTCATTAGAAATTCATTATATGGGGAAATGGTTGGAGGAAACGGTTGAGAAAAATATCAGGAGAAAGCACCTTAAAAATGAAACCCCCGAAAAGAAAAAAAAATATTTCAAGTAATCACAAAACAGCAATTGAAATATTTCTAGTATCTAACTTGAAATATTGAGGAAATTCTATCCTATTTTTATTTACCAACAAAACAGTTATGAAGTAACTGGAGCAATAATATTTTCAATAAAAATTAAATATGTTACATAATTTATCCGTCTCCCTCTAGTATATGACAGATATCCACTCTGGCTCTAGGAACGGTTATAGTAATAAAAAGGAGTTGTCCACAGGGATTTGTAAAGACGTGCACTTTCAATAGCAATGACATGCGGAGGGGGGAAAGAACACAGATGGCTATGATAGGTTGGACTTCATAAGGTACATTAAATGAACTTGATAAGTAAATGTTTCTTCCAAAGGAATAATTCTGATTGAATGCAACCCTTCATACTTTGGTGTCACAAAGGTTGCCTACTGCATTATGTCAGCTAAGCGGGGCGCAGACGTAGACAATTAAAATTGGCCAATAATAATAATAATAATAATAATAATAATAATAATAATAATAATAATAATAATAATAATAACGGGTGGTCTGCGGCTGATGCCGTCTGTTCTGTAGCCTAAATTCCATCTATCATTTCAATAACCTGCTGTGGGACTAGTTTTCCAACGTTTCTCTGATTTCTTGTTGCCAGGCGTTTTACGTCCAACTCTTTTTCTTCTATTTGTATTAGGGCTGTTCATCTATTACCGATCATTAGTTATACAAGTCCATTACAGTTTAATCCTTTCGATTAATTATTAAGAATTGTTGAAGAAATTGCTCTAGTTTTTCAGCGTAAATAATTCTGCGTAGCAGCCTTTTTAGACTTCGCGCAGGCGTTTGATAAAGTCTGCCACAATGGATTATTATTTAAAGTACGTAAACTAATACTCCCGAAATATCGATTCCAATTAATCAAATATTTTTTGGATAATATTATATATATATAATTTACCAACCCCAAGTCTAGCTGGCGTTCTTCAAGAGTTTCCACTTTCTCCAACCCTTTTTAATATTTTAACGGCAGATATTCCTGAAATATTAATTGTGGTACCACTCTCTATGCTGACGATACGAGCAATCTTAACATCCAATCTTTAAAAAATCGTTGAAGCAATAAATCACCTGCAACAAGACTTAAATACCACTTCTGGATGGACAAAAAATAGTGATTGCAGCTAAACCCCTCAAAATGCGAAATCAAAATGTTTACCTCGCGAAGAACAAATATCCTTGCCCCTTTAAAAATAAATAATTACCCGATTTCATCGACCCCTTCAAATAAATAAATCAAATACCTGGGCGTCGTTCTGGATACTCGTCTCACATGCAAACCACGCCTAGATTAAATAAAACTTACGGAGCCCTACTCAAGTTATACCCTCTTATTAACAAAAGTCATGTTTGAAATCTTAAAATTCTCTGTTTCTTTACAATTTAGTCCTAAGACCCTCAATAACTAATGCAGCCCCCATCTGGGGAGTGCAGCTTCTTCCGTTAGAAACCCTTGCAAACCGCCCAGAATAAAATGCTTCTTACAATTACCAAGGTCCCATGTTATATAACCGATAGACAACTTTATAGAGAACTAGACATAGAACCAACTACAAATTACACTTCCTTACTGTCGTCCAAACTGTATTCTAACCTCCTAACTGACCTTTCCACTAGCCATTTTAACCTCAGGAACACAAGCGTTGCTCTTACAAGAATTAAATTCCGTCTGCCATACGTAAGAGAAATTTTGGTTCTACTTCTCTCTATATATATCTTGCTTACTTTCGTGTTATATCAAATTTCACAAAATTAACAAAAACAATCATAGAGGTACCCAGTGGGGATGTCCTCGTTCAGAAAAAGAGATATGATTGTGCGATGATTTACAATTATTTTTAACTTCGAGCCACTATTGATTTTAATTAAAGCTAATACTTACTTGTGAAGTGGTAATTCCACTGTTATGAAATAAAGTTTTAAAAATGTGCCTTCGATTCTATCATAACAATACCCATTTATCCTCTTACATCACTATTGCTAACTCTATCCAGCCTTGTCAATCGACAAAATTTCAGCCATAAATCCATCTCTTCGGCCTTTATCTTTCACTTCCGTAATTTCTATTATTTTAGTAAAGAGACCTTGAGGCTAGTTGAAAATATTCCGACTTTTTCTGACAAGAAAACCCTTTGCTATAACTGCAGCTTCAAGAGCGCTCCCTATCACGTATGTTGCGTAGGGCAAGCGACGATCTGTTAAGGAGGGGACTCGCCGTGACCTCGAGGTACTCCTCACGGACGCGTTCGCTTTCTACCCCTAGATGTGTGCCCCTTAAATAGTACACCTTCCATCCCCGCCACACCATGTCATCTGACAACAGTCAGACATTAAAGTTGTGCCCTGAGTGAAATAGTTGCCCTAAGGTCAAGTAGATATCGAAAAATGCGTTTCAGTTTCCATCCCAAACGTCCCAATAAAGTAAGACGATGGTGTAAATGAAGAGTCGTATGCGGAAGAATTATCCCATATTTTCAGACATCGTTTCTCATCTTTAATGAAGAAAGTCAAATAACTGTCATTAGCGCACAGTAATCCAATTGCCACTCTATTGTGAAAGGGCGAGTTAAGAGCGGAAAACTCGCCATTTTTAAAATATTCTCGAGGCCATCGGAGAGTATATTTTTCTGTCTCCTATCAAATGATAGAATACTATCCTGGTGCAGTACACTCGGAAGTCCTACAACTGTGAATGAGCATGCTGAGAGAGGAAGTGTGATCCCATGACGTGCTCCAGATATTCTCTAGACTTTACGAATGTATGTTTCCTTGCATCCTCTCCAATAATATAACATCTGCAAATTTTTACCTGGTGCAGAGTAGCTTACGATCCAACCTACGCAGATATTCTGGAGAGACGATTTCATGTTTATTATGTGCTTTACTGTCTCGGAGACGACGCGTCCTAGGCACAAAGGTTACGGCCGTCATGCTGCAACGTCCCTCAAGCCGAAATGTTCTGAAAACGCGAAAAACATTTCGCCCTGACGAAGTCCGTAGCCTGAGGTGGCATCTATGCCTATACTCCGATTGAAACATAGATGTAAATCAAGATCACGAGCTGGACGAAGAAGGGTGGGGAGACACTGTCATCCAATCGAGAGCTTCGTTGCTACTTAAAATGTTTGGTATTGGAGTATGTAATCTCGAATGTATGACAATATCCCTTTCTCCTTCCAGCTCGTGACCTTGAAGTACCACTATGTTTCAATCGAATATTTACGAGTTTTCTGGCTCAAAATGGTCCCACAGAAAGTGGATCATACGAACTTCACAAAAATCACCCGCCATTCTAACGACATTGGTGTAGGGACTTTTCGTCGCTCTTTACGTTTAGTGAAGGTCCAGTTCAGTCGCGTGGCGCGTTCGGGACCGCGAGTGCGAGCGGAGTGCTGGACTCACCGTGTTGGCGGCGCGGAAGCGTCGGCTGCCGGAGCGGCGCAGCGTGCCGCCGCGGATGTTGTCGTCCGCCAGCTCCACCGCCGACCCGTCCTGCGCCGACCGCCGCGTCAGCTCGCACAGCTCGGGCACCGGCTGCACCTGCGCACACACAAGCACACGATCATCAGCCGCTGACCCCGCGCAGATTTCGAAGGTTTAGGGAAATATAAAACATGAATGTCATAAAAAAAGCTGGCGATCTAAAGATCAATGTAAGACGATCTAGGTACGAGCGTAGCTCAGGGACTCGCACCTACCTCGTCAAACCACTAAGAGGGAAGGTAATCAAATTGTAAATTATACACAAATAAAAAATTACCCCACACAGCAGCTGCTGCTTCTTCGCCTCCCAATGGCGGACTCGCATCGTACAAAGGGTTTGATCGTTTAACGAAAATGCTCATGAGAATCGTTAAAACTACATATTGTTAGACCGTAGACAAAATTCAAGAGCTTATTTCTTAAGACATGTTTCTTCACTTTCGCTAGTTATCTAGTTTTTCGTATCAATATATTCTTAAGACGCTTCTCCATTATGTTGCCACATATTGGATTCAAAACATGTCGTTTTCTTACGTTTAACGGCATCAGAAAAACACTAAATCCCATATTGAACTATAAAGCTGAATTTGTATTCTTTCTTTTCCTGGAAAATTGTATTTCTGTGAGACACGTCACATTGCAAGTAAGCTCTTTAATTATCGAGAAAACAACATTACCAAACTCACGTTATTATGATAATAGTGGTGATGGTGATGGTGATAACTAAAATCACGCTAGATTGAATAGGGGAAAAAAGTGTTCCATGACACGCTAAAAAAAGAAGAAAAAACTTTAAATCGAAGTAGTCCAGTTTTGCACTCTTCGATTCCCAACATATATTTTAGACGAGTCAACGATACGTAAAAAATTAGATTACAGTGACCACTTTTTGCGTGAGGGCATACTCTAGAAATCCAGTTCTTCGAGCAAATATCACGCATAACTTGCCCCCTTGCAGTGTTGAATATTAGAACGAGCATTTATTACAGGATCTTTCTAACGCCACTCCAAAAGCGAAAGCGGAACAAAGGGCACAGCACTTGTTTGCAATTTAGAAGAATGCAGATCGTTGAAACAGCATTGAAACCTTTCATGAAACAATTCAAGCAATATCCTTGATAGACATTTAGCGAAGGGACACGCTAACAATTAAACCCTGTTTACTTAGAAGACGAAAAAGATATATTACAATTAAGTCAATGAAAAAGTGAAATTCCTCCATTAACTCACTAATAATAAGTCGCCATGTATGAACAATCCTAATATTAGGCAGAGAGACAAATTTAAAAGAATTTTTCTATTAGGATATGATTCAGCATATTTGAGCCAGGAACCTTTACAGCCGGTCCCGGAAAAAATATCCAAAACTGCTCATTTGAACAGTGATAGTCTGACAGGCGACGTCCGTCTCATGCATTCTTTTTCCAGGGCATTTCAGCTTTTATACCTCATTTAACATACTGAAATTTTAAAGTTTGTATATTAAATCTGAGAAAAGCGTTCTCTCCCGTCTCCCCTGAATATAAGTCATTTTTGGCTATTCCGGTGAGATTCAATTTTTTATATCTACATGAACTTTATTACTCTTATTAACTCATCAGGCAGCGACTCTGACAGTTCCGTCGTCACGTACTGTGGTGCGTCTTGTTCCTGTTCTGAAGCAATCAGCTTGCGAGGATTTGTTTACTTTCTCACAGCCAGGGTTCAGCGTTGCCACTCATCTGACTCTCACGAAGTCGCGGGGGCGATAAGATTCGGCTTTGGCAAAGGTTATGAACATGATATCAACACGTATTATAGCCTGTCAGTAAGTGTTCATATATTGAGACTTAATTTATCTGAGATGTAGGTGGTGCCATGAGGCAACACGACCAATCATACGCTGAATAAAATAAGAACATGCATTGCCATCGGTGAGCATTCCCGAGTGCCGTCGGGTGAGCTTCAGGTAGTGAATCAGCGCGCGTCCTCGCCGGGACCTTCACCCAATTACCACGGCCGGCGCTCAATCGGTCGCGGCGACATGCCGCGCTGAGCGCACCGCGCCGCGCCGCTCCGCGTCGGCGAAACAATCGCGGCGAGGCGAAGCGCAGAGACTTTTATTTTCGCCGCCGCTAAACAGCGAAACCGGTCAGCCTTTTTGTCGGGCGCGCGCCATCGCATTAAGCGGTACTACACGAACGAAAATGGGCGTCATAAAATTTTATGCCCCTCCTTCCCTCGCCCCGCGTGCTGGCTGATCGTCACATACGTCACCGCAGCGGGGGGAGGGGATTGCTGACGCGGGGTATTAGGAGCGGCTGATCGAAAATTTCCGACGGTGGAATTGTCAGTTATTAAGCGTTGAACGAAGGTATCAGTAACTAGGCACATTATCCCTCCTCCTGAACGTGAACTGTCGCTGTGTTAGTCTTTTCTAGGACTCGAACCAAAGGTATTAAGACTGGAAACCTCTCTGGAAGTGCCAAAATTAATATCTACGAAGTATTTGAACAAAATACATTATGAATTGGATTTGGCGAATTTTATTAACGCCGTTTGCACAAGACTTTCTACACTTTCATCTTTTTGCTTTGGCAAAACAGTTGTAGTAAAAAACAAGTCACTACTGAAGTGAGCTCTGCAATAAAGGTGATTCACTTTATGACTACAATAATCGGTCATTTAAATAACCTAAAATGGTGCAGAACAGGAAAAAATAAAGTTAAAAAAGAAGCAAGCAGTAGGTAACAGTTTTACTGATTCAGCTACTAAGTTCGACATGCCATAAAGATCTTCAGTGTTCATTACCAATCGAAAGTTTCAGTTATAAAGAAATAGTTAAATTCGCAACGATTTAGAACATTACTTTAGATGCATGTTTGACATTACTCACAATATAAAAATATTCTGTAATGCTGTACTAACACTCCATTGAAACATACAAAAAAGACACATGCAATAGCTTTATTAGAATAAATACATTTAAACAATCAGAAAAACGAAAATAAAAGTTGTATTATTTTGAAAAGTTGCTAAGTGAATTTTCTATTACGATGTAAAAATTACTTATGTGTACGTGGCACCAAAAGTACTTTGGTTTCATATTGCTTCCCTTTATACGAAACAGAACTTCGAGATAAATATGCACATTACATCTGAGAAAGTAATTTTGCACGCCACAGACACACACCATCAACGCCTTTAGTACGTTTTCCACTCGCAGCAAGTGGAGTGTAATAATAGCAACGGTACGGCGGGCATTAACACGCCATCAACTCCTGCGAGTTCGTAAGGCGGGTGAGGGGCGGTAAACGAATTCGCTCCTTCGCCCTCAGAAGGGGGCGGGACCCAACGCCCGCGGGTGAAATATCGGCGCCCCATGCAAATGGGCGACAAGGGCGGCAGCACGCGGTGGGCCACGCCGCTCAAGGGCGAGCACAAAGCGAGCGCAGTGCAATGCCCAAAGGCTGCCGGCGTCCTCTTAGCGCCACTGGAACAGAACAAACGACGCGCACGAGGACATTTGAAGTAAGAGAAGAAGTTTGCTGTTAATTTCGCCACCCAGCCAGCCAGTGTCGACAGACTCCTTCCGCGATAAGTTTAGGTAGTATTTGGCGAGCCCTGAACACTACATAAAGTGCATTCAATGTAAGTGCCCGGGTGGCCACCAGAATGCAGCAGCGTCACCGCCCACACCTAGCCGGCTGTGCGGAACACTCCATTCAGCAAAGACCCTACCCCCTCCCTGCAGCCGGAGAGGAAAGCAGCAGAATACCCCCCTGAGGCGACATCTTAAGGAGCCGCCCAGACATGGGCGACCCACTTACAATTTCGAATTCAGTCAGTCAGTCAATCGTCATTGCGCTTTGTATTGTACATTATAAACTCTTGACTTCAGCTATTCTTTCGGACTTTGGAAAATTGTATTTTACGACGACTCAGCTGTAACGCTCATCTATTGGATATTGTGACTCCAGTTCATTTTCTGTATTTTTGGAAAACAACATTTTTGAACTTTAACACTGTACTTGTCCCGCTAAGGTGTGTTTTCGCCCCGAATCTCACCTGAACTATCTTCTCATTATTCATGTCACATGACCATCTCTATCTCTATCGTCTTTATCGGCATCTCTATCAGCAGATAGAGATGGTGGTCGCGCAGAAAATGGAAGGACGAGGCTAAACACCGCTCTGGAAAAAAAGGAGCGGATAAAGACCTAAGACTCCTCTCTCGTCAACGCTCAGAAGTAAGTCTGTCACTTGTCAGCCAGCCTAGTTGCGAGATGAGGTAGTTTCAAACGTCACTGTCTCAAATTGAAAAATCGTGGATATGAATCCACTCTGAAACATGGATGTTTGCTTCTCGCATAACGCAGCTCACCAAAACAGCGTGTCGCCTTTCTACTCTTTTCCTTCCTCTCCCTTGATACATTTAACGGCAAACATACATTCACCTGCAACCCCTATCATCATCCTTGGCATCTCCAATTGCATTAGAGCGAGGGAGAAGCTAAAAATGTTGATATTGACGAGAAGGCAGGGGATAAGAACGGTGAGGGCGAAGAAACGAAGAAGGGAGGATGCAGGCAAAGTAATGCGACGAAACGTGTAATGTGAGCAACGACACTCATCGTGGCTAAAGCGTTGGCTCCGCTGGAAACCGTAGCTGCAACCGACGCGATACCCCGCCGTGAAACTCTACTCCGGCGTCCGGCGGAGGTGGAGCGAGGGCGTGGCATGGGTTGGCGGAATGAAGCAGGGGCGAGGAGGCGAGAGGGCGTGAGCCATTATGCGGGTCCTCCTTGGGTGGAGCGAGAGCTTCTTCAGGTTTCAACATCTGTGTTTACTACAGTGCTTTGCGTGAGTTGTAATCTGTATTATTACTTTATATGAAGTATTTACTTACATGACGTCCTCTCAATACCCTACATCATATGACATTCTCAATAAATATATTGTGATCAACATATACTAATATTGAAGCGGATCAAAATTATTGTGAAAAATTGTAAAAAAAATACCATTTTCTATCATTGCCAAACAACACGATCCAATGGATGGTCTATTTGCAACTGATATGATGAGAGAAGATTTTTTCTTAATAATTGACACTTTTTTTCACAAATTGTCCGAAGTAGGAATGCTTGTATTCTCAATGAGGGCATAAGGAGTAGTGGAAACGGCGCAATCTTCACCAATGCGATTTTTTTAATATTTTGTTAACTGATATTTATGTATACATACAAGGCGAAGTAAGAGAGGCACAATCTGACGTAGGAAAACTCCAAAAACGGACAAGGCGTCGTGTGCACCGTCGTGTGCTGTAAGGATATGGACAACACGACTCATCCGAAAATCGAGTACAATGGTGTTGAATCCCGAGCATGCCGCCGCCGGCTGTCGGCCGAGGAGGAAAACAAGTGACACGCACGGAGCGAGGAGACGGCCGCTTTAGATTCGCCTGACAAACAAACGGCGCTCCG
>BOPP01000013.1:14850290-14879446 GCA_017312745.1 Gryllus bimaculatus | reverse complement strand
ACCCCACCCCGCTCCGCTCCCCTCCACCCCGCCCGGCTCTGCAACCACCCGCGCCGTACCCACGGTCCCTGGCGCGCTGCTCATTCACCACATGGAGAGGATAGTGTATTTCGTGAGAAAGTATTTTGTGTTTCCGAGCGTGCATACTTAGAGATGGCAAAAAAACATTTTTAAAACATCGATATTTTCGAAAAGTAACATCGACATTATAACATCCATATTTTGCTTTCGATGTTTTCTTCACATTAATATATCTGTGCAGCAAAATTGATGATTTGAAAAAATTCTGATGACATAAAAAAAATCCAGTATCTATTTTATTTGTGTATTGTTCGCAATCAACAACCACTGACAACTGTCACTGTTAACGATCCCCAGGCAGCAGGAACCCGTTTGCTATTCGCAACCTTTCTCCAGTGTTGTTACTTTTTAAAACTATTTTATGTGGTAATGATATTAAACTGCAATTTGTAACATGACTTCATAGAACATTAATTAGAAAATTACAATAACCGTCAAAATTAAGGCAGAATAAACTTTAAACTAATTCTAACTTTATGTATCATATTAGAACCAGAACATTTCACTTCGAAATGGTTTATCGTATTAAAAGCATCGATAATTTAATCATCGATGTTTTTGAGGATGTTTCAATCGACATCGAAAATCTTTTGGTGATGTATGGGAATAACGATTTATCGATGTTTTGCTAAGATTTGCCATCACTATGCATAGAACTTTCTTCATTATTCAGAACGTGAAATCCAGCGCCGACCTATATGTCAGCTTGCTGGCATTTTCCCCTCCAGGTGTCTCCGCCCTCGCCAGGGAAACCTCTAAGCCCTCAATTGGTTTCCCAGCATGTGTGGTATTGAACTGCATGCAAGTGGAAGTGTGTGTGTGTGTGTGTGTGTGTGTGTGTGTGTGTGCAAGTGTGAATGGGCAGAAAAAAAGAATGAGGAAGGAAAGAACGCGCGCGGTCCGTCGCCTATTTGTTCCCGTACTGTTCCAGCATTCCCCTGGAATTTTTGGCAGAAACCACGAGATCAGAACAGTCCGCCACTAGAATGATTTCCAAACAGTGGTTGAATTCGACCTAACTATCAAACTAATGTCAAAATCCGCCACCAGAGAACCGAAACACCTCCCGATCAGAGAAGCAGGGATTCGTCTCCCCGTGACTAACGTAGGAATATTGACCAATCGGAACCGTGTGGACATTCCGCATTCTCTAATTCCTTGCAATATCCGTAAAATAACTTAATGTCGGAACTCAATTTTGAGCGGCCAGATTCTGAACTGTGCATTACGTCATAATAAGCCCGGTACTCTGCACGAGCAAACATTTTAAGATTGTTAAGCATTGGTCAAGAAAGAAAGGGGGTAGACATGTGAAGCTGTGTAAACGAAAAACATAATGAGCTGCCGTTCATTTTATTTCGTAGTCCCATTTCGAGGTCCCTTTGTTGATGAAAATCTCTTGCCGACGTATGTAACTCAGCGTGAATAATGTTATGCAGACGATCATGCGGCGCTCCCGTTTGTTCCGCTATGCATAGTAAAGAGCCTCGACGGCCCTGCATGACGGTGTTGTGCACACGTGTCACTGTCTCATGTGTCGTCACACGTTTCAAGCGGCCTCAACGCTGCACGGCGGAGCGCGACCGATATCGTTTGAGGTCGAACACTTGATGCTTCATACGTGTGGAGCGCATCTGTACAGCGTTTCCTGCAAGTGCGTGTCCTATTATGTTGCGCTGTTAGAACCGTTCACAAACAGGTAACGAATTCTACACTTAGAACCCAATCACAACGGCATGTAAACGAATTGTGAACGTGAAAGAAGCTAAATGTGTGATTGTATGGAACCATTGACATTGGTCAATATAAACTAAATATGAAAATAAACAAGGGGCGGAATGGTGGTAGTTCGCCAACATTGGGCTTTCACGTTGTCGTTAGCGTCATTTGACACCAACGCACTACCGGGTAGAGCAGGAGAAACGAAGAGGTAGTATGTGACGCAACGTTAAGGACATAAATCAAACTTGCTCATAACACCGGTAATGAAACCCTTTACAGAATCACGGTCGTGATCATATAAAAGGAATCATAGTCAATCACGATTCTACCATTGCCGATTAGTGGCTCTCTTTCCTTTCACGTTTATGGCTCACATGAATGGATCGCTCATATGAAATCATGTTTATGTCTAACTCTCAGTTACCTTTTTCGTTTTCAACGAACCTTTTATTCGCCATTCGATCATTGCCGTTTGAATTCTTTTCTTTTTCTCCGTCCAAACAAGTCTCATCGGGTCAACTCCCACGAAAATACAGAAAAGTCCACATAAAGCGAAATAGTGTAAAAATATTACATTGTTAATAAGAGAATTCTCTTACCATTGATACAATTGAAACATAGAAAAAAATACAATTAATGGAAGAGGGAAGCAATAATATACAATATTTCTTACATATTAATTTTGATATAAACAAAAATAACTGAGATTGTTGTATACATTTTTAACAATAAAAAAAGCAACAGCATTACTTACGTCAACTATTGTTCTATCTTAACGTGTTCTATTTACTTAAAAATAGAAAACGGAACAGGTAAGAGACTGACCGGTAAATCGCTTTTGGGTTAAATGGGGGGAGGGCATTAATAAATAACGTCTCAAGTCATATTTAAACGACTTTCAAGAAGATGAAACTTGACCGTCTATACGAAACAAAGTTTGGATTCTTCTCAACGTGTAATATAAGCCACAAACATTTTCTTTTCACCATTTTTATTATCAAAATACCGTCGTTTAGAGTTCAAAATCTCACATAGAAAGGCACAAAAACAGAAAAAAGGAGGTACAAGCAAAATATTCATTATTTGGTACTAGCTAGATCAATATTATAACGAATGTAGTTAATTAATCCATTTCGGGCGTTGAAAGGAGATCATGTTTAGTGAGATTAAATCTTCAGTATTTTTTAACAGTCGATTCATCAACAAATTATCGATGGCCTTCAGTCATATTCTGACGAGACATAGTATATTTTTCGCTGGCTTCATTGAACTAAGTCATGGCAAGACTGTCACGCGGAATGGTCACGTATGGACACAATGCCAATTACAACACATTTTGGGATGAACACGTATCAGAAAGGCGATGTGATATGAGCACGAATCTCGCACGTCGAAGTTATGAAAATGGCAACAGACCATTGACCTTACGGAAAGTACAGACCTGGAAGGTTGTCGAAGTGTTGGAAAGACGCTGGAAAACACAGATTAAAAGCCTCAAGAAGAAGATGACGACTCTTACTTATGTGTGTTCGGAGTATGAAAGCGAGCTGACACGCATCTACTACATGTACATTACTGCGCACGCTCTCATTTAACACTGTTCAGAGACTCGCACACACGCCCTGCTGTACATTCTCGTCCATCGTCCTTATAATTATCTCCAGGTCTTCCCGGAAGGCAGAGATTTTATCTCCTTCCGGCGGTAATCCCTGTACTGTGGGTTGTAATTACGCGCGCCTTGTTTTCTAGCATCGTGATTGTGCGCTATGATTACGGTTTTAATTGCACTGGGTGTATCTGAAAGTCATTTCGCTTGATTCAAGTTTTACCGTGACTCAGCTAGGGCACAAGCGAGGTCTTCACCACGTCTTAAACTTTGGCACTTATCAATTCACTAAATCATAAAAACTGGCGTTAATAGGTTCTTAATTTTTGAATTTTGTATGGGAAATGGTCTTCAAGCCGCAATGTAATGGTTATAGGTTTGGCAATAAAGCAACTAATCTTTGCAAGAAAGTCCCAATTATTCCCGCAAGCTATATTATTTACTGGCATGATTAAGACGAAATGAATGTAACACTACAGTACCCCCATAACGTAAAATAACAATAGTAAGTTCATTAGTTTATTTAAAAAATTCATAAGTATTCACTATTTTGGATACTGATTTGAAGATAGTGACAACTGTCCCCTTCATATTTTCCCACTAATTCGACTTCAATAACGTAGAATAAACAATTAAAATAATAAAATTTTGTCTCTCTGCTACAAATATTTCATAAGCAAAATTGAGTCAATAATACATTTATAGAAGATTAAGCAGTTTGTATACAGTGATTGTGATGGTTAGAACAGAAAAATAAAAGTAGAGAAATTGATGGAAACTAATTGAAAATAACTGAACCCAGTTGGAAACAACGATATACGGAGAAATAGTGAAGAATTTTCTATCCTCTTATATTGGAATGTAACCACTCAATTAACAAGATAGTAAAAATAAATGTTATATCAGGGCAAAACGCGTTTCACAATGTTAATTAGAAATTAACCATTCATAAACAAAAGACGTTGGACTTGCTATATAATTATTAAAACAAAGGTTCTTTCCTATTTAACTTATTGATATTAATTAATTGATCGTATGGCCTGCATATTCGGGACGACTATTCAGAATAGGTAGTTCCTTGGCCAGAAACTCAACCTGGAAACCCAACGTCGTAGGTTGTTCTCGGAAAGGCGTTTGTATTGAGATTTAATGATTATGGCGATTGAGTTAGTAATGAGCCTAAGGATGGCGAAGATGAATTGACAGGTACGTTGAAACGGGAGAACCCCCAAAAAACATGCTGGTAAATCTTCCACAAATTCCTCTCGAATCCGACGGACCTCGAGCGTCACCCGCGGCAGCCAAAGGTAACTGTGAAGCTAAAGCAACACCTACTTTCTCCTTCATATGTTCACGCACGAATACGATAAAAGTACTCAAATTTTCGAAATATTATACATGACCTTGTATAAAAATCTATCTTAAAGGAACATATCATTAGAAGGGAAAATCTGTCTTTAATATTTTAGTTGTAGGAAGTCCCTCTAAAAATTTTTAACTTTTGCAATTTTCGAAAAATCAAGGTTTTTAACGCACATGAGACCTGTATCATTCTCTTAAACGTCCATTCACAACAACATTTAATCAAAATAGATGAAGCCATTTTTTTAGAATTTGGGAAATGTCCCAGGAGCTTCATGTAAAGTACCCCCCAGAATTTAAAATTTGGTTTCAAATTCAAGTGGCTGCAACATCAGCCAGATCGATAGGGGAATATCAATTTTGGAGAAAATCGGGTGAACGATTTAGCCGCTAGCGTTGTTTACAAATGGACATACGTTTTGCCTTCATTCGATTTTTCGGTATCAGGATCCCACAAAACATGTAGTTTGGCTACACCACATTATAGAAGATATTGTTTGCTAAATTTAGCAACTGGACTTATCCTTTTCGTTGGCAGGGCCCAGTAAGAGTTTTTCTGCTGAAAATTTGCAGTTTTTCCGCGCAGCATTACATAACTTTCTCTCTACTTCGTAGGGAGAAAGTAAAAAGGACAATCATTGGTGGATTGATATTCATGAACACGGAGCAAAGGGGATAAATAATTATGTACTCTCACTAGAAACAAAGCCAGCGCTGACGTCCTTTGAAATCTCCCACAGTACTTAGCATAAATCGAGAAATCAATGAACATATTGTTTCAATCACTTGTCAACTGTGGATGAAATTCTACACGGAATCTATCGATGAGTTCTTAGAAGTGTTATCACTGATACGCTTATCGTTTCATTTTGTATCTGACAGTCGACTGGTTTAGAGAGATATTGACATCTTCCTGAACGCCCATTATCGACCAGAGTCCTGGCCAACAGAATTATGATCGACCAGAGAAATTCAGACATTCATTTAAGGCTAAATGTCCCGACACTAGTACAATTTGTAGCCACCACGTGGAAGCACCAAAATAAGTAAAATTTACTTTACCGATAACGTCTGAATCAATGATTCGATTTTCGATCTGTAAACGGCTTTTGACGCCTTTTTAAAATAGAATTTACGCTACGATGACCTTTTTCCAAAAATCTAACAAAAACGCGAATTTGAAATTAGCTCTCAAACTTGCGAGAACAAATTTAAAAATATATATCGCGCGATGGTGACATGCTTCCTGAATCCAACGCCGTGACAATCATGCAAATCGGACAAATAGGAGCGCCGTAAAGTAAAATTTACGAAAACACCACGCCGCCCACACTTCCTCTTCTGCGCCATTGCGTCACCCACTCGCCCGTGTGGGCCCTCTGTCAGCGCGGTGGCACGGCCAGGCCGAGCGGTTAAAGCGTTGCTACGTCTAAGATTAATTTTTAGCTCTGCAAATAATTCAGCAATTACAAAATAACAGTATCGTTTTTTAGCTTTATGGGTACTGGCCTGCGATGACGCAGGTATGCTCGTATTATCAAATAACAGAGTTGACACCCTTATGATCATCTTCTTCTCCTCTACTCCATGAATGGGTTCATGGCCTGTTCTGGCTTCTACCAATTTCATTTCTATAACGATCTGCCTCTGTGTCTTCTACCTCGCGTTCTAACCATAAACGCTTGCTTTAGAATGCGTGTCTGTCCCATGTATCGAAGTCATTCCTCCCTTCACTCCCTGAAGTCAGAATGATAGTATTTTGCCATTGATTACTTGAACAATTAATTTTCATCTTATTTGGCCTCGCGCTTCTGGCCTGTAGTCCTATGGCGAGAGTGACAACTGGCATAGTCGAGGCTTGCGAGCATACCGCATGGGTGGACAAATGAGCATTAGCACGAAGATTTCATTCGTTTTCGAATCTCGAACTTATATACCGCTAGTTCACGTGACAGTGCCTCCGGCGCTGGAGAATAGCCGGTCGGCAAACACATTCGTTAATTTGTTTTGGCCGTGTTCAACGAATTCCGCTTGCTATGTGCATTCCGAGAGCTGCACCCAGACTAACGCCCGCTCTCGGGCACTTGAACCGCAACACTTGCACTTCCCAACCGTTTGCTCCGTGTACAGACCGTGTCATTATATAACTATTCAATTATAACTGAACTAAAAATAATAGTAATATTTTGTTTCTCTACGAAAATCTCAATGTGTGTTTGTGTGAGAGAGAGAGAGTGTGTGTGTGTTATTTGCCTGTAATAGATCGAAAATAAAAACTGTAATAATTATTTACGAAATATTTAACGTAATTTCATCCTTTACTTTACGAGATCAAATCGTACAAAGAGTATTATCAAGATTGTAGGAAGATAAACCATGGAACTCTACAATATACCGATGACGCAGAAATCCTGGTGCCAGCGTAATTATCCCTTCTCCCTTGCGGTCGAGCAGGCAGTATATTTTCTGGAACTTTTGGATTTTTTTCATCAAGATATACCCTTGTGAAACAGGTTATATTATTTTTAAAATATTTAAAATGACCAACTGGCCACATGTCACACTTTTCAAGAAGTGCGTATAATGGTTTTCCGAAAAATGCCATTACTTTGGTTTTTGTATTTGAAATGTTTAAATAATATCCTTTGTGATTTCGATGAAATTAATAAACATACTTTGTAAATTATCTTATCTTTTAGGATCAAAATTATTTTTGTAGGAAAGTTCATAAATATCACGTAATCACGTTTCGGTCGTTTAGGAATGTGCCGCACATTTTTCCAGCATGTTATCTTCGGATGCAAAAAGACGAATAACAGTGAGAACTCTTGGGTAGCTTATAAATAAACTAGTGACTACATAATACAGTTACAACAGGGTAAAATAAATGAGAAAAGAAATAAAAGTTTATAATTCTATCTAAAGATGAAAAAGAATTCGTGCACACACAGGGAGTGACTGACTCACTGACAGACGGACGGACGGACAGTCGGCCTGATGAACGGACAGTCGGCCTGACGGATGGCCTGACGGACCGACAGCCGGCCTGACGGACCGACAGTCGGCCTGACGGACCGACAGTCCGGCCTGACGGACCGACAGTCGTGCCTGGACGTACGACAGTTCGGCCTGACGGACCGACGTCGCCTGACGGACCGACAGTCGCCTGACGGACGACAGTCGCCTGCGGACCGACAGTCGGCCTGACGGACCGACAGTCGCCTGACGGACCGACATCGGCCTGACGGACCGACATCGGCCTGCGGACGACAGTCGGGGCCTGCGGACCGATAGTCCGGCTCTGACGGACGACAGTCGGCCTGACGGACCGACAGTCGGCCTGACGGACGACAGTCGGGCCTGACGGACCCGACAGTCGGCCTGACGGACCGACAGTCGGCCTACGGACGACAGTCGGCCTGACGGACCGACAGTCGGCCCTGACGGACCGACGTCGGCCTGACGGACCGACAGTCGGCCTGACGGACCGACAGTCGGCCTGACGACGACAGTCGGGCCTGGACGGACGATGGCCCTGACGGACCGGACAGTCGCCTGACGGACGACAGTCGGCCGGACGGACCGACAGTCGGCCTGACGACGACAGTCGGCCTGACGGACCGACAGTCGGCCTGACGGACCGACCAGTCGGCCTGACGGACGACAGCGGGCCTGACGGACCCGGACAGTCGGCCTGACGGACCGACAGTCACCCTGACGGACCGACAGTCGGCCTGACGGACCGACAGTCGGCTGCGGACGACAGTCGGCTGACGGACCGACAGTCCGGCCTGACGGACCGACAGTCGGCCTGACGGACGACAGTCGGCCTGACGGACCGACAGTCGGCCTGACGGACGACAGTCGGCTGCGGACGACAGTCGGCCGACGGACCGACAGCCGGCCTGACGGACCGACAAGCCGGCCTGACGGACCGACAGCCGGCCTGACGGAACGCGGACAGTCGGCCTGACGGACGGGACAGTCGGCCTGACGGACGGACAGTCGGCCTGACGACGGACAGTCGGCCTGACGGGACGCCAGACCAGTCGGCCTGACGGACGGCCAGACAGTCGCCTGACGGGCGGCCGACATCGGCCTGAACGGACGGCCAGACAGTCGCCTGACGGACGGCCAGACAGTCGCTGACGGACGGCCAGACAGTCGGGCCTGACGACGCCTACAGTCGGCCTGACGGGACGCCTGCAGTCGGCCTGACGGACGGTCCTGACAGTCGGCCTGAACGGACGGCCTGACAGTCTGGCCTGGCGGACGGCCTGACAGTCGGCCGACGGACGGCCCTGACAGTCGGCCTGACGACCGGCCTGAACAGTCGGCTGACGGACGCCGTGACAGTCGGCCGACGGACGGCCTGACAGTCGACCTGACGGCGCCTGACAGTCGCCTGACGGCGGCCTGACAGTCGGGCCTGACGGAACGGCCTGGACAGTCGGCCTGACGGACGGACAGTCGGCCTGACTGGGAACGGACAGTGGCCTGACGGACGGACAGTCGGCCTGACGGACGGACATCGGCCTGACCGGACGGAACAGTCGGCTGACGGACGGACAGTCGCCTGACGGACGGACAGTCGGCCTGACGGACGGGACAGTCGTCCTGACGACGGACAGTCGGCCTGACGGACGGACAGTCGGCCTGACGGACGGACAGTCGGCCTGACGGACGGACAGTCGGCCTGACGGACGGACAGTCGGCCTGACGGACGGACAGTCGGCCTGACGGACACAGTCGGTCCTGACGGACGACAGTCGGCCTGACGACGGACAGTCGGCCTGACGGACGGACAGCGGCCTGACGGACGGACAGTCGGCCTGACGGACGGACAGTCGGCCTGACGGACGGACAGTCGGCCTGACGGACGGACAGTCGGGCCCTGACGACGACAGCGGCCTGACGGACGAGACAGTCGCGCCTGCGGCTGACAGTCGGCCTGACGGACGGGACAGTCTGCCTGACGGACGGACAGTCGGCCTGACGGACGGACAGTCGGCCTGACGGACGGACAGTCGCCTGACGGACCGGACAGTGGCCCTGACGGACGGAAGTCGGCCTGACGACGGACAGTCGGCTGACGGACGGACAGTCGGCCTGACGCGACGGACAGTCGGCTGACGGACGGACAGTCCGGCCTGACGGACGGGGACAGTCGGCCTGACGGACGGACAGTCGGCCTGACGGACGGACAGTCGGCCTGACGGAGACAGTCGGCCTTGACGGACGGACAGTCGGGCCTGACGGACGGACAGTCGCCTGACGACGGACAGCCGGCATGCCGGCGGACAGCCGGCCTGACGAACGGACAGCCGGCCTGACGGACGACCAGCGGCATTGCCGGCGGACTGCCGACGGCCTGAGCGGACGGACAGCCGGCCTGACGACGGACAGCGGCCTGAACGGACGGACAGCCGGCCTGACGACGGACAAGCCGCCTGACGGACGGACAGCCGGCCTACGGACGGAGGTCAGGCCGGCCTGAAACGACGGACAGCCGGCCTGACGGACGGACAGCCGGCCTGCCGGCGGACAGCCGGCGCTGACGGACGGCCTGACAGCCGGCCTGACGGACGGCCTGACAGTCGGCCTGACGACGGCCTGACAGTCGGCCTGACGGACGGCCTGGACAGTCGGCCTGACGACGGCCTGACAGTCGGCCTGACGGACGGCTGACAAGTCGGCCTGACGAACGGCCCCCCCTGACAGGCGCCTGACGGACGGCCTGACAAGTTCGGCCTGACGGACGGCCTGACAGTCGCCCTGACGGATCGGCCTGACAGTGGCCTGACGACGGCCTACAGTCGGGCCTGACGGACGGCCTGACAGTCGGGCCTGACGGCGGCCTGACAGTCGGCCTGACGGACGGCCTGACAGTCGGCCTGACGACGGGCCTGACAGTCGGCCGGCGGACGGCCTGACAGTCGCCTGACGACGGCCTGACAGTCGGCCTGACGGACGGCCTTGACAGTCGGCCTGACGGACGGCCTGACAGTCCGGCCCTGACGGACGGCCTGACAGTCGGACTGAACGGACGGCTACAGTCGGCCTGACGGAAGGACAGTCGGCCTGACGGACGGACATCGGCCTGACGGACGGACATCGCCTGACGGACGGACAGTCGGCCTGAAGACGGACAGTCGGCCTGAGACGGACAGTCGCTGACGGACGCGACAGTCGGGCCTGACGGACGACATTCGGCCTGACGGACGGGACAGTCGGCGCTGACGGCACGACAGTCGGCCTGACGGACGGACAGTTCGGCCGTGACGGAGGCAGTCGGCCTGTGACGACGTACAGTCGCTGACGGACGGACAGTTCGGGCCTGACGGAACGGACAGTCGGCCTTGACGACGGACAGTCGGCCTGACGGACGGGGACAGTCGGCCTGACGGACGGACAGTCGCCTGGACGGACGGACCAGTCGGCCTGACGGACGGACAGTCGGCCTGACGGACGGACCAGTCGGCCTGACGGTCGAATCCCCCAACTTGTATCGACTCGCCTGGGCGATCCCCACTTGATCGAACTCGCCGGTCGATCCCCCACTTGATCGACTCGGCCCGGGTCGATCCCCCCACTGATCGACTCGCAGGTCGATCCCCCACTTGATCGGACTTCGCCGGTCATCCCCCACATTGATCACCTCGCCGGGTCGATCCCCCACTTGATCACTCGCCGGTCCGATCCCCCACTTGATCGACTCGCCGGTCGATCCCCCACTTGATCGGACTCGCCGGTCGATCCCCCCGACTTCATCGAACTCGCCGGGTCGTATCCCCACTTCATTCGACTCGCCGGGTCGATCCCCACTTGATCGGACTTCGCCGGGTCGATCCCCCACTTGATTCGTCTCGCCGGGTCGAGTCCCCCACTTGATCGTCTCGCCGGGTACGATCCCCACTTGATCGTCTCGCCGGGTCGATCCCCCACTTGATCGTCTCGCCGGGTCGATCCCCCACCTTGATCGTCTCGCCGGGTCGATCCCCCACTTGAGCGTCTCGCCGGGTCGATCCCCCACTTGATCGCTCGCCGGTCGATCCCCCCCACTTGATCGTCTCGCGGGGTCGATCTCCCACTTGATCGTCTCGCCGGGTCGATACCCCCACTTGATCGTTTCGCCGGGTCGATCCCCCACTTGATCGACTGCACGGGTCGATCCCCCACTTTGATCGACCTGCGGGTCTGAATCCCCACTGATTCATAATCGCCGGGTCGATCCCCCCACTATGGATTGGCGGTTCATCCGCACAATCGCTGCAGGGTCGTGATCCCCCCCTTGATCGACTTGCAGCGGTCAATCCCCCATTTATCGACTTGCACGGGTCGATCCCGCCACTTGATAACTTGCACGGTCGCATCCCCCCTTTGATCGACTTGCCGGGTCAGATCCCCACTTGATCGACTGTGCAGGCGTCGATCCCCCTCACTTATCGACTTGCAGGTCGATCCCCCCACTTGCATCGGACTTGCAGGGTCGATCCCCCACTTATCGACTTGCCGGGATCGATCCCCCACATTTGATCGAGTGCAGGGTCGATCCCCGTACTTGATCGACTGTGCGCGGTCCGATCCCCCATGTTTGATCGACTTTGCGGGTCGTCCCTACATCGCTGCAGCGCACCCTTGATCGACTTGCTGGCGTCGATCTCCCCCATTGATCGACTGCTGGGTCGATCCCCCACTTGTTCCGACTTGCTTGGGTCGAATCCCCCACTGCACTCGACTTCTGGGTCGATCCCCCACTTGATCGACTTGCTGGGATTCTTAAGTTCCAATATGGCCACGGGACAGTGGTTCGCAAATAGACAAGCGTGGAGAATGCTCACAAGTAGAGATAAAGAACTATGTGCGTTATTCCCCGCCCCTCGCTGTGCATTTTTACGGTATTTGGACAACGGAAGACGCTTAGACCAAGGTGAGTTGATAACAGAAGACCCTTAGTAAGGTAAAATATTATCTAAAATAAGATGTGAGGAGATGGAATATTGCGAATATTTACACAAATTAGTCCTTTTTTAAAAAAATAGTTAAAAATCGGAATAAATATTTGTGGAAATGTATCCAAAATATTTTATAATGTAGTTCGAGGAAGACTGAAATATGTGATAGGTAGTTATGCACTACTATTACAGACCGTTTACCTTTGGTCGTATTAGTAGTCGGTAGTCGAGAACTCTTAGTTTGATATCCGTGAAAAAATATATTGAGATGCAAAGGGTACGAACGCATAAACCGAGTGTCTGGCTTGCGTGTCCGCAAGTACCAGCCTCCTCTCGTCCGTCCGTCCGTCGGGGTCTGGCCGCACGACGCCGGGCTCTGGACCAGCCACCGCGCTGAGGGGCCTACAACGTGCGGGTTTGGTGCGCAACGGCGCAGAAGGGAGAGTGGGGTGGGGATAGTGTTTTCGAAGCTTTCACTTTACGACGCTCCTATTGGTCCATTGTCACGGCGGGTTCAGGAAGGCTTAGTCCCCGATCGCGCTATAAAGGTCACATTTTTTAAATTTGTTCTCGAGAAGTTAGACCTAATTTTCAAATTCGCGCTTTTTGTTAGGATATTTTGGAAAAAGGTCATCGTAGCGTAAATTTCTATTTTAGAAGCGTCCAAGTGTCAATTTAAGCCGTTTACAAAATTCGAAAATCGGGACCCTTGCATTCACACGTTATCAGTAAAAGTAAATTCCCTGTGATAGTTGCTGCGTCTATTGAATTTCCCTACAAGTTATTTAGGGCACTTTAGCCTTAATCACGAAACGACTATTAATCACACACGAGAAGATATTGTCTTACAGGCTGATACGAAACCGGCTTATTTGTAGCACGTGAATAAACAACGTAAATTGATTTGTGTTTACTTCCCCGAATATCAAGTTAATAGTGCACTGAGAGACAAGCATGACATGATAATATTCAACATCGTAAGTGGCATGACATTAGAACGGCAAACATCCAAATTCGCCGATACTTTTAACCTTCTATCCAAGCATTGGCGGTTAAAAAATATTTTTGATACATTATTAAATTCAGGTTTCGATTATGTATTGTAAACCGAAACAGCTCTCCACACAGCTCTCCACTTTGGAAAAATTCCATCAATACAGGCTTAATTTTAATACTCGCGTTCATCGATAGTTTCTTACATGAAATTACGAGATATTTCGTTAAGAGATCAGTTATTTAATGACGAACTCCCCCTTATCATCTCCCGGTAGAATTATGAAACAAAACAAAGTTTTCTTCATAAAAAATGAGTAATAGTGCGCATTATAGACTTCATGTTATTTGTACTCGTGTTACCTATTCATTTCCAGACATCATCTTTCGGTTTCGGCCTCTATTTTAGGAGAGTATGACAAAATCTATTATTTTCTTCAACTACTCTACGAGGCCTGTTCCTCACGTTTCACATATTATGGTGCTACACTAATTATTTCGTCACTGATTTGGCTTTAATTTTTCCCGTGCCATTCCCTTCCTACAGGCTGTAGAAACACTTTCTTTCAACTGCTTATATTATTATATTTATTATAAATTCCATAGCTGAAGGTCGTGATGAGGAAGATATCAGAGTTGCAATGGCTATGAGACCACCAAACGAAATGCAGAATTATAATTGTACAATAATCGCAATAACGTTTTCATAAAAAGCAGATTCCCCTCTGTGCCTAGCCTGCCGCCTGAGGAGCTCGAGGCGGAACGTCGTCCATTGGCGGCGACAGGGACGGGACCTCCCGCGTTATCGCTGCGCCGGGCGCGAACGTGGGCGAGGCGCCGCGAACTACTTCGGACTCCCGCCCCCGCCCCCTCCCCCGCCCCGCCACCCCCGCCCGCACGCCCCGCCCCCCCCGCCCGGCCCCGCCCCCGCCGACGCTCGCCGTCGAGAGGCCGCTTTGAGAGGCGCGGCGCGACGCGGCGCCTCCGCACGTGGCGGCTCCTGGGACGGCGCGCGCAACTGCGCTGCGAACGCAACTCCTGGTGACGTTTCTTCCCGTTGCACCCGGGCTCCCCGCAACATTCACAATGACCACCGACCTCGCGAACTCTGTTCTTATTTTCCCTATTATTTACCATATTATTTCCAAAAAGTAGTCATTGTTGTTCTTGATTTACTATGTACCAACTCAAGCTTTTGCGACAGTTACGGGTGGAGGAAGGACGATTGGGGCATTGCCTGGGAGCTTCCGACCCGCAGCCACTTCCCCTGCCGCTCATTCCAATAGCTCATATCAACAAACAATAATATCTATTCCTGTTCTTACCATTTCACCGTTTTCTCTATATAATACCCTTTCTCCATCTATAGTAAATGTACCGGATCAAGGTACGTTCTATACTTACGTCCTTCATACTTCATTTCATGAATACATGACGATTTGCATGTATTTACTCGTCGAATTTACTCGGCTCAGAGAGACATGACGACCCATTAAAAGTGATATGAACTACGTTTCAGGAAAGTAATACCACATTCCAAAGCAGGGGGTGACTCTTCAGCAAAAGTTAGACGATACCTGTAATAGGATCTCCCTTCTGGATTATATATCTTGCAGACTAAATGAAGACTTGCTCACTAGGAGACGTCGCGCTGATGAAATTTGCAGTGGTGGCTGAAGAACATACATATTCAATTTTGTCTCAATACATAAAAGAATTTCTGTACCCTGATTCTGAAAGAGCATGTCGTACGCATTGTAAAATCATACCAACTCATGATTATTGCTCACATATCGTCCTTAAAGCTCATAAATGTTCATTTTCCTACAGTATAATAAATCGGTTTCAGATTGTGCAAAAATTGAAGAAAAAAGTTTATGTTTCACTCATATATCTCACAACTAAACTTTCGTTTGAGTTAAGAACTACTTACAGCTTGCTGAGACCATAATCATACACACAGACGCGTGGATGAACTGTTACCTGCCGCAGTTCTTTCCCAGGCAACTCGTCACGAAACCACAAGCGGCATTATGAAAGGCTTCGAGACCACTCGCCCCGTCGAAACGCGCCATGTCATTCAGTCTAGGGAGAGACTCCGGGTTGCCATGGATACGGAAGATCACCGGCGGCAACCAACGAAAGCGCCAATGAGAGTGCAAACACTGCGGCGAAGGTCGAAGGGAACTGGCTGAGCAGCCCCACACGATCATACGCGTTTCCTCAAAGGCATCAAATCGAAATCAAAGCAGGTGAAAACCATTTCAACATCAAGAGCAAAGCATTCTGTAAACCCGAATTTTTCACGTAATACTTGCACTTATATTGCGGAACTGTAACCGAATAAAACAGTTTCTGCTTATAGATGTTGGTCATAATTTCGAGATGCTTATTATGCTGACGAGAAGTGACTAACCGTGTAAACTACATTCACTCTGTGTTCCTGTCCCTCAGCTAAAATTAGACGCATTTTGTTAAACAACGATGAACTTTGGAATCACAAATAAAAACAGGACTAAAATCCGATTCAGAATGAGCACGACTGCCGTGTCAGTGACCTTGACATTTGAATGTCGGCACAGTGAATGAGGATTGGATCCCCAAGCAAATCACTTAACAAGTTTTTTTAAAGAAAAATACGGGAAAATCCATTCTAAAACGAAACCGCAACCAGAACAGTTTTCGATATCCAATAATGAAATAGGGACGAAATCTGAAATGTGTTAACCGAAACATTATTTTAAACAGTTTAATGTCGTTGTTTCTGCACAGAAGTTAAGAAGAACAGGAGGAAGAGGAAAACCAAGTGAATATAAACAGATGGCGAAATCACGCAAGATGTAAGAAACGCAGAAAGTACTAATCAAAAACAAATAAAGAGAAGACAGTGAAAGACTCAAAGCTTTAAACAATATTTTGTTCAGGAAAATAATTAAAGGGAGTTTTTATACGAAGGAAATCAAATCTTTTCGTTTATTAAGAATGCAGAATCTGCTAAAAGAAAAGTGACAAAGGTGTTTTTCAATGTAGTGTCATTACGTATTTTCCGTGGCACAAAGCAAACACAGGGGATTACATTCCTCAGTGAAGAGAATTTCAAAAACCAATATTCTCTTTTATAACTCTGTGTAAGAAGAGGTTTCGCGTAATTCAATGGACGAAGATATTAGCAAACTGTTTGAAAAAGAATTCCAAACATCGAGAATTGTCTCTAAGTTCGAAATCTCTTCATTTATTTACTCTGCGAAGAAAAAAAATTAAAATCAATCTTTACTCAAATGTTCCGTAGAGACGTTTGAATACACGTATTCAATATTACAAGTTTGGGGCTGTCTCAAAAGTTCTGCGTTAGGTCCGTATGAATTCCAATCCCACGAGACTTCGTTTACAGAGAGGTTCTTATCTTAACTCATCTTAACATTAGCTTCAATAGTAAGCTATCAGGAATAAGAACCAATTAATGTCACAGATAGGAGTCGATACGAAACAATATACAGAGTAGAACTAAATATTGGCGAAAGAAAAGCATATTTGGTAGCGAATGAAAGGAATATTTCGATAAAATGGAATTTTAACAGATTATCGAAAACAAGCTGAAATTAGCACTTAAGAGGACGTGAAGATAAAGAAAGACTTAAATGATCGCCAGTCTGTACCGCTCTTTGTTTTGTCATCTAAAATGTTATTATGGTATTGTTCTACGCTCCCCCGTTTTTTGAATGGAAAATATAAAATCTTTACATTGTGGTGTAAGAAAAGTTATTAAAAGGATTTAATAAAATTGAAAATCTGTTTCCGATTCGAATATTAAAATTGTTGCGAAATATCAAGGCATAACGTGAATGCGAATATTTAAATTATAATGTGATATACTGAACACAGTCGTTTGTGCTGCAGACAATATTTAAAGAAGTGTTTTAACTTCCTTGCTTTATATTATTAGTACAAAATAGGAAGAGAACGTTTATGATGTAAGCGAGTGTGGAATACGAATATAGTTCCACATCCAACTTAACGACGTTTTAACCACATTAGTATTTTTTCTATCAACCTTGTTCACACAAAAACGCTTTTTAGAAACGGAGAGGAGGATGTTGCTGACATTTCTTCTCCTTTTGACTCTAGTCTGAACTGACCAGACATTATATCACTGCATGCAACATACATTCATTCTTCGCTACCGATGCACTTCTTAAAGAATATTCACTTAATTCTTGAATGGGGAACAGTTGCATTTGCCAACGCTGAATCTATGCACATGTGTGAATATTGTTCAACAGAATTTGTTGTCATTGTAACAATACTGTAAAGTATTTTCAGCGTTAAATACTTCAGCGTAACCCCTAAACAAATGTTTTATCACTCAAAAACACAGAGAATGTGGCGGAACGTAATATCTAGCGGGTATTTCAATCAAGACGATAGTTAACTTTTCGCTACTATAATTTTCATATTTTAAACGCATTGTTTACCTACTTTGGTGAACTGTCAAGCCATTGTGACCTGGGGAAGAGGACGATTGGCGACGAGGTCGAGGGCAGGGTGAAGTGGCTTGTACAAGCTACTTCGCGTCCTAAACTGGAGCTCCTTATTGAAGGAAGCCGGCCAGCGGGTATTTCTCCAAATCTAACACTATCAATGGAAACAATGCCATACTTAGCAATAACTCCTAGGCAAAACCAATTCCCTAAAAGAAGCGTCAATTACCTGCAGTATAAATGTCACACAATTTCTTATCGCAGAGATCAATCCTTAAAAAGTGGAGTAAAAATGAGGTCAGAGTAACAATCACATCTCTTAAGGCCAATCGTATCTCACCACTTATTATGTTTTGGCGCAGCCCGCTGATCCCAGACGTAGGCCTCGTCGCCAACGCACTCCCGCTCAAACGAAGCAGGGTGTCACGGGACGTCGTCGCCGATCGGGCTGCTCACCGTCCGCCGACCAACACGTTCATCGGCCGAGATTCCGCACGGCGGCGCTCGCGAAATCGCAGACCCGTGACGCGGAAGACGCAAAAACACTACTCGCCGAAGAATGGTGAAATCGTTTTTCTTCCTTATGCGTAGCAGCAGGGGCGCCCCCCCCCGGTGAAGGGGGCAGATCGCCCGTAGACATTACCAAGTACCGGGACTCGAATCCCGACCGATTCATGTGGAATCACCGAAGGACGAAATGAGATCGCAGCACCACGACTCTGGGTTTTCCCGTACCTTCTGCCTCCAATTGCTCCATCATTTAAATCCAAATTTCACAATTTAAATCATATCAACACACATCAATCAAAGCCATCCATCTTGGGTATGGACGAAAACACTGGGATTCTGAGGATTGTGTTGAAGATAAGGGCGGGGTGGGGGCTAGAGGCCAATTCTAGTTGGCCTGCCAACCGCATGCATGAAATACTGTATCCAGTAAGGTCTGCACGGACGATGTACATTTGAGAATAGGTGATCAGCCCATTTTGTGGCAGAAAGGAACCTAGGTTAGGATGTAGAATGAACGACTGCGCGCACTCTGTTGCATGTTTAAGATAATGATCCAGCATACGCTGGGAATTAATCAAAGGATTAGGATTATTTGCTAGCGAGTGGCATCGATCGATCCGGCTACTTGCCTAGTAACGGAAATTCTGTCACCGCCGTAATTAAAATTTAAGCCCAGAAAAACAAGGCTTAAGAGTGAGCTCACAATTACGTAGTCTAAACAGAGCATTACGAAACATTTACTTAGAGAAATAATAAAATACAAAGAACGAATAAATGAATAATGAATGCTTTATTTTTGCAAATGAGCAACTGCAGTATTACGTAAAAGAAAACAATACATATACAAAAGGAAGCCAGTCGCCAACACATAGCATAAAGATAAACGTAAGTGAGAAGGAAATAACCATTAAGGTACATAGTAAATCATTTCGACAATATCTTTCAGACACTCCGACCATGATCGGGAAAGCGATCAAAATTACTTAGTTGCAGCAATGGATCTATTACGCAACTACATGCCAGCAATTATTTTTTTCGATGTCATTAGTGTTGGTAAGGTTTCCACGATATTATTGTTCCGATATTATCTGCCCCAAAACAGATTCTTGTCGAAAGAATCAAGACGTTCAATCGAACAGCCTTAGCAACCTTTAAAAACATTAGTTTGATTTATTACTTGCTGGTAGTATAGTGTTTTCAATATCAAATCTTAAGTTTTGATGCGTACGTCAGAGTTTTATTCATAACTAACACCATTAATGATACTCATCACGAAGAAAAAAATTACCAATTCGGAAGCATCAGAACGTCCTTACATAGACATCAATAACCGAATCATCGTTACAGACAGAAATTTCCAATATCCAAAAACGAATACTGTTTTCACTTCTCTCTCAGTCCTTCGCCACAAAATAATGTGACGGCCAGTAAATTCCAACAACGTTCGGCTCATTAGCTCAAACAGGGTCTTCCGGCTCGTCCCCGTCGCGCGCTGAGGGTGAAAGGCGCAGGAAGAAGCAGCGTGCTCCGCTTGCGACACCGGCTGGAAAGCCAGACGGTTCCCATTCGATTTGGAGCCGTTTTCAACTAATTCTCTGCTCTCTCGCTCTCTGAACTTCAAGAAAAGTGAAAGGCTCGCCGCCCCACGTAACAACGGCGCAGCGCCCGCCCGCCCGCGGCCGCAGACGTGCCAAGTGCAGCGCGGTCCGCCCGCACGGAAGACGCAAGAAACAACCAGGGTTCCCTCGCGAAAAACAAGGTGTTTTCCGCGCCGAAACGCGACGTAAGTGGAGTCCCCGCGCAATAAAATGGCAGCGACGGAGCGGCTCCCGACCGTTCCTCTTCGGCGGACGCGGAGACACGTTGCTAAACAGGAAACAGAACCCCGCTGTTGCTAAAGTGGCGATTTTCAACTCTGGAATTTAAAATGGAGAAGAGATGCAATCGTCCAGACGGAAATTCTACAACAAAACTGTGATGTGATGTTTTTGCAATGTAGGTCAGTTTTCAAATGAATAATAACTAAAACGATACAAACGATATAAATATCTACAGATATTCATAAAGTTTGATTTTCCATGATAGGAAAATAGTGTTCTTTTCAAACTCGAGAAGCTTATTTTACAGGAGTGAATGATTAGCACCAACAAATACATTAAAAGTATTAAAAATACAAGTATGTAAACATTTAAAATTCCAAAGTAGTTTCCAGTCATGAACAATGCCCCACAAATAAAAGCGGAATTATCTGCATTATGCAGAAGTTGGAGAGTAATTATTTTACGAAAAATCTGAGCATCTCAAAGTGAATGAGAACATAAAACAAACAACATTATGGTAGGCACTGAAAAACATTATAAACAGATTTCCCTCTAAGTGCTCCAAACACTTGAAGTATTAAAAACGCAAATGAAGACACATCCTATTTAAAAAATAAGCATACATGTTTTCTTACAATAAATGTAACAGCAAGTATGCTAGGACCAAAAGATAGAAATTATTATAAAGAAATTAGTACAAATAATATTTGTGAATTTAAAATTATTATCACACTGGTTCAGATCAGATCTTATGCACTTTAGAAGCAACAGAAACGAAAAACTGTTACATCCCTGCTATACAAATATATGAAAACATAAGATCTCGATACGTCCGGAACGCGCTCTCTGCCACATATCGAAATGCCCTACTTTTCACCTGTGTATTTGTGCACGTCAATTCACTGTAATGATTGCATCACCTCCTATAATTTACCTTTACGGATTATTTGTCACCTGATGACGGCTTTAGAAGTCGTTTCCACCTGATCATTAAGAGTGATGGTACAAATTGCAAGGTGTGATTTCAGGAGGAACAAGTCGAAACGGCGTTCCGGGACCTCCAGAATTGTTATTAAAATATACAATAAACATAACTATTTCTATTAAAAATAATCAGCGCATTCCAGGACCTAAAATTTTATCAATCAAGCACTCCAAATATGTTTCCCTTCCGCACAAACACACACCACGGCGAGTGCCGAACTTCACGGTCTACAGCTGACCGGAACGAAAGATCCAGTAAATATTGACCCGTGCACTTGCGTAAACGGTACCTATTGCAGCCGAGACTCGCGGCCGTTAATTCCCCTAACCCGCCCCCATTACCAATCGGCGGAGGCGGCGGAGGGACGCCGGTTCGTGACCCGCTACAGCGAGGCGCCGCCACGCCCCCGTCCCCACCCCCCACCTCCGCCGCCTTTAGCTTTCCTTTTCCCCGCCGAGCAGTGAGAACAGCTCCGCCTCTGCTCGTATAATCGAAAGAAACAAATTGATTGTTAATTGCTAGGGTCACGGCTGACACCGAAGTAACAACCGCTCATTCCTCTGGTCTGGAAAGGCTGGAGCTAGGAGTGCCGCGCCAACGTGTTCAGGGTTGATCTCATTTTCTACGTACAGAATGAGACGGTCTATTTAATTTCATTATCTGAAATCAATTACAGAAAGTAAGTCTTATGCGAGCAATAGATGTATTTTATTTATTACCCTTTAATATTATATTTTATGAGTTATTCATGAAAGCCTGGAATTCCCCTTCTCTGTGCCTTTCGAGAAGCCGCTACAACCTACAGCTCTCCTTTCTCCAACAGGCATTGATAATTGTACCGCCTCAATTGAAAGAAATGAATTAATAGGTGATTTTGTGGGTCACAGCCGACACCGTAAAAACAACCATTATTTCCTTTGATCTAAAAAGGGAAACCGCTATGATATTGCGGGGCGTATGTGTCAGCTCTGTTCAAAACATTTCGGCAAAAAGTAATTTTCGGAAACGATGAAAATTCTACAAATGCATTGACATGTTTGGACGATGAAAAATAGGTTTTAAGCCTCGTCTTTAATTTATGAAAAGTCAATATACGAAATGACAATATATAGTTCCATGATGGTGGTATGCAGCCACGACGTACACCCCAATTTACTGACTAATGATTCGCTGAGTACATTAATCTAGTTATCTAATTCACCCTAGATGTTGTTTATGTTTTTTAAAGTATTGTTTCGCCATCTCGAACTTTGTTTCATTCTTATTTCACGAGTAACTTACATAACTTACTTTACGAGTTATTTTTCGCATATTTGCGGTAAAACAATGTACAAATATGAACTTATGATTTCGTGACGGTGTGGCCTACAGCATAAAAGAATATAAAACACGCATTTCACATTAGTTTACGATGTCAAGTATTTCAGTTATTGATAAGAGCTTGTTCTATGAGTTTCAACTCTGGGAGATTATTATTAAGAAGTTTCTAAAATATTTGTTTCAACTATTATTGGTATTTCAAGAACCAAATTAACTAGGAGTCTCCTATCAGAATACGTTTTTGTAACGGGTATGAACACAAGACGTAAAAACAACTCGGGAATACAAAAACGTTACACAGCATATTCTCCATGACGCAACGTCACGACAGTAGTTACATGATAAAATTATTACCTGGAAGAATAAAGTGATTCTCTGCTAGTTATTCAATACCATTTGCGTTGTGAAAGAATAATCATGAGAAAGCAAGATGGATAAACGAGAAGTTCGCATACTTGAAATGAGAAGACATACGAAGTTCGTGTGTGAGAAGGTACAGGATAATTGCAGTTTTCAAGAGTAGGCTCATGTGAAATGTTTAGTAAACTATTACTGTACGTATCTAAACGCCTCTTCTGTTCCATAAGAGTTGAGTTTTTACGAGTTTTGCGCATCTACAATTAATAATTATAGCTGTTGCTATATAGCACATATTTTCTTATACATTACCTTCTGTTCTTTACCTTCAAGGTTCCCAACAATTTAGTTACCCTTAGAATAATGTGGACACCACACACGAAAGAAACTAAGTACTTGCTCTCTTAATATTAAATTGAAAAAAAAACAAAAAAACTTCCAGGCGAAACGAATACAAAATCAATGTAGGTCACCTCTATTTAATAGTTGGTTTCGTAAAAGGAATAATTTTCGGACACACTTTTTGCTCCACTGGCACCGTCCATAATTCTGCGTGACAAATCAGCTATGAGTGCATGCGTAACTAGACCTGGGTGCGGCTGGACGGGAGAGGCGAATATACATGAAGGGCAAATCAAAACTCGTTTTAACGTATTGGATGCATGCGTTTGGCTCAGGTAATGCAATTCTCGTTTATTTATCGGCATTTAAAATACTATCAGTACGCGACGGTTAGTGAGTAAAAGTGAATTTTACGGTACAGTTATATGACGCTTCATTCTAGAATGAGCCAAAGAGGCCGAATACGAAGCTGATTCGATCAAAGCAGCCAGCACGCGCGATTCACTGCTTACTGCAACTCTCACCACTAGTAGTGGTGAATCAAGAGCGAAGAATAACGAGAATACATTCGTTGCTACACGTATCCCTAGTATCAAACCCAAAGAAGTCACCATCTATCAGGTTATCTTCTCTATAATTGCCCTCCATCGACCTGCATTTGTTACGGCACCCAGCAGTTTCCAACGTACGATCGCGTACACCGGTACCTCGGAGAGAGCGGATTCGATCCCAGCAGGGCGCAGGACGTCGGAAATTTGCTTGTGGCGCGTATCAGAACCAAATTCAAAGATCAACTGCTCTGGTCAGCGTTTTCCCATCCAATCACATCGCCGAGCGCCAATGACAGGACTACTGGAAGTGTCTTAAAAGAGGACAATCCATGAAAATTCCTGCTTTCACGATTTACCATTGCTTCCACAGCTCCCTGGAGGTAAATCCTCTTCTTCCTCGCCTTACTGATTTAGTGTTTCCAGGCGCTTTATTTAGCCTTAAGTAGTTCAGTGCGTTATTTGCCAAGAGGTGGCAGAGATCGTGCTTCCGCTGCAACGCGAGATCTGCCGCCGCCCTTAACGCCTAAACATTTTTCACTACAAGTATTTTCTTCAACCGCTCTAGCGTCGAAGCTCTATTCACCCGACTGATATTTCTGTAAGTACGAGATAGTGTCGCACACGCGTGTGAGTTTGTGTAAGGGGTTGAGGAGTGGGACAAGACCAGTTGCCCGATTGTTACAGTATCAAAGCTTCAGAATTCGCCTGGAATTAAAGGGTGAAACCAAAGAAAACATCCGATTCGAAGCAGCCAAAATTCATCTCCACACAGTGACTGAATTCGACCTAGCCTTGATGTTAAATGTTGAAAATTGACCGTGAGGACTAACTGTAGGACAAGACGTCCCATCCAGCATCGCCACAAAGGCAACGCAATAGTGTCGTTTACTGTTCTTTTCATTACGCGATCCAGGTATTTTCCTGACAAACCAATAATAAACACACAGTGGTGTTGGATGCGCGCATCACCCTAGAAGCGCAACCTGAACGCCGCCATTTAATACCTTTCACCCAATAACCTTTCAAACCAGCATTCAGGAGTCACGGAGAAATTATAACACTCGAAGACATTATGAGGAGTTTCAAGTGTATTTTTATTGGTTTTTGATGGATTGGTGGTTCTTAACCCAGCCACAATACGAACCTCACAGTTCAGCTGGATAGAAAATGGTGGAATTAGTGGCGCATTAAAGGAATACGTTCTAGGGACTCTTAGAAGGGGCGGCGGAGGAGCGCGCCTCCTATAGCGCCAGGTCACAAGCGCCGGTGTATGGGCGCGCGGGGGCGGGCGCCGCTGCAACGGAAACGGAAAGTTGCGGACGCGAGACCACCTTTCTCCAGCCATTTTCTCTTTTTTTCCTGGGGCGGGCGGAGCGGGCGTGCGTCGGCGGGGCGGCGGCGTCGCCCATGAATGGGCCTCGAGAAAGCGGAGCGGTGCGGGGCGCTCTGCGCACGCCGCTCGCTCGCGCGCCCTCTTTGGCGGCAGCGCACGCGTGTGGGCGCGATGCTACTCGCGGAATATTCCCCACCGAATGAAGCACAAGGTCTGCAGCAAATGTAAAGATCGTTCACAACAACTTTTCTCTGAATCATAACACATGTGGTTACTGGATAAATGCGATAAACAGCCAACTACGAGTAAGCATTTTTAAACAAGCACACATCTAAATTACGACAGAGAGGGAGAGACAAGAAGAGAGAGAGGGAGAGAGAATGCAAGGAAGGAAGGAAGAGAGAGAAAATAAGACTCAGAGAGACTGAAACAGGCTACATTACATACACACAGAAGGGCAGGGTAAGAAAGAAAAGAAAACTAAATAAGTGAATAAAGAAGAAAAAGCTAAGATTGAGTGTAAGAATGGTGCCCAATCCAATACAGCAGAGCAAGAAATTTAAGTATTTTTCTGCGAAGGCTCCTTGGAATCAAAAAGTGCAGTTGTCTTAGGCACAATTGACTACTCTGTTTTTCTCAAAGAGATACAATGACATCTAGCGAGCATATACCTACAATGAATAATAACCTGTAGCAAATATTTGTAGACACTGTGAATGACAAAAGCATAACGTCTACAGACTTCCCGTGGATGCTTTTCAATTCGTCTCCACATTAGTAATTTTCCTTCTATTATTGGAAACGGAATGGAAATTTGACAAAGGTTAGAGTGCTCCAAAATATGCCTACAAAATTATCTCAATTGTATAACAAATTTATTCTCTAAAAAAAGAAAAGCATTCACACCCAATAAAAAATAAATACATAAAACATTATTATTCGGCAATTTTGAACACAACTCTCCCTTATCTCATTCAACCTCGCAGGTGCACGAGGTGGTCGCAATATTCCTTCGCTGCTCATATCTGCAAAACTCGCCGAGCGCTTGTTACGCAAGCTACAAGCCTATTCCTTCCAGCACACCTCTAGTATGCCAGCACCTAATCGCCAGCGAAACATACACGTACGCTTTCTAACGATGCTCGCCCACGAGCTACACGACTTCGGGATGGACGTTATTATTCCAAAGCCCATTACTTAACTCTAACACCCACAAACTCCAGAAGGAAATTAAGACATGAAGTCGTGCGTTTGCAAGTTTAAAGGCCACCTCCGAGTAGGACTCTTCTTGAAGCACGTCAAGGGCACAGTTTCACTAGAGCTCTCCAAAGAGGAAGTGTATTTGCACGTAGAGGTTGTTGCATCATGTATGCAAACCACAGTCTTTGGTAGTCAGCGGTAGCAAATGGCAGAGTTGCTACAAGCAGAACTATCACGGACAGAGCACGATATAATAGCTATGGCTCAAGAAGAAAGATCTTGAGTCACCTAGCAGAGCAGTTAATTAGTGAATATTCGTGATCGATCTGGCCAACCTTGAGATAGTGAAAAGAATTATTTGAATATTGCAGTTACACTACAAAACGCCTTTGGGGCATTTTCATTTTTTTTTCTGAAAAATTGTCTTTAATTTTTCACTTTATATTTTCTGTAACGATAAAGTGAATTTTATTTTTAAAGATCCAATTTTCACTGTTCTCGAACAAAGCAAATTGAAATTTTGAAATTCGACGTCGGACGTTTGCGTCCGATATGCCCGATTCCTTCAAACACGTGCTAGTAAATGGAAACGTGCCTATTGAGCGAGAAAGATATCTTCCGATGGCGTCCGGAAACATTGAGTGTCGGACGAAGATCTCTTTCGTTTGATTTTGTCGGTTACCTTCCCCCAAAATCAGCTAGAGGCTATCTGTAATACACTGACTACCATCAATACATGTAGATGATATTGAGCGTGCTTCTTGTAATGTTTTAAAAAACTAACTGCGGAATTATGGAGATATTCGGACGATTTCAGGAGCAACATTCGTGTGCTTTTCGAACGAAATATGTCGGGCAATTTAGCTCGCAGTTGTCCGGTAGTGAGCGACCGATATTTCGGCTACACTGTGAGGGCCGCCTTACACTTAACAGGGTTCGCAAATCTCCCTCCATCGCGTCGGCACTAGAATCTAGAACGCCTCCGCAACTCCTCATGCTAACGGCCCCGGTGTTAGAAGCCCGCCTAGCGCCCGCAGCGTGCTGGCCCTGGCGCGCCCCGCCACACGCTCCGCTGCCTCCGCTCGTCGGTCATGCTCGCGGCAACGGCATCCGCAAATTGGGCTGCGGACAACGCCACGGGGCCCCTGAACAGCTTGTGTCCAGGCGTCGGCGCGGTGACAAGCTAAAGGAATGTCAAATTCACACAGTGCCACTACATAAGTGCAACGTGGCACAACACAACAGTAAACTGTTACACAAACATTGCTTTGACATGAACTCTAAAATCTGCACGGTGTGTATTTTCGTAGCGCTTGTGTAAAAAAGGAATAGGCTCTAATAATGTGAAATGAATCGAATTTAGGTTCCATAAATAAGTTACAATATCCCAAACACACGAATGTTTGGGAGAGTTCAAGAGTAAATCACATTCTGAATGTTCACTAATTTTGCGACGTAATTATATTGCACCGTTGGATCATGGAAATAAACTCATTTATTCATGTTTCAATTTATTAAAACGTTCTTTTATCAAATATTGTGTTCAATATGATTTTAGAAAGGATTAATTAAAGGAGATTTCATTTACGTTATCCACGAATTTCCGTTGCGATGAATATTGCTTCAAACGCTTTCACAAAATTCAAGGTTTGTAATTTTAAGATAAAAATAATATTTGTCCTGAATTAAATTTCAATTTTTAGATGTCTCATTCGTGGACATAATTTTAAATCCGACAACATCGAAATGTCGTACAGAAATAGATCTAAAATATCATATTTCAGCGTACAAAATGATTGTAAATATATCTGGGGAAAAGAAGGCACAAGAGGAATTAGAAAAAAGAAAGAGAAATTACAAAACAACAATTCTGACAATGAGGGAGGGAGAGGGAGGGAGGGAGAGGGAGGGAGAGGGTGGGAGAGAGAGAGAGAGAGAGAGGAGAGAAAGGAGATAGGCGAGTCAGAGAGAAAGAAAGAAAGAAAGAGAAAGAAAGAGAAAGAAAGAAAGAAAGAGAAAGAAAGAGAAAGAAAGAAAGAGAGAGAGAGAGAGAGAGAGAGAGAGAGATGAGAAGCAATAAATTATCAAATAAATCCGTAAAATTAATTTAGTTAACAGCAAAATTACTACTACATTTACAAATTAATTTTCATTTTAGATGTTTCAGAATTAGAGGGTAGAGTAAGACCCAGTGAAAACCTGTGTTTAACGCTTGTTACCTGCACCTATATGCGCCATCAGTATCAGAACTTTATACAGAGAAGGTACTCTAAGTATGGAGGTCAGTTTGTCAGGTCACAAAACAAATTAAGATTATGTCGGACGACGACATCTTTCCAAATAGTCGAGTGCGCAGAAAAAGGTTGCATATGCGTAGTGGCATCAGTGTTTAATGATTGTTACCAGTACCTATATTCGCCATAGGTATCCTAACTTTATAACTATTTCCCTCTAAAACGAACGCAGTTCCTTCGCCTCTTGTGAAATTCTCGAACGCGAAAACGCATCGCGCAGAAACAGTTGCAGACGCGCAGTGGCGGC
>BOPP01000013.1:14835532-14848352 GCA_017312745.1 Gryllus bimaculatus | reverse complement strand
TTCATTAGTTTTTAGGAATGAAGACATAAAAAAATAACAACCATTTTGCATGAGGTCAATTTTTAACATATATAATTTATTTATTTCTTGTTCGGACAGAAGGCGTCTCAAGAGCTTGAGTGCAATTTAGTTAATAATCACTATAGATTTTCGCACCATCGCTAATTGTAAACGCATTTAACGATCACTAATTTTGGTAGTTTCATGAATCATGAAGGAAGCCATTAATCAATTTTTGGATATAATCGGGAACTCTTCGGGCAATATTCTTAGTTTACACATAAGACCTGTATGGCAGACTCTTGTCTTATGCGTGGGCAATATCTAAAGACATTGCTACTTGCTTGCTTGCTTTTTGCAACTGCATGCTTTTTGGTTTGAAAACCATCAGCAATATCTTCAGTTAACCTTAAAAGCTGATGAGTTCATGGATTATTTAAACTAAATCCAAATTAGTCATCAGGAATTGTATTATTGATCGTAAGGAATTTATTCAATCTATTTAGTAATAGTTTTTCAAAAACTGTTGATGTCAGCACTTAACTTATAGATCTATAATAACCTATAGCTAACCTAGGGTCTTTACCTGGTTTTCGAAAAGGCAGAATAACAGCTATTTCCCAAACCTTCGGAAAATAACTTAAAAATTGCTATATGTTCGGCAATAGAATATTTATTTAACTATTTTATATTTTATTATTACTAATTTTACCATATCCTGAGTCTTATCTTGGTTTTAAACTATTGTTTATTTTTATAACTTCTGTTCCATTTTGAGGAAGCTAAATATTCGGATAGGGCGAGGTTTAAAAGTAAAATTTGATATCCTAAAATCTGATTTCCTAAAATTTCTCATTTTTCAAGATTCGAATGACTTTTTTCTTTATTATTTTGAAAGGAGGCATTTCCATTTTCTCTCGGGTGATTCGCTTAACTGTAGTTTATAAATGAGTTGTGTCTAAATTCATTTGCTTTACGGAATTTTCTAAACAAGAAAATCGAAGTTGTTCAAGTCGAAATTAAACTATTTGGGATAATTGCATTTTCTTTTGATATTGGGTTGCGTGTTTTCTGACAGAACCTTTTAAAATTTCGTTTCGATTTGATAATCCAACTGGAATTGTTTTCCCCATAGTCTAAGAGTATTACTATTTATCACTGTAACTTGTTGCATAGACGTATTGAAACAACTGGTGTAGTATATTAAATCTTAAATAATTATCGTGTATCGTGTATCGAAACACGACTCATGTGTTGTATTAAATTATGTCGAAAATAGCGGTACTAATTTTCTGACATTACGAAGACATAAAAGCTTAATTTAATGTTCAGGATTAAGATACAAGAAACCTTCTCCGCATTTACTGTCCGTATCTTATGAAATTGGGCGAAAACATGATCAAGATTGATCAACAGTTTTTTACAATATACCTTACTGGTAAAAATTCAATAAAATAATTCATTCTAGTGCAGCAATAAACAATTTCCATAGTTGGTTTGTACAAATACGTTCTAATGTAAAAATAAAAATCACTACATTCATTTCCCCGCGTCAGTACTTGTGTTGGTACGTTCTGCAAAACGAACTATTTTATACTAGGATTTATTTAACCGCGTCCTTGACGTAAATCAGCTGTTCACCGCTTTATCCAATCGGGAGCTTTAACGTCATTGCAGCGACATATAAGTTCTCGATTGGATGAAACCTCAACAGCTCTTTTACGTCAAGTGCACGACTAAATAAACCGTACTAATACTCATTTTAATTCGCTTTCTCCAATTCTGTTTCACAGAATTCAAGTTAGCATCTTCAAAGAGCCTACATAACAGATGCTACACACAAAAGCAACAAGACTTCTACTACACATCTCAGACAAGTTAACGAATATCATCAACTCAACGAACTCCTCGCATTCTTTTCGTGGCGGCCGCTCAGTACACACAGCGCGGAGGGCCGTCTTTCATGGACGTTGCGACTACGCTGTCCCAGAGAGGACTTAAATGAAAGGGCTAATTTGAGGAGACAGCCGCGACGTCGTCCATTGCGGACGTTGCCGGCTCGTTGGCAGGAGACATTCTCAGAGCGTAAATCACCCGGCGACGTCAGCCGGGAAGTGGGTGACCTCCGATGCGTCTTCGTGGGGCAACGTTTGCCGAAAATTTACTGCTCTTTTATCTCGGTTTCCTTGATTAGTGGTTTTTCCGCCTACCCTCACACATTTTGCGATATCTCATTCTTCGAACAACTGTAAAGGTGCTCTCGGTATTTCAACTAAAATTTCAATTAATTAATTAATTTATTAATTATATTATTAGTATATTATTATTTATTATATAATTATTTATATTATTATTATTAGTATTATTATTATTATTATTGATATTTTATTATATTTATTATTATTATTATTATTATTATTATTATTATTATCATCATCATCATCATCATCATCATCATTACTAGTAGTAGTTAGAGCAACTTGCTGAACAACACTGCACAAGGCAGATTTTAAATGCCACAGACTTCGGACTCCCATCCCTTCGGAATCCCAAATCAATGTACCTACGTTCGTCACTGCAACAAATAAAAGAGAACCTCCATTACCACATTTGAGTTTTTGCTTCACATTGCTTTCCGTTTCCATTGACTACCAAAGCAAGTGTTTAAAAAATAGATATTGAGAGACAAGACGAATCAAAGACGTATTGTCTTGAAATCAACCTGCACTCTAAATCTACGAGATTGTTTCCAATTTCTCACTGAATTAATTCACGAAACTTACTGACGAAATATACGAAAGTCTATTTACTAAATGTTACTAAATGTCTGCTGTCTCTCTAACCTGATCGTGAGTTTAAAACTCATACTTTATACCTAGCAGACATCGTATCCTTCCAGTTGTTTTAATATTTCTGGTCCAGCGGCAGTCTCAAGAAATAAAGATACCAGATCTATTGCGGTAAACGTCGCACATAAAAGAGGAGACAAGACAGACATCGACCGACTACTCCGAAATTCTGAGAATACCAATTCCTAGGGGGAGAATTCCCCTGACGCACACATGCAGCGAAATCGATGACGCCGCGCGTGGAACTGCACGAGTTAAATGATTCGACCTACGGAAAGAGCGCACGTCACGCGCCGTCGCTCTCGCCCTCCGGAGGGCGTACGTCACCACAGGCCGCGGCGTAACGCGAATTTCATCGGCGCACAATGAGGAAGATCGCCCCGCACGTGGGCGTTGCCCTTGGCGGATCTCTTTTGCGAGGAGCGGCTAAAGAAGAGGCAGGCCCCTGACCACACACCATTTGAACTTCAAGGCTCAAGCACTCGGACTAAAGTGGGATTTCCGCCACCGAACATACCTCCCGCACGTCCCAGCGGAATGGCGATTAGCGAACGTAAGACTAAACCCACTCGGGGGTGCACATTGCACGCATGAACAATATCACACTTGTGGCGTCAAATATAACCATGGCTAAAAAGCTGGAGATTTAAATCCTCCGACAATACCAGTTTTAGTCACCACATTCACACGCAAATAGGGAACAATCTGATATATTTGAGGTATATTTGAGATTGGTTTTCTCTTCTCTGACGGCGAATTTATGAGTTAATTACATTTGGTAGCGTTAGACATCTACGTGGTGGCAAATCCAAAATCCCCAACGAATCAGCCCACGTCGCGTGTGGAAATGGTCAACTTTTCAGAACGCGGGCATTAGATAAAACATTTACTCTACTTCATGTCAGTATTTCAAACCCTTTGATAAGTGTTACGAAAAATCTTTTGCATTGGAATTATATTTTTAAACGAATATATAATCGCTTAATACAAGTACAAAATTAAATTAGATTGCTAAGATAAAACTGTGCATGACAATGCATAATTAATTATTTTATGAGAAAGAAGTTCGAAAAGTTAAGAAGACATACAAAAGTAGTCTTCAGAACGAAAATTGATAAGGCCTTATTCCTCTTCCGCAACTGCTACATCTAAGTCACCATTCGTTCTGGTCGCCGTCACGATCAGCCTTTGGTTCAAGCAGTGAATTTGCAAGCGACTTGTAAACCTATGCGGCAGGATTCTTAGTCGCAGGATGTACGTCGTAGCATTAATTGCATGAGATGCCCAACCTTCGCCGAAGTCATGCCGCGTACGATTGTAATGAAGAGGCAGGATGTTGTAATCACCCCCGACACGTTGGATAGCCGTCATCTAGGCAACTAGCCACGTCACATTTTGCAAGACTCACGAAATCCAAATACCGATGAAATGCTGTGAATAAAGAGTTAGAAAATATTTTGATACAATAAAAATGTTAATTATTAATCTCAGAACTGTAAGTAGGAGGAGGTTATACAGAGCAAAAGGGAACGGAACGAATGTCGTCAAAATGCATAAGCGACTGATACGAAAGACTAATAAAGAGAATTCACTAAGAATTCAGTAACACAATCAGTACAATAACATGATGAATACAACCGAGCCTCTGTTACTTTCACTCTTAGATTTTCTTCCTCGTTATCTTAGGAACCTCGGACGGATAAAACTGTCATGTCTCCCGAGCGTGTCTGGGCTTCTCGTTGGGACAAGAGACGGTAAGGCAACGGAGGATGGCCGGAGCAGAGGCAAGAGGAAAACTGAATGCGAGGCACGGGACACTTGGGAAACGGGAGATCAGGAAGCGGAGCGCCCCCGTGAATGAATGGGCATTTAGTGTTCCAGGAGCGCGACAATCACAATCGTCATTAGTCTGGTACGTGTAGAGAATATTACATTTCCGGAGGTGGCGGTGCTCCTCTCTTCTAGAAAGCGAGATTTGGCTCCAACCTACACGTGGTCTTGCGGGGTTTAACTCTCCGGATATCTTTCCAGCGGTGCATCGCTCCACCTGGGACAAGCTATAAGCTCCCGAATGGTCTTCCGTCATGTGTCGTAGTGTAGTGCATGTTGTGTGGATGTGTGTACGTAGGGGTGAGGAGAGACAAGGAAGAGGAAGGAAAAATCGTGCGCAGTTCGTGGCCCGTTTGTTAGAATACTGTTCCGGCATTCTGAGAAACCCCGGGAAACTACCGCTCAGAGCAGCCGTCGCCAAAGAATTCTCCTCCAGCAGCAAGCTGATGCGACGCAGGTATTTGTGCGACCTCGCAGGGCGGGAGCGGGGGCGGAGCGACCAGCGGGTGATGAACGAGGGGGTGGGACATCTCCGCGTCCCAAGGGATGCGACCGCCGGCAGCTCCACTCAATTACGAGAACAATTACGCCCGCGCGGCCGGCGGCGCGGCGCGGCCGGCGGTGGGGCGTTGGCTTGGCCCGTGGCGTGGCGGAGGTCAGGCACCCGCAGACCGGTCGCCGCGCCGCGCCGGCGCTCGCTCTCGCCCGCGTCGCCCGCGCGCCGGGCGGTGAGGTAACAGCTAACGGGAACGGCGTGCCTGCCCCTACGCCCGGCCCAGCCCAGCCCAGCCCAGGCGGCCGGGAGAGCGCGCGCGCCTGCCTGCCCGCTCACTCGCGCTGCACAGCGCGGCGCCACGCCTCACACACGGCAACACTTGTAGTCGTTTCAGAAGTACGTCAATTACCTTCATCTTATTTTTTACTTGCAAATACCGTATATACGCAAACTCAATGAGCACATTATGACCAAATATGGTACACGAAATCATGGTGCGTATTACATTTGAGTGAAAATCCTTACCGTAGAACGCCAGTAACATCATTGGTTTTTTTTCTTTCATTTATTATTACGTCACAATGAATTGCTGGATTTTTCAAATTCAACTTTTTTTTCATTTATTATTGGCATATTATTGAGAGATTTCAGTTACGATATGGAGTGCAAACCGTGAAGAACGTGTTATAATGCTTCATTACAGCGTACAATATAGTTCACAGTAATACAGGTAGCATTAAAACATAAATAATGATAATTATATGTAGGATAAAACCATTGTTGTATTGCATTAAATAAAATATCCTACCTAACATTGGCGTGCATTACATTTCGATAGAAAACCTTTCATTTTTTCTTTCTTCATAATTGTACGTGTTAAATATGGGGTGCATGTAAGATTCAACGGCGCATTAGATTCGCGTAAATACATTATTATGGGCTGTTTTCACGTATAAAATAATTATAGGCGTAGTCATTACCAATAGTATTCATTAGCCATCATCATCAGTTTCCTGCTGTTTGGAAGAGGTTTGCTAGTAATTTTGTGGAATCCAAGCAGCAGGTTTAGAAGAGGTTTGGTAGTCATTTTGTGGATTTCAAAAGGCAGGAAACTGATGATGATGAGTCATTGTTAATGCTCTTTTAATAAATAATATTGTTGGCAATGACAACGCCTGTAATTATTTCATACTACCACTCCGTTTATGCGACATCTGCGTATGACCTCCTTTCCTTCGCAAACAAATCTACGAAGAACGGAGGAATCTCTTGCCTTTAAGATGACCTTAAGAGGATTCAGACTGTTTTTTTAATTATTATTCTTACTATTTTTTAACTTCGTTTTGTCAGCTAAATCTTAATTATAACTTAATAAAAGCAGCCACTGTCAAATTAATTTCTGCTTCGTGCAAATATTTAATGTTGAATGTTACTGAACAACTTTAAAACATCGATGGTTTTGGGACAATGCTTTTTTGAACAGCGATGTTTAGAAATACTGATGTTAAGTTGCCGATGTCGCATCCCTATGCGCAATATTAATAGAGTATCCTACACTTGTGTCATGGGTCCCAGGGCTCCTTTATACAGTATTAATTCAGTCCTGGCCTCGCACGTGTACACAGGAGTGACCTATCCAGTCTTAGGGTTGCGCAAAAGTAGGACCAAGAGTGCTTTATTGAAAAATTTCAATTCCATTACTCCTAATTATAAAATATTTTTACCATTTAGTAATACACAATACATCAATAAAACAAACGTTTTGAAAAATGTTAGAGTATGTTTCATTATTCTGGAGCCTTCTCCCCCTCCAGACCTGATGTACGGAAGCCTAAATCAAAACTCCTTTTGACAACATTAGTAGTTTATCACTTATAGACGACTAATTTGTACGTTCAAATTAATATACCTGTCCAAGCATACATGACATCATGCTAATCAACGATCTTCTGACAGAATTACGCCTACTCTCCTGAATTTCATGGTTGTGCCTTCTGAATAACGAACGTGTTGAAGGCGTACACAGGAGCTTCCTCAAGACCGAATTATGCAAAACATGTCGAGTCGTAATCCTATTTATAGTGAAGTTCTAAATTCCAGACGCTCCAAAGAAAAAACCGGCCCGTAACATTATTTATACGCACGACGGGCGTTCCGAGCGACGTAAAAATAAAGACCCGATGTGAGAGTTCGTCCTAACTCAAGAAAAAGCTAAGGGCGGCTGTCACGCGGAATTGCTGCCCCCAACACGTCCGAATTTCATTGCGACGTGCGTATTAAAGAAACTTCTCTCTCTCTCTCTCTCTCTCAGTCTAACTTAAAGAAATATCGCTCCGTCCTTTTCAAGATTATTCCTTTTGGTTAAAGAAGGTGATAAGATTGCTTTGCCGACCCCGCATTTAAGCAAATTTACTCGTGATCAAGCTTTATTAAATTAACTATCAAAAATATGACACCAGCTACTACGTCGGCAGATTTCGTTTTGATATAATTTTCATTAATTAACTCTGGAGTTGGCTCGATTTTCCCTGTAGATTTGTTTTGACTTTTTTTTAAATTATAAGTTAAGCATTTTCACAGGTGTAGCAGGACAAGTATATTTTAACTCATACGTGAAATCACAATCTGTAAGGAGTTCAATTGGAGTAGTTGAATGCTCTGCTGAAAGAAAATACGAGAACTGGTCTGTCATAATCGTTAGGTGTCTTTTACCAAACTTTAATTTACATTGGACTGCCGGCTCTAACTTACTGTCTTGAGAAAAGCATCGCAAGGAATTTCTTCACCTTCGACTCGTACATTCGACTTCGCTTCGAACAACGATTCATTATTGATGAAGGGATTAAGGATGGATAACAGTTACTCAAACTGTTATCGCCATCGTTAAGCCATTGCTAAAAAGTCGGCTATCCTCCTTCCTCGTAATACATTACTTTAAAATAGAAGGTCTTCAAATCATGTTCCGGGAAATTTCCAGCAGTAACTCATATAATCGTTAGGGGTTGTAAGTAATTATTCAACCTGCACTTTGCATCTAAAAAATATCTGAAGTCCCTCAAAGCGAAAAATGGATCTTTGTCAATGACCTAAGTTTCAAGCAAAGGACATTTTCAAAAACGAAATAGTAAACGCTCACACAAATTTAGAGAAAGTATGCATATTGCAAATTTCGTACTTTCATGAAGGCTTCGAATTAAAAACAATGTTCAAATGATGAATACGTATATTTTGAAAGGAAAGTGACAAAAAGGATAGGAAGAGTTAGATTATGAAATTAATCAGAATTAGTAGATAATGACATGGTAGAGATATATATGGGAAAGTGTATAGTATGTGGCTTATTTTTGTACACAATTTGTTTTGTATTGTGTTGTGTACAGCTTGTATTGTATTCGTATCGAGCGAATCCGACCACTGCATATTTACAAAGTTGTAAAAATTAATACTAATTCATCCATTTCCTACCTCCGAAACGCGTGTTCATGGTAATCAAATGCCATTTCGTAAGTTTTGAAACGCGAGCACGCAACAGGGCCCTGACCTTCCGTCAAAGAACGTGAGAGCAGCGCCTTGCGACAGCAGCACACTGCGCCCGCTGCAAATGCCGAAGCGCCGTAACGTGGCCGCGCTTGCCTTGCGCAGGGCAGGTTTTCACCTGCGTCAGCAAAGTGGGCGGAGCAGCTGAGGAGAACGTAAACATGTGTCACCAGAGTTAACGCTTCCAGAGAGCATGGGTACGTAACAAAAGGATTGCTGATTTGGGTGGCCGTACATTATGTAAGTGCTACGTAGATACAATATTTATTTATTAAGAAATGTAATTATTGTGTCATAAGAATGGAAAATAAAAACGATAAATTGAATACAACGAATACTTGCTATAATGCTAAGGACGAAATCAATTAGTTATATGTATTCAATGTTAAAAATATATACATAATTTTTATAGTATCAATACATTAAAATAATTTATATGAAATTCCGAATTTGCAAAGTCTATTTATTCAATGTTTTCAAAATCAAACAAGGATGTCAATTCCACGAGCAAGATTTATTTTTATTATATTAACACTCTTCTTTCCTTCTTCTGCCCTCGATTCTCTTGAGGACGGGGTGATCGCATTCATCGCCCTTTCCTACGTGAACCGTCACCCTGACCTAGAAATTCAGAAAGCAGTTTTAACATGAGGATGTCAAGCCACTGTCTAGATGCGCTTCTTATTTGGCGTTTCCGGGTAATAACAGCTATGTCATTACATATAATAATTTTAGTGCAAGCTATATCTCGGGAGGGGGCAGTGTACCTCCATTGCTGGTCCATGTGAGTCGGCGCCGATATACATCACTAATGCGATTCCTCATCCAGGTATCGCCGCCACGAAACCTGTAGAATCTCCCTAAATAGGTGGAGTGGTACAATGCATGGAAGTGTATGATGTGTAAGAGGAGAGGAAGGGGGCACGGGTAAGGAAGGAAAGATCGCGCGGGGTCCATGAGCTGTTTGCAGCCACCGCATGAATTCGACCTAGCTATCCAGCTACTTCGGTCAGAGCCACTAATGTGGCTGTACTTGGCTATCTTTCGGGCTTGTCTTGCAGTTCCATGACAGAGGAGAGAGGAGAAAGAAAGTGAGAGAGAAGCTGTCAGAAGCAAAGACACGCAACGCAAGAAAGTTTATAAAGCCAGAGACGGAATTTTCCTGAGCACACACTGAGCATTGATCAGCTCCCAGACTGCTAGTAGTTCTCCACATCCCCGCCATTTCTAGATATTCCATCTCTCACGAATTAAACTGCAATTTCTTGTTCACGTCTGGCAATCTACTTGTAAGCTATTTGTTAATGAAGGTATCCCTCAAGATACGTTGAGCAAGCGTAACGACTGTAGTTGTGGCTACTTCAAACAAATACGCCCAATGCATTGAAAAAAAAAAACTTAAATTTTCCTCAAACGCAGTTTCAGCACAGCGACCTTCAGAATCTGATCAGTTTTACACCTTCTTGTCATGGGATACATCATCTGTGGCGAATTTAGTTGCTTCCACCCCTCTATCTCTCTCTCTCGACTGACTCTCCAGTCATGTGGTAAAAAAGCGATAAAGAGTAGAGAGAAAACGCATCTTCTTCAGATGTTCGTTCTTCACGTAAAGATATCTAACACACGAAAGACAATGTCTTCGAATTTACACAAATGCATTTCGCCAACCCCAGCAGTTCTTCACACATATTACAGAGGTGCATGACATCTCTCACGACTAAAGTAATAACTGCTGCCCGTCCACTTCTGGCCCTCTGGTAAAGACCTCTCACACGATACGGCGAGCAGACGCGCTAGCTACTTCTCGCGAAGACGCCGACGTCGGAGAATTGCCCCAAACGCACATGGGCCTTCGGAATGCTAGCGGTTCTCTACATTCCCGACCGGGGTGCGTGCGCTGGCAGCTGAGTGAGTCAACCGAACGTGCGCGCGCGCCACGCAAATATTGGAGGCGCGCCAGCGGCGGCGGCGAGAGAAGCGGTTCCTGCGGCGACTTGTCGCCAAAGCGCTCGCCGGTGCGGGAGGGCAGGGGGAGAGAGCGTGGATGACATCGCCGATGCATCGGGGAGAACGCCTTCGTTCTTGGCACCGGAAGGTTGAATGGAAGCAACGAAAGAGAAAACGGACCAATCAAAATTAATAGAACATGCCAGCTATTCAGGGTGCGTTATTTCGGTTACATGAGACACCAGCATGTTCTGCACTATGATATAAACAAACCTTTCAACGTTTTTGGTAAAAGGAGCATCAGAGTTGCACAATTTGACCAATTCTTCTCTTCCAGAAGCTCGAGATGGTTGTGAGTCTAATCAGTACGCATGAGGCTTAAGTACGCGAATTTGTTCTTTACTAAGCACCCTAAAAACCTGACTCGGTGAACTAGTGGAATAGGAGAGCAAAGACGTGCGCTGTGTCGAACGGAAGCGCGATAACGTTTATTAGAATTTCAATAATCTCTCCTGCTGTTCAGGAACGGTAACGGGTGTTCCCGAGTATGCAAATGACCTCCCATGACTGCGAGGGGTGTTTAGTGTCTAATTTGCGTGTGGTGTGTGTGTGTGTGGTGTGTGTGTGCTTGTGGTGTGGTGTGTGTGTGCGCTGCCGCGCGCGCGCGGTTGCGTGCCATGAGCGTGCGTGAGTGTGCGAGCGTGGTGCGTGTGTGTAGTGTGAGATGTACCAATGGAATTCAGAATTCGAAGGAATCCGGCAATTACGCTAAAATATTTCTAAATATATCAGCACCTCTGAGACGGAAATAGAGAAATTACTCAATTTTCATATTTTTAAATAATATCAGGTTGGTGTGTGTTTTTAAATCGATGTAGATCACACATTATAATTGTTCTTTGAGTGTGGGAAAGAATTAAATCACACAAATTTCCCTTGATTAGGGCAAAATGGCTGATATTACTAGCACACCTGCAGTGATCAGAGACACTTCAGTCAACTGTTAACGCGCTGGGCTATCTCAGCCGGTAAGGAAAAGAGAAAAGTGAAAGGTGTGAAAAAAATTTTACACACATACGACTTCCATCCGAGATATTTAATTAAAGCAAATTATGTAAATTGTTTAAAAGCTTACTAAACCTATACCTATCCATCGCTTATAGGCTGTGCAACTTACAATATTGGCACACATGCCCAAGTAAATCATAAGAAACTTTAAAATATATGTTCATATTTATTCTACTTTTAAAAAGATAGAAAGTCAGAAAAGAAAACAATGTCATTTTCACTTATCGTATCCCATAACATACAACAACCACTAATGTTTCAGGATGCAAAACAGGAAGTAAAAAATAATTTGTTATAGAAACACGAACTGTGTAACAAAATTAAACGATTGACACTGATTTGAGGCGGACGGCAGAATTTAATTCATCGTTCAAGAAATCATTCAAGAAATAGTTTTAAAAAAACAGTATGATGAATTAACAAGACATCGCAATAAAACCTTGAGAAAACATCGTATACACAAAACAGAAAAGTGGCAATTGCTAAGTCGGAGACCGCGCTATATCAAACAAGTCATTCTGGTCAGAAAGGGATCCAGTTCTACCAACGCATCTCAGTGGTGTGAACTTGATTGCAATAACTTCAGAAGTAGGCCTATCCGGCCTCAGCCTCCACACCTGCAAAAATCTTGTGCCTGGGGAAATCGATTCGTTCTCAAACTGCGAATGCAAATGACCTGGGAGAAACAGACAGGTTTACGCAAAACAAGAACTGAATGAGCACGTACCAAATAAAGCGACGCACGAAGTACCAAGGGAGATGTAACGGAGCGTTTCGACGGAAATAATGTAGACTACATGGGAATAAGAAATAAAATCGGGAAACGATGGAAAACTGTAATTACTAATGTATTCTAATCACGCCAATCCACATTTTCTTTTGTAAATCAATAGTGAAATAAATGGCAGAAAAAAGGGAATCTGCATTACATGACTCTCGGGAGAAAGAGAGACACCAGAGGCTGAAAGACAGACACAGTTTGAGAGCGAGACAAGGGTTCAGAGAGAGATTGGGGTTGAGGGAGAGAGAGGAGAGAACGTTGCGAGGGAGGTATATGGTCTGAGAGGGGGACATGTGACAGAGAGATTGAGAG
>BOPP01000013.1:14796255-14829471 GCA_017312745.1 Gryllus bimaculatus | reverse complement strand
TGTGTGTGTGTGTGTGTTGGTGTGTGGTGTGTGTGTGTGTGTGTGTGTGTGTGTGTATTAAGCCCCCCTGCCAACGGAATGCGTTAACTGACGAACATGTCACAGGCAATTTATATAATTGTGAATGTTTTTCAAGGGAAACGAGAGCCAAAGAAAGATTCCAAGCGCGATAGCATGAGAGAGCAGTTCTCCCGAGTGAACCAAACAATCCCATGACATTACATTATTTTAATTTTCAACTCTTTTTTTTTAAATCCTTGCCTTTAGGTTTAAAATGGCATTTAAATGCCACACTTAAAAACGACAAACCTATTTAAATAAATACATTTGTTTTGTTTACATTAAAAATCAACAAGAATACATTTTCTGTATATTCCGCATCATGAAACAGTATTGCTTTGTATTCTGGTAAAAATTCAGCGTTTATGATTTGACAGATTCAGCTTCGACGAAACGATATGCGTCGTTGGCAGCAGAATTATTATATTGCAAAAGCTACCTCATATTCTGCATCGCAGATAGAAGATCCCATGAATAGCGTCTGGAGGTCTCTCACCTTACTGAAACAAAATAATATTCACATTAATCTCAATATATTTATCAATAATCTAACAACCTTAATCAATATCGTAAAAATACTAATGTGTAAAATTAAATACCTAGGGCTGAATCTTGATACCAAGACTAAATTGTTGAAAAATCACAATTAACAGTAAAAGCACAGCAAAGCAAATAAAATTAATTCAACTAAAGCACTCTTAAATCTCAATTAGTAAGCTTCTCATTAAACAATCCATCACCATCTATATATACAATAATTAGACCCCTAATGCTTTTATGCAGCCTATCTGGATCAATGCCTCAAAAACTAATATTAAAAATCACAGATCAATCCAAAATATTCCTCAGACTGCCACTCATGCACGCCTGGTTCACTCAAACATTCAACTGCATAAAAAATTTATTTTACCTCCTATACTTTACCATATCGCGCTCTATCTAAACAATTTCTTCTCCAAAATAAAAACACAATAACCCAAGCCACCCACTACGCCAGCCACCACGCTACCAGCTCCCAACAAAATAAAAAATAGATATCCATTAGATTCATTCCTCAGCATATTTTTTCAGAAGTTCAATTAATCACATAGGTGCTCTGTGAGTTTCCTATTCATGTGGTAGTTAGATTTAGTTTGTAAGATTCAGCATTAAGTTAAATGTAAGTCATAAAAAAAATACATATATGATATAGTATAAATAATACTGAACTAATTAATAATTCGTTCACTAATAAAGATATATTATTTAAAAAAAAAACTAATTTCTGTAATGAAATGTACTCATATAATGCGGTCCCCAGGGCTGAGGAGTAAGCCACAATAAAGGAATAATTAATGACAGAAGTTTTATAACATAAATGAGTTTGTTTGGTAATAATACGTTGTACCTGCAAAACTCGAAGAGTTCTGGAAGGCAGCTAAGGAAATAAAAATGGCATTGTAAATGGCATACCTGTTCAAAACAGACGAGACGACGATTGTCTCCCACAGACTGACCAAGGTTCTTAATTTCTTATCACAAAGAAGCAGAACGAGTCGACAATAAAAATTAGTAAGAATCATACTAACCAGACCAATGAAAAGAAACAACAACGGTGTGATAATTCTAGGCTGAAATATTTTGACGTTAAGCAAAGGATCTATAAAATAAGCAGAAAGAAATTACAACGAAAAGACGCAGTAAGAAATGAGGAGGCAAAAGCCTTATGAGAGCAGTCCGATTTGTGAACAAAAGCCACCACAGAATGCGACAAAAGATTTTCCCCTTAACCGCAAATGAATAGGTTTGAAAAAGGACAAATACATTGAAGTTCAATAAACATTTAAAAACTTTCAAAAAGCCATCTTATTTTCTTCATTTAAAAACTTTTTTTCCGGCCTCAAAGAGGATTCTACCCAGTATATTATAGGTAAGAATTACTATACGTATATTATATGTAATAACATGCGAGTATATAATACTATTCGTATATAATACATTAACCTCCGGGTTTTCCAAATTGAGTTGGAAGCAATGGCACCATTGGTCGTCTCAACCGACTATTTACTCGTAGTCTCAGCACTTTCTTCAGAGCTCAATTGTCACTAGATCTTTACAATTGGTAGAGGCCAATAAGAATATATTCACTTGAAATATGCTTACGACTTCATGCACTAGGCCCACAATGCTTCGCGGCTCTAATTCTTCGAATAACTTTTCATAATCTCAGCGCATCTTCCAGATGTGCACAGCATGCTCTGACATTAGCCTTGCGTGACGAACTCAGACGTTGTCTATGTGAATATTATCTGCTTAATTTGTTGGTGAATCTTGCGTGGTAATCTGTTGTGTGTTGGGACGCGCAACCACACTTCGTGGCGGAGTATCTTCACCAACACGAAAAAAAATGTTTGAAATTTTTATTTGCTGGGGCATATGGATTTGATTAACCTGGGGATTTTATCGATTTTAAAAAATTTGAAAATTTTTTTAAAATAACACATAAAATTCCTAAAAATTTTTTTTTCTAATTTCGTTTTATTTTTATTTTTAGAAAAAACCCCCCCAAAAAAAAAAACCCCCCCATTTTTTTTTTTTTTTTTTTTTTGTGTTTTAAATTTTAAAATTCTCTCCATTTATATAATTGTGATGTTTATTACAAGGGACACGAGAGCCAAAGGAAAGATTCCAACCGCGATAGTATGAGAGATGCAGTTCTCCCGAGTGAACAAAAATCCCATGACATTACATTATTTTAATTTTCAACTTTTTTTTTAAAATCCTTGCTTTAGGTTTAAAATGCATTTAAATGTCACACTTAAAAACGAAACCTATTTTAAATAAATATATTTGTTTTGTTACATTAGAACAATCCAACAGAATACATTTTCTGTATATTCGCATCATTAACAGTATTGCTTTGTATTCTGTAAAATCAGCGTTTATGATTGACAGATTCAGCTTCGACGAAACGATATCGTTGTTGGGCACAGAATTATTATATTGCAAAAGCTACCTCATATTCTGCATCGCAGATAGAAGATCCCATGATAGCGTCTGGAGGTCTCTCGCCTTACCTGCAACAAAATAATATTACACATTAATCTCAAATATAATTATCAAATAATCTAACACCTAAAAATCGTAATAATACTTATTTTTAATTAATGTTCTCATATAATACGGTCCCCATGGCTGAGGAGTAAGCACAATAGAAGGAATAATTAATGACAGAAGTTTTATAAATAAATGAGTTTGTTCGTAAAATACGTTGTACCAAAACTCGAAGAGTTCTGGGAAGGCAGCTAAGGAAATAAAAATGGGATTGTAAATGGGATATCCTTCAAACAGACGAGACCGACGATGTCGTCCCACAGACTGACAAGGTTTTATTTTTTTATCACAAAGAAGCAGGACGAGTCGACAAATTAAATTAGTAAGAAATCATACTAACCAGACAAATGAAAGAAACAACAACGGTGTGTATATTCTAGGACTGTAAATTTTGACGTTTAGCAAAGGATCTATGAACTAAGCAGAAAAATTACACGAAAAGACGCAGAAGAAAATGAGGAGGGCAGAGCCTTATGAGAGCAGTCGATTTGTGAACAAAAGCCACACAGAATGCGAGAAAAGATTTTCCCCTTTAACCCAAATGAATACGTTTGAAAAGGACCAAATACATTGAAGTTCAATAAAACATTAAAAACTTTCAAAAGGCATCTTATTTTCTTCATTAAAACTATTTTTTCCGCCAAGAGGATTCTACCAGTATATTATAGGTAAAAATTACTATACGTATATTATATGTAATACATGCGAGTATATAATACTATTCGTATATAATACATTAACCTCCGGGTTTCCAAATTGTGTTGGAACATGGGCACCCATCGTCTCAACCGACTATTTACTCGTAGTCTCAGCACTTTCTTCAGTAGCTCATTGTCACAGATCTTTACAATGTAAGAGGCAAAAGAATATATTCACTTGAAATATGTACTTCATGCACTAGGCTTCCACAATGCTTCGCGCTGCTAATTGCTTTCGAATAATCTTCATAATCTCAGCGCATCTTCCAGATGTGACACATGCTCTGACATTAGCCTTGCGTGCAGAACTCAGACGTTCTATGTGATATTATCTCTAATTTTGTGGTGAATCTGCGTGGTAATCTGTTGTGTGTTGGACGCAACCACACTTCGTGGCGGAGTAGCTCACAACGAAATGTTTGAAATTTTTATTTGCTTGCATATGCATTTGATTAACGATTTTATCGATAAATTAATACACATATCCTAATTTTCTAATCGTATTAATTACACATATTAACGGCAAACTATCTTTGTGAACACAGGAAGCTGGTTTACAAAGTCTAGCTCCACCATTTGACAGCAAAATTCACCAACCTAATTAAGCCGCCTGCAGTATATTTCCAAGGTCGCAGTTGATTGCGCACACGAGGAACAATAAAACGAATCATTCGACGCTACTTACCCACCAAATACAGTAATGTCAACGATAGTGTTTTCTTTCGGTGGATATCTCAAACTAATCATTTCGAGGGAAATAACAGATTTTATTCAAATTTGTAATCCTTACGATCTGAGAACGAGTTATCCTCCACAAGTGGTTCATCATCTGTGATGTAGAAACACTACTCTACTCGCCAGAATTTGTAAATAATATACATGTTTTCTTAGTTTATTGCATATTATTTTGTCAGGTATACATTATACTATATAATATTATTGTTTAAATAATTACACAATTCTAACAAATAAATATTAAAATCAATTTAGCCAAATAAAGGAAGGTCACAAACAAAAATTCCAGGATTCTTTGCCCCCTCCCCCCTTTGGATCCGCCACTGCCCCTAACGACGTAGCGTCCGCATACTTCGCCACCCGCAGCGCACCGCAACCTCGCCCACCGCCGAGCCATGCTGATCGGCCGCCGGGCGGCGCGGCGCACAGTAGCGTTGGAAGAGCACGGCCGCCAGGCGTGCCTCGGCGGCGGCGGCGAACGGGCGCCCACGCGCGCAGGGCCGTGCGTTTCGGCACGCGGGCACGCGCCGTGCATGTCCGACGCCCACCGCGCGGCGAGCGGCCGTGACCGCCGCCGCGACCTGCACGGCGACACGCACGCGCATCCAAAACATTCCGTGTTCATTTAACTTATATGTCTTTTGGAGATGTTCGTGACGTTAAATACAATGCAATATTAAAAAAAAGATATTTGACCCAACTCAGGAAAATCACGAAAATAATTTGGTGTACACAGTCGAGAGAATAGCACGCGTTACATATTACTTTTTAATTTTTTTAAAAGTGTTTTCAAAATAAATCTATCGTTGACCCGAGTGTCGTACGCGACTTCGCAGTGCAGCTGGAGTCTTTCGAGGCGCAAAGGGGCGGAGTCCGCCCCATTCGAGGGCTGCGCACGGGGTGAGCATAGAGAAGGGAGCCCTGCACGCCGCACCAGATCAGCATTCGCCTGGAATTGTTCGGAGTAAAACAACCGATGACACCAACCGCGCTCTACATTTCTCAATTATCAGGTCCGGCAACTTAGCGACCGGGAAAAATAGCCGAAATCCTAGGTTCTCCCGGTTGAAGATCGGTAACGGACTTTTGGCATTAAACGCGCATCCAGTGGCAGTATTATTATTAAAGCGTCTTTTTGTTTTTATTTCATATTTTATTTTTGAGCCACCGAGTGTCCCCACCCGAGTTGAATTGTGAGGGGTGACGGGCGAGAGCTGCGATTCGAAGGGCGCTCAAAGGGCCTCCTCGCGCGCGTTCACGCCTCACGAGGAAGCAGCCCAGCGGAGCCCTCACGAGGAAGCAGGCCGCCGCCGCAGCGCAGCCCAGCGGAGGCCTCCACAGGGGCCCGCCCACCCGCCGAAACACCCGTTCCACGCCACAATTTCCACCCTGGTTTTCGTTCAATTCACTGATTAATTAAGTGTAGGAAACCGTGTGGTGTTAACGACACTTGCATCGTTGTGTAGCGTATTAGCCAGCGTGCCTCATGCATCTATTTGGGACGCTTGGTTGGCGGATTAGTCTCGCCACAGGAAGAAGGGTTTTTCCGTAAAGGGAAGAACGCGGAGACGGGAGACACAAGGCTTTGGGTGTCTTCCGGCTTATAGAAGCTTTTCACTGTTATAACAAGCGAGGGGGTGGCGTGACGTAGAGGTCACGTGGGCCTCGCCTATATAAAAGAGTGTACGGCCAGTAGCAGGTTCTGGAGACGGTGGAGAACCTCGTGCGCTGTGTGCACAAAAACTTGGCGCCAAGACGGTGCATATGCGAGCCAGGCTCGCGAGGCTGGAGTCATTAGTTGACGAAGCCTGGCGGACTTTATGTCCTTGGGTGACTGCGGTCACGGCGGGAGCGATGCTGTGTGCGTGCGCCGAGGTGAAAGAGTGGTGAGTGCCACGATTCACGCCGATTTCTCAATCGGATAAGATCGCTCCTGCGATCGAGGCAAACCAGCCGTTGGTGCGCCATAACGGACTTTGCTTGTCGCAGCTACCGTGACGACTCTTTCAAAAGTAGGAGTGGCGAAGCCACAATCGAAAAAACCATCTTCAATCGGGTTTGGATCGCTCCCGCATCAGGGATGTAGTCTATCAGAGCTAGGGTGTAATAAGATATTAATGTATATATTTGTTCTTTTTCTTGTAACATAAATATATTGTTATACGAAAGCTCTGTGTCTGTGGTCGCTGTGAGTATCCATGACGTCACAGTTGTATAAATAGATATGAGACGTTGTTTTGTCGTGAACTATAATTGTTAAAGAAGGTAAAATGAAAAAGTTAATATGGAATGGCATCAATTTAACAATTATCTTACTTTGTACATCCGTTATATCCTGTTTTCTTTCTTCAAAATTATGTTTCGATTCTCGGATTTATTCCCAATTATATTCCCATTTTTTTATTGTGCTTAAATTCTATTTTTTTTACTGAAACTCATAAATAATATTCTGTAATTACAAAATTTTAATTGTAATTTAGAAATGTTGTTATTTGTAGCACTACAGATAGCCGCAACGAGAACTAGAAAGCTTTACGGGAAAATAAACACGACACAACAACGTATCTTCTCTATTTCTATAATGATAGATTAGTGTTTTCGGACGCGTCAACTGCTAAGGTCATTAGTCCCCAAAGTGTTGAGCATGTTTTTATCTCGAGAATTGGTAGTGACCTATCTGGATGGCGTTATAGGCCCTGCAGTGATAATTGATGTCCTGAGCCATCTAGGTCGATGGTTTTGGTTAAAAAATGGACACAATGACATGGGGTGTTTACCAAGATGGTTTCCGTACAGCAAGTAGATGAAGAAATTTTATTTATTTATGTATTTATATATTTATTTACTTAGTATTATACAGACAAGTAAGTTCATGATTTACAAAAAGAATACAATAAAAAATTTGCATGTAGCAACATAATTATAAAAATAGAAATATTTATAAAGAAAAACATCCAATAATAACATATGAAATATATCTGGTATAACAGTAGCTCTACCACGCCTACTCATTCAAATTTCATTTTTTGCTCGCCAGCGATAAAAAAGCAGATTTATTCGTTTCACATATATCAATATTCAAAGTGTTGATTGATTTGCAACACCGATTTATAAAATTATTTGCTGTGTAAGATTAACGGTAAAATCTAATATCATAAAATATAATAAAAATATATTTGGTTCTAGAGTTAAAGTTCGATGCTTTGTACAATATCTGGTTTTGCAAGATTTTGCAGTCGACCTCACCCAATATGAGTTTCTCAAAAACAACAAGTCGTTCAAGGGTCTCTGAGAACTCAGTGAAAGAATGTGCAATTGCAGAGCCAAGTCAATGTGTTTATGTTTTATATACGGATCTTCCAATCCCAAACCATAGGCTGGCATTCTCAAAATCTGTGCTGGACTGTTTCAATTTGTAATTTATATTTTGATAAAAGCGGAGACCAAACCATAGAAATACTATATCAATATTGGCTTGACCAGCATAGGATTGAGTGACTCAAGACCACTACTGAGTGTAATTCGTGGTAGAATCTTTTAATGAATCCCAAGACTTGGTTTGATTTGACTATTGTGCGATGAAAATGATTCGTGAGTATCATCCAGGAATCAAAAATTACGCTTAGATATCTAATGTTATCGACTCTCTCTAATGGAGGGAGATTCATCATGATGTCAGTTTACACGTACTGTATGAAATGCGAATGAAATTGCTTACTAACACGCTAGTGTTCTGATAATTATCACGGATCTGTTTAAAGTTATTAATACTGGACCACATATTACAATAGCACACTGTGTTTAAATTCCTATTTCGAAACTGATCTCAGTTTCGGAAATTTGACCTTAGGTAGCATAAGTGGATAAAAGGTCTTTTACATTCACTATGACCACACTTATTAAAAATATGTATACTTTAACCGATAAAGTGAACACTCACTCTTCTTGGCAACAAGTACAAAACAGCAGTAATGATAAATACATGTTAACGTCGGTGGACCGCCACGCAAATGAATTAAATCATGTACACCTACAAAAAATGCACTCCACTGAACAACATAATTGATGACTTATTGGTTTGTCTTTTTTTTCTTCCTAAAAGTATCATTATTTCCCGATTACACCATTTCACATTCACAATTACTTCACTGCAAGCCCAACACTGCACTTATTTGATGGAACCATGGCTATTCTTGTTGTAAAATTTACGAGCCCATTAATCACGCATTCAAACGCCACCTCTATTCTGCTCGCACAATGGTCAGGAAATGCATCGCTGTCTTCGAGAGAATGGGTAACCTTGTTGCTGAATGCAGTAAAGGAATGTATTCGCTACTATGAACTGAACGAGCATATCCTTTGTAGAAAGACAAAATGTTATCAAAGTCTACCTCCACATCAAAACTAATAGTATATTTAATTTGTATTTATAATTCGTACATTTATGTGCCAAATATCCGCAAATATAGTATGTACGTCACAGAATAAATATTCTTCAAATCATTTGACCCAAATCTTGTTAGTAGTTCCGAGAAATTATGTCAAGCGGTGAGATCCGAACTGGTGTTGGCTACAGAAGCACCAAGGAGAAAGTTCATGCAAAAATACTGTATTTTAAGGTGTGTTAAAGTGGTAATAGATCATTTACGATGCATAATTAAGAGAAAATAAATAAGTTATTACTAAAGATTTCTAGTTCAATGGGAGTAGAATACAGTATGACTACCCTCAATGATGTAGGCCATTGCATCCTCAAATGCAATCTGTAATGTGAGGCAAGAATATTCTGAACTTGGTCTTTGCACTAGTCACAAAACATAGTACTGTTCAACTAAACACCTCTTTACAAGCATTCCGTGATTACTTTCGTGATGGTGTTTCTTGAAGCGCTGGAAGTAATTGAGTGATAGTATGGTTAACCGCTATTTACTTAGAATTAGGCATTATGTCCGTTAAGTGAGGAAAGTCCAAGTCATTATATTCGATCAAAGAATTATCATTACATAAATGCAGCTGAACCACTGATAGCATTTTACACAGTGTTCGATCAGGGCTCTGAACTTTTCGTATCATCATGTGAGCCCGCTACTGTCCGAGAGTAAACATTGTAATCTTCAAAACTTTATCAAGTACACTCTAAACAGAGATCAAAACGAACATTTAACCACATACTGAATTCCACATTTGATTGAGAACGATGGTACAAAAATGATTAAAATAATACAGATGGGAATGGAATCCCCCCCCCCATGACAACGACATTAAAGCGTTTCTTGTTTGCGTTCAAATTGAAATGGAACAATTCACTTTAATGACTAGTAGTACTACCACCTACGAGAATTTGAGACACCCGACCCATAAAGAAATATCACATTTTTTTTCTGAAAATGAAATAAAACAAGTTCGTAAATCTGTACTGAGTCTGTAATCTCTGTACTGAGTCTCAGTACTAAAAGACCCCATCTCTTCTCAAGCGCGGGTTGCAAGCCGGGCTTGTGCTAGTTATAAATCTGTCGTAGAACTTACGCGAATAACGCGGCAGGGACATATGTACAACGAGCACAAACCGCGCTTTCCCGTGGATGGGGAAAGGGGCGTGTGAGAACGCGGAAGAGCGCGCGGGGAGGGAAGCCTGCTTCGCATATCGATGGGGGCGGGGGAGACGGGGGGGGGGGGGGGAGCCGAAGGCGCTAGACGTTGTCGCCGCAGGTGGCGTCGCCTAGGCAGGTTGAGTAACAGGACCCGCGGGGGTGGCATCCCGCGCCCGCACCGCCCGCCCGCCCGCCCGCCGCCTGCCTTCCTGCGCGCCCGCCGACGCGACGACGACGTGACGAAACACGACCCGCCATTACGCACTGGCGAGGGCGTGGGCGGGAGGTGAAGGTGCAAGTGGTGGTCGAGGTGGAGGTACAGATGGAAATGGGGGTGGAGGGGGTAGTGAAGGTGGCAGTTAAGATGAATATGGAGGTGAAGTCGAAAGAAGCGGAGAAAGCATTTTTTGTTATTGTCGCGAGGGTGATGTGACTGAAGAGCTGGTACAGTCACTATTAGGAGCTATGAAAGTAATGACTGATTTTGGTATCGGCACTTGATGTAATGAAAGAAGGAAGGGGGAAGGATAATAACTTCAGTGTCGTCGTTGGCGATGGCACTGTTTTTATTATTATGGCTGACGTGGACTGTAGTTGGATCTGGTGGTAGCATTCATTGTGTTGACAATACAGGTAGCTGTTGTTTTCCTACTGGTAATTTTGTGGATGTTGGTGACAGTGCTCGATGCGTTGGCAATAGATTTGGCCCAGCTTGTACTTTTTGTTGCTAATAGTAGAGTCTGCTAAGAGTTGAGGAAACTGAACTCGAGCAACCGATGTGGTGACGGCAGAGTCAGAGGTGTCAATTGGGTGAGGCAGAAGGCGCGGGTGTAGAGTGAGAGATGGCGACGGCGTTGGTGAAGGTGATAAAATGACGACAACTCTAGAACGACACGCCTGGAACTAGATCCCCAAAAAAATGTACTGGTGTTAACTTTCCTAGCCTTCATATATTTTCTTGATTACACCAGTGTGAGTACATGTTACGATGCCAGATCTTGTAGGCAACAGGCGAGACTTGACCGTTCCTTCCTTTTCAAGATATTTTTGGTATCATCTATGATATTAATTTCCAATGCGCGCACAAATCGAAAGACAACTATGCAGCCTCCATCCATGTGAGAGGGCCTTGGTTTGGTTGGATACCGAAGGATTCGGGGAAAATCGGAAAAGAACTAGTTTGAATTTGGTCTTAAAAATTCAAATATCTTTGACACTTATTTCTCCTACTGCGCGTACAGACAATTCTCATAATCAGTGCGTCACTTCTTATGATGCAGCTAACGTCGGACGACAGCATAGCTCCAAGAAAAATGTAGCTCGCCAATAAATGTTCGCTATTTACATATTTCATTATGTAACATATTTGCTATTTTTGGCTTGGTTCTGATACATACATTATTGCAGAATTCATGAAGACTGATGTTCTTGAACATAGGGATTATTTCTTGAAAAGCACCTTCAGCAGCAGCAGCTATTTTCATTAAATTGCTATGAATATACGAATTCTGTTAATAAACAAGAACAGGCCTTCTAATATACTTAGATGATTGTCTTCCTTTTCATTTCATTTAGGAAACGAACAAATTAAACTCTTCTCTGCCTGAAGATTCATTCGTGGAATTGGTTAAAACAGACCCTGCGGTGTGAACTCCCACGAAAAGAACCCCCTTTCTCCCCTGTTTGCTCAAGAAGTTTGTCGGAAAGTGGTTCGGTGTGGGCCTGGACGGCACAGTGCGCCCGTCAGTCGGGAAGAAGCAACAGCTGCGGTCAAGTTCATCCACACGCGGCGGCGCAAAATAAACACGGCTCTCCCCGGCCGCCTGCAGATGCGCTCTGAAACAGCCTCGCTCTACGCTCAGACTTCCAGTGCCGGAGGAAGACAACTTTAGGCCCGGCTTCAATGCTGAGACGCAGCACCCCCCCACACACACACACACACACACGAAAAAAATTTAAAATGTGAAAGTTGTATGAAGAAAGTGTACGAGTTTCAACAAATAACAAAAAGTATGAAGATTAAGCTTTAGGAAAAGTTTGTAAAAATATATTTTAAATAATAGTTTTCAGGAAAAGTACTTGGTGATCAAATAATAATTTCCATTGTGAGTTTAAAATGCTAAAAAATGTATGTGTGTAGTTAGTGTTTAATAAAATCACTTGTAGTTAAATACACGAAATAAAAAGAATTTCAGTAAAACCTATCGCGTCATTCGATTCATTTGAGAAAGTCCTGTCTTAGAAGTAATGACTATAATTAACTATTTAACTTTTTTTTTTTAACTTGAACGTTTTATGAAATACCAGTCTATTGTACTGCGACTTATAAAATCTCAATAATGATTTTCGGGAGTTATAATTTGTTTTTTTTATTTTTTTACTATTTTTTTCATATTCATCATCGGGTTCTTGGGAGAATACCCGGTTTGCCCATGCCTAGCAGACTTCGTCTGACCCCGAAAACAACCGCCATAAATTAATTGGTAAATTTAGAAGTACAGAGAAGCATATTATTATTCATGGAACTGTTCATTTATTGATAACTAAATTAAGAAAATACATCATTCATATAAACTAGCTCATTCTTATAAGCACACGCTGGTATACCAAGTTATTCACCTATATCTAAAATGACGGAGGTAGCATAATATGTTTATCACTACAAATAAAAAAATAGATTAATAATTGATATTAATGAAGTACGAGTCTTAAGCTATAAAAACAAATTACAGTGGAATAATCGCGTAAATAATGAATACATTTAGGTAAAAGAAGGTTAAAAATAAAAGATGAAAATTAAAGCGAAACAGAACAAATAATGAAAGAAAACAAGTCCGGATGTCTCAAATTTAAAATATTTGAAACTGTGATGAAATATGTAATGAAATTAGCATACAAAACAGAAAAAAATTGTCATATAAAATGGAATAGTATTGATAATTGAGACTTAACGAATACGTCACCACGACAGAGATGAAAACCAAAAACGCAACGAATAAGTAACAGCACATCTAGCAACTACTCTGACATGGAACATAAACTGGCGAGAACGGAAGCAGAGTTTCATCGAAGCCCCCAATAAAAACTGGCTTCTCAATTCACTCGTCCACTTGACAAACGGAGCATCTACTCCGCAGCCTCAACGCCAACCGCGGACCACCACGAACCACCAACCACCGGGCAGCACCCTCTCTGTACGCCATGTGCACAGACAGACGTTAGCGGCGGAGGCGGCTCGCATTACGCACATGTGCGCCACGCCGTCCACGTTCCCAGGCGGCCACATGTGCGCCCGCGGCGCCGCCGCCGCCACCACCGCCCGCTCGCGCGAATCCGCCGCGGGCGCCGCGCTCCGACACACAGTGGGCCGCTCGGGAAATGGGAATCGCCCGAATGCATCCCGCGGTTGATATCCGTTACCCAAGAATGCATAGTTCGACCGCATCCCGCGGGAACTATTCGTTACCTCAGATGGCATATATCCCAACTGCATTCCACTGGTAATTTCTTTGCCTCAGAAGGCACTGCCCGACTGCATTCCGTGGGGGCTTCGTTACTTCCGAAGGCATATTCCCAATGCATTGCTCGAGGAGTTTTTGTTACCTAAAAAGACACAGCCCGACTGCATCCCGTGGGCAGTTTACGTTACCAAAGAAGGTCGATCCCGACTGCTTCTCGCGGTTAATTTATGTTTCCTAAAAAGGCATGGGCCGACTGCATCCCGCGGGTTACCTCAAAAGGCCGGCAGCATTCCGCGGGCATTTTTCGTTTCCTAAGGAGGCATAACCCGACTTTATTCAGCAGAAAGCTTTCGTTACCTAAGAATGTATAGCCTGACTGCATCCAGTGGCCAATTTTCGTTACCTAAGAAGACATAGCCCGACTGCATCCAGTTTTCTTCATCCGGTCATTCGGAGGAAGTAAAGTGTAGTGTTAAGTTTCCTTTTATAAGTAGCCCAATTGCATGTTCTCTCACCAGTCCAGAGAAAACAACGAACGTATGTGAACATAGCAGGATCTGCTGAATTGTGTATGATAAGTGAGCGAGGTAAGAAGACGCTCGTGTTTGGGAGATTTTAAGTTTCACATTTACAAACTTTTAAGTCTGCTTTTCAACGTTGGCAGTGCTTTAATGGACGCCATGTGCAAATGTTTCCTGAAAATATAAATAGATCCAAGATAATCGATCAAATAATGGTAAGCAAATCACAGTAAGCTTAAAAATAAATCGTTGTACTAAGTAAGGAGGCTTAGGAATTACTGATCGCGGGGTGCAGTTGGTATACGATCTAATAGATTCAATTGTTGCGACATTCATCCGGAACCGTTGTACTGCTGTAGCACGCAGTGGATTTGCGTGAAAGAGGGTAACGATATAAGAATTGACATCCGCTTTGCGTGTACCCTGAACCACTGCGCGCCGTGGTTCGCCTTGCCGAGAGAAAGTCGTCTGCGGCTCCGCGCCGCTCGCGACCCGCGCTGCTCCATCGCCCACTCCACTCGCGAGACTTGCACATTCTTGCTCTTACAGCGATCGTATCGTTCAGTTGTTTGTTGCTCAGGCTCTCATTCATACAGTAATTCCTTCAGCAGCTAATATTTCTTTCGGTGATTAATACCCAAATACTAATTCATTATTATTATCATCCATTCATAAATCGCTTAAATTCCATTTCTGCTCTTTGAATTCTAGAGTCGGAATAGTTCAAGCAACAGAGCTTTTATGCTCTTTTCATCATTTTAGTCTTGGATTCTGAACTATTTTATTCAATTATAATTACGTAATTTGATTTTGCAGTGAAATGTCGGAATTTTATACTCCAAAATCCTTCAAAATTCCATCTTTGCAGACCTTACTGTCATAGTTCCATTCAATCGCATGCGATATCGCATGATAAATATTTCTGGCAATTATGCTTTGTATCTTAGAATAATTTTCACTTTAAAAAAATATACCTGAATCAGTTTTAGACTACTTCACTTGAACATCTATCCCGAGTGTCTACTAACATCACGTATTTCTGCAGTGTTTATGTACATACACACAGTTTCTTATGGCTCTGGACCGGCAAGAGAGAAACTCTAAAAGCTTATGACACCATTGGCAATTAGTATTGCGTAAACGATGCATGAAAAGCGTATGTCGACTAGATTACCCTTACGAGAGAGACTTCTCTTGAAGCAGCGATCACTTATTTCAAAAATCAGCTTGTCCCTTTCTCGTAACAACGACTAGCTTATATGAAAACATTTTTTGAGACATTATGTTCACAATCATTTTATGAATAATCATATTCAAAATTAAAAAATTGTGGTCACAGTAGAGCTTGGTAGTTAATGCAACACCCCAATAACCCAAGAACGACGAACAATGGTAATGAATGCGCAGAAAAAAGGTACAGCAATGACTAACGGTGCTCTTGCCAGGCAGAAGCAAATCCCCGCTGTGGTATTAAATTCACTTGTTCTCTCTTTGGTCTTCCTAGTATTGTACGTGACTTCCTTTTGCGCGTAAAAGTTACAAGGAAGTATCGAGAAGTGTTAATATGAACAGGAAACTGCGCCTTAAACATAGTAAAGATAAAAGAAATGATTAATTGAAAGGGCAATATCAGCAAATTTTTCGATAAAAATATGCAGTACTTTTTTTAAAATGTTAATGCTAAATGTCTGTAACAGCCCTGCAAACCGTTAAGGACATTCTATTCGAAATGCACGATTACGTGTTAGAACGTAATTCCGTAGACATACGCACGTGAATATAAAGGCGATAATAGTAAAATCCATCGTACTTGAAAGTATTGAAGCACAACAGAATACTGCCCAGTAACACTTTCCTAGTTCAAAATTATTCAGTGCAATTACTACGCTATAATAATAACAGTAAAACATGCATTATCGTTTTATTAAAACAAAAAAACTAACGCAGAAAATGATTTATTGATTAACAGTTTGCACAAAATAAAAACATAGCATTCAGCTCATAATTTTATTTTATCATGTAATGACAAACCGGAGGAAATTTCTTTGAAATTACAACTTCGGTTTTACAAAGCAATCTTCATTTAACACAATGTATGAGGTATGCACAAAAATTTAGAATTACAATTTGTCGTAAAATGTAAATAACTAACATCACAATTGCTCATTTCTAAGAACAGATTTTCCCGTAAACACATATTTTATAGCAAAAAAACAAACTATTTTTTAGAGTTTGCAAAACATTCTCGGCAAGGCTTACTCGGAATAGAGAATGAACGAATATCTGCGAAGATTCAATCGTAATCACCTACTTGCTCATGTTTTATGCGCAACTCAATTGAAATTTGTCAAACATTTCCAACTGCTTTATCGCACTTCCTCTAGCACACCAAAACTTCTCGACTGCCAGGGGATTCGAACAAATTCATGTCATCAAGCGCTCTCGGGCTTAAATGGAAAAATCATTAAGAATGTGATGCAAACGTTGGTCAGTTACATGTCAGAACTGAGGGGGGTATTGTCCCCTTCCTCCCCCTCCCGATCGGCTATTCCTGGGCAGTAATTGTTCACGTGCGTACGGTTCGTTGGAAAAAATTATACTCGTATCAATTACTACATATTTCACAATTTATATTAAACTACTTTTGTACGGTAAAGTGTAGTAATTAATTACTTCTGAAGAGGTCCAGCCGCTTCAAACTCATATGAAGGCCTGATCGCTGAAGATTAGTGTTCGGAAATGTGAGAATGCTTGTAGATTTCATTCCCTACTAATAACCTTTTAAAAACGTTTATTGAAGTAAATATTTTTCAGGACTACACGACAATTATTGCATGTGATATAAGTGATACACATCATCAAAGGGCGAGTTATCTTTCGACATGTTCTAACCCGATTCCAATGAAGGTCTGCTCTTCACGCGGCAGAAATATTTGCCGGGCCTCCTCACACGAAGAGGGAAATTCGGGCACCGCCGCCCAGCCATCTGATTACCGGAAGCGCCTCCAAACTCGTTGGAAAGCAGGTCGAGTGGTCCCCGCAGTCGTTCTGGACCAGCAAGGTCAAGGAAACGTCTGAATCGCAACAAATGAGACCACAATCCCAGTAGCACTGACCGAGGGGAAGTGTGGATGACGAATTGAAATGCTATGTAGTGAAATGGAATCTAGTTGTCGTTGAAATAACGGAAGGAAAGAAGAAAATAGTCTCGCGGATATGTGAATATGCAGTATGTACACTACTAATTTCCAATTAGGAAGGCCACTCATTTCCTGGGACAAATTTCTCCTATTTCGGGTTTTCCAGTACTTCTTAAAATCGTTTCCTGATCAAATTTTTAATTTCACACAATGTAAAGAAAACAGCCAGGATGATTGCCTGATCCACGCCTCTCTGATTTCACCACGAGAAAGTACAAATTAACAATATTTTCTCAAATGAAAATTGAACAAAAAATAATTATAATAATATAAATATAATTAATAAATAATAATTGTTTTTAAGGAATAATATTTAGTTTTGCAAGCCTCTGAAAATAATATGTGAAATCTTACAATTCTTCTACCAATTCCCTGATTTTTCTGGGAGTTTTTCAGAGCAATAAAATTCCCTGATTTCTCCCGCTTTTCCACGTTTTTCACATTTTCCAGAATGTGCCCAGAAATCTAAGAAAAATTATGCAGCCTACGGCCTTTAAAGAGGTGCCTATGGTTTCGTTAGATATCCGGAAACTCGAGAAAACTCCAAACACAATTGCAACAGTTTAGATTTTGAGTGAAAATGCAAATGTTTAACTGTTTTATTCTGCCTCTTCCCGTCCTGTGCGTCCCGACTGAATTCTCATACTCAGAGTGACAGTGGTTACGACATCATGCTGGTGCAACATGCATCATAGCGACACCAACGCTCCAACAAAGAGGCCGGCCGCCTTTAAATATTATTGCTATTCACATGTGTTATGGGACAGCAACTTTTTTGACATTGTTGGTGCATAAAGACCTGTTGTACGTATATTTAATATACTATGTCATTGCAAGTTTCATAAAGAGTATTTTTCTTAAAATATTTAATATGTATTTATTCGAGAGTAATTTACTTCTTGTTCTTCGGCATTCTGCGGGCTACTTTTTGGAAAACCAATTTGTGTAGTTTGGTTCAACAGTATTATTTATACTGTCAGCCGCTCGTGTGGTGTAACAAAACATAATTAATTAGATTGTTTTTTTATTTTCTAATATTATATTTGTTATAAATAAATTCTCACGTATTATTTTTTTATTTCACATAAGTAATACATTATACCACAAAATAATAACAATACAAAATACCGGTCCGCAAGAACATTTCGCATTTCGTAAATCATTGTTTCAACATGAAGCTTCATATTGAAACCCAACTTCCAATCACCAGGCCATGAACTGTGCGTTACATTGCACAATTCTGGTACTCACAGTGAGTAAGCTTTGGTATTTATTAATAATAATAATAAAAAGTTCCTTTTAATAAAATTACACGAATATCAAATAGTCAATTTAATATTATGAAGAGATTCTGCACGTTTCTGACCGGTTCAGCGGATCGGGCGACCCAGAAGATAACTTTATTGTATTAGATTTAAGAAGAGAATTACAAGGATTATAAGATCCAAAAGGAAACCATTTTGTACATTATGGCTTAAGAATCAGGACTCGAGCCCAACGAAAAACATGAAAATCGGGTTTTAAGAGAGATCACATCGCGTATGAAACACGCACAATAATACGCGTGTGGCGCATTGCATGCGAGGCTGCTGATTGTATCATAGAATTCTCTTCAAACTTCTGCGTATTTAGAATTAAATCAGTTTGATGCACCCCTGAGAGACAATTCCCTATTCAGAAGTAGCACATTAACGTTTGTGGTGTGTGTGGTGTTTGACAAATGATACAAAACAAGTGCTCTTTCATGAGCATATTATTATATAGAAGTGATAATGATAATAATTTCTTTTTAACGTGTCCCGTCTCAGATAAAGCACGTGACACAGCTCTGTAGCTATTATTTTCTTCACCCATGATTTCTAAACAGTTGGAAGCGAGGGGCTTTTACAACACGACTGGAGCTGCATTACCACTAGGGGTCTCAGTGACACACACGTTTATTTTCCCCATCCCCATCCCCCTCACTCTACTAGTCGCCGCCCGCCGCGCCCCCTTCCACACCCACTTACGTCATTGCGCGTTCCTCCAACTGTCGACGCAGCGAGTGTGGTTGCTTTCCCAGCTGACACCGCGCTCCTCCACAGCCTCTACGTATCCGGCTGCGTGCTTTCGATGTTCGCCCACAGTAATTCATAACACATGAAAACAAACTGGTTCAGAACTGGAGAATATTAGGGAAACCGTTCACAAAAAGTACACCGTCTGCGATAACAAATAATAATTTAATGTTCTGGGGGTTACAATTTTTTTCTTTCTTGAAATATGTGGAAATGAATCATTCTCCTCTTATTAGCTCGATAAACAGTATAGAATTTTGTTGTTTATTGTTGCGTTTATTATTAAAAACAGAACAGTCTATTATGCCTGTTTTCTGAATACATCAGTTATCTAAAGTTGAACTTAATAAATTTTCTAATGCCTTTCAATTTTGAGGGTAATGATTAAATTGGAGTTAAGTTAATACATAAATTAACACATCTATGTTCATTATCGAATTCATCGTACGAAATATTTGTCGAAGAAAAATTAATGTTATCGACCAGAATATTGAAATATCGGTAAACGATATTTAGCTACAAACACAAGTTTTTATTGACCATTACAAACAACATCTTCAGTTAAGTCCTAATAATTGACCAGTGAATTATTATCAACATTATCAAAAGTAGTAGTTGAAAACCAAAAACCTTCATTGATTGTACAGGACTGAAGAAAGCAGTCGCAGCTATCTTCAAATTTCGGCAAAACTACTGAGTTGAAAAACTATGGTCCATCGGACGAAGTTGCAGCAGTAGATTCGAAATGGATAAGACCTCGGATTCGAATTAAGACATATGCGTGCTGAATACTGTGATACAGATTTTTTTCTGACGTCTAGCACGCAATCCCGGCCGCGCGCTCAGGATAGTCTACAATGAAAAATTGTTCTGGATGAATTCATTTTGTATGGCTGCTTATGAGCTACCATACACGTCCGGAAGTTTTTCACAATCAGTGACAATATTTGTGAATGGTAGTTTGAGTGTGTAACTTTGATAACACATTTCTGGAAGATAAATATGGAAAATCCTACATTATGACCACAAACTATAAGGCTGAAGGCTGGTTCGTGGGGGCTTGGTAAGTGGAAATTAATAAAACCGTTGTTACAAGTACATTATTTCTTCCCCGATGTGGCTACACGTTCGCGTGATACGTAGGTATGGACATATTTGGGATTATCTCTTCATCTCTCATCATCACTCTATCACCTCATAATTCATCAACCAAGGCGCAACAGCCTTGTTTTTATCAGGGATACGGTTGAAAAGCTGATTCCCGAATTAAACGTGTTAATCTCTCCTGGATAAATATGACTGGACGTCCAAATATAACGTAGCGTGAACATATATGGCCGATACGCATATATAAGAATAAAAATAATGTTAGTATTTTTGTAAAGAAATTGTATTTCTCATCATCGAGAATTTATTTTGATGACTGAATACCGGATGCGTAGAGGGAGAGACAAGCGCAGTAAAGCCATCGAGGCATACTGTTCAGAAAATATCGGGTAGTGTAATGCGGGCTAGGGACCGTAATCGGCCAGATATTTGTTTTCGCAGCATTGGCGCTCTAGTGTGCTTTCTTTCATGTAATATGAATGTTTTTATTTTTTATTATTTTTTTTGGCGGATGCTGCCTGTCGCAAAGCTGTACTTAGATTTAAACATAGCTCAGTTGACGTAAATCAACTGTTAGGGTGACATCCTATCGGAAAGTTGAAATTCACCTTAGCGACGTCACTAGCTCCCGGTTGGATGACACCGTAACAGCTGTTTATCTGTCAAATAAAGCTTTAAATAGGGAGTTTGTGCCACCTCGAAAGCTAAAACACTATCGATCTTCTGGAAATGCGCAGATCACGTTTCGGGTCACTTTGTTGCATCAGTGCGTGCGCAGAAGATCGATAATACTGCCCGCTATGGCGTGCACAAACTCTTTAGAAAACCGAAGTATAGCAAGTCGATATTTCTGAGGTGGCCTACAGCGTAGCCGTCTCCCTCCTCTACGTGAGCACAGATGCTCGCCCGGCCTACTTCTTGGCGTACCGCTTGGTAGTCGCCACCGTAATTGGAGTGGAAGTGCGGGCTCTTTCCTGGGGTGGGGGGGGGGGCGGCACCGGAAGGACGCGCGGGAGCCGGTCGGATCGCTTTCCGCGCGCCGCAAGTGGAACGGGTCGCCGCGTCCAACGCGCGCGGAAGCGGCGCGAGGCGACTCGACTCGACTCGCGCTCAGTCATTGGGTCAACGCCCACTCTCTCGCGCGCGCGTCCGCCCGCCCGCACTCCGCCGCCCGCTCTGGAGAGGTCCCGCAGCGCTCGCGTGGGCAGTCGACCGGCTGTTCAAAATAAAAATATCGATGTTGAGTACATCGGCGATCGAGATTCAAAGTAAACAATATAGATGTTAATAATACATCTGCGAAAAACCATCGACGTTTTTAAACATCGATGTTTTAAAGCTGTGTAAAGTAACTCGTAATATTAAATTCGTGCGCAAGAGAATATAATTTGACTCTAGCCATAATTATTAATGATCGCTATAATCACAATCAACAACATTGAGATTGCGAATCACAGCAATCACAATCAACCTCAATCACAAAGTCAGTTTAACTTCTGAAACTAATATTCTCGCCTTCTCGCCTATCCAGGGATATAAGAGATAGATCGAGGGTAATTATAAAATGAAGGATGGTGACTGAGGAATGGTGGGAATGAGTCACAGAAAAAAAACATCGCGAATACTTCACCGCCAATTTCACATCAATCAATTGGGAATTAAACCCCAGAAGTATTCTTCCTCACCCTTCAATATATTACAAAAAATAGTCTGTGTCCTCCTTGACTAGGTAAGCCATACCTGCATTTTAAATGGAGGAGGAGTTCTTAGCAGCTTTTCAGTACATGTCACAGAAAGTAAAGTCCCGCAGGGACTTAAGGACGGCTGGGTTGTTGACAGAGATAACAGACACATCACGCCTTGTTGTTGTTGTTGTTGTTGTTGTTGTTGTTGTTATTGTTGAACCATCCATTTTGAAGGCGTAAGCCTCCACTGGCGGCGTGTGGCTTTCCCTGATCCCTCAGCTGGCGTTGCAGGGGGGGGGGGAGAGAGAGAGAAAAATGTCTCAGCGAACATATTCCATTGCATCCCGCGGTCTACTTTTCACATGCCACTCAAACCCCAAAAAAGACCAATTCGCCCGATTGCATCGCGTTCGCATTTTCTCGCCTAGTACAGGGTATCAGTGCTTCGAAGATCGCAGAAGGTATTCGAAGAACACAAAAGAGGAAAATAAAGTTTCTTTTAATGTTGTTCACTTTCTCATACTCTTGTAATGCTTAGAAAGACTAAGGATTTTTTAAAATTAAACTGGCTGGAATTTCATTATTATTTTGAATACCATTAATGCATTGAAACCGATTTCTACGTACACCGTAAGCTAATTTAAGAAGTAGGGGCAACACGAAGATGGTCCTCTTAAAATTCCCAGAATTAGAATAATTATGTTTTAATTATTTCTATCCCGTAACACCAGCTGGGGTGCAAAACGGACTACCCTTCTCAGGTAGCCAAAAGTGAGAGAAAATTGACCCAGATGCACGTGTGAGGCGCAACGGGCGAGTCCGGCTCCCAGGGCGCCCGGGATTAAATCCACGCCCCGCCACGGCACAGCGCTGCTTCACTCGACCGCAACCTGACGGCTCAACTCCCGCGAGCGCACAAACAAACAGCCTTTTAAATGCTACGTGAATCAAATGCAGACCATAGATTTGATGCTGCTGGGAATTAGAATTACGAAACGGGGCATTATCGGGGCATCTGAGATGTTAAGCAGATATGGGCATTATCAACACTTATCATTGACCACCGTCTGAAGACATTATACGTTACATATATTTCAAACAATCCTCATGATGAAAAGTATAAATATCTCAAAACTGAAACATAATCCTTTTCTCTACTACACATGCCTATTTTGCTCAGTCAATTGCTCATACAAGTAGACGTTATCATGGATATAATCATTGATATATAAGTATAGAGTTATCATGGATATATAAGTATGTCCGAAGCACTCGTCTTTTATTGATTGATTCTTCCGGACACATCAACTATTTTGGTCATTAGTCTTGTTAGTGAAGTCTCGGGGAAGGTCCCTCGTCCTTCCCCCCTCCCTGCGCTGGATGACGACATCCGATGCCGATCTCCAGTAGGGACAGTTGCTAGTAGGGCTAGTTCCAGAGTGGTCTCCCGACATGTGTGGAACGAGTGTGTGCGTGTGTGAATAAGGGAGAGAAAAGAAACAACGCGCGCGGTATGAGGGTACTGCGGTATTCACCTGGGATTGATCGGATAAAGGGGGACGAAAACCACCGACCAGAGAAGCCGGTCGCGAGAATTCTCCTCCAGACAGGCTGAACCCAAAATAGATATTTAACAAGTGTCGAAAATTCTCCATCGACGAGGCTCCAACCCTAGGATCTCCCGCTGCAGAGACAACGGCTCTGAGCTAACTCAGCCCAAATATGCTTATCTGCTAATCGTGATATAGAAAGAGTACTATAAGAAGGAATCGCTTTGACAGCTGCTGCTTGGACATTGCTGGCGATATAACTGCAAATTACGTACATACACTCATTTATCAGGGCATTCGTATACAGTTAGCTTATTTGTAAATTACTTCATCACTATCTCTTGCAATGGATGTATGACTTTCATGTGTTTCCCGACCTGTAAAAGTAGTCCTTAGAGTAATTCCTCTATATAACGTCTGAACCACAGTTATTGGACATTACGAAACATCGCAGTGAGATTGCAGGGGCTCCGGCCACCGTAACGCAGAACGGTCGGGCGCGGGGCATTGCAGGGAGAGGCGACTTGGGGAGGGGATAGTCGGAGGAAGTGATAATCGCGGCCATTGAGGGCGCAACGCCGCTGCCAGGAAGGGGGCGGCGGCAGCGGGGCTGGCGCTGGCGGTAACGAAGCTCGCGGGCGACTAATGTGGAGGCAGCGCGCGTGACTGCGGAGCAAGCACGAAGGGAAAAACGGAGGCAACAATTCGCTACATATGCCCATCTACGAATACTTCAACGAAACGGCGGCGAATAATACACAAAAAAGAGGAACTATGCCAAAGGAGCTGATGGAATAGATATTGAAATGAATTAATTTTGAAGAAAATTAGGCAGGAAAAGAGGAAAATGATAAGCAGGCCCGAATAAGAACGAATAGCACATTTAATGAGAAATGCAAGAAGAGAAGGAAGAGAGAGAACGGAGGACGAAGAGCAGGAAAAAAAGATGGAAGAGAATCAATGAGGAAATCGAAAAAAAGAGAAATTATAGAAAACGAGCAGGAAAAAGGAGAAAAAAAGGAAGATGGGAGAGAGAGGAAAGGTTGAGAAGGAAAGGTGTATGGACACGAGAAAAATCGCCAATTGAGTTGCACAGCCATGTAACATCAAACGAAAGGATTCTCTACATTGAATGGGACTGCAACAAATCGCCCTCAACGGAAGCGCCTGGCCCGCCAAGCTCGCCAGCTCGCTTTCCCGATAGCGGCGAGGGAGAGAGAGAGCAAGACAAATCTGTCGGGTACACATCACGAGCCAGGCGCACATCTCGAGGGGAGACAGTAATGGAAGAACGAAAAGAAAGAACATCAGGAAGATGGAGAGAAGAAGAGGAGAAGGACAACGAAATAAGTACGAGAAAGTTCGAGATGTATGAAAATAAGTAATACGGAAAAATAGAGGAGCAGTAAAAAGACGAGAACAGTGAGAGGCAATGGAGAGTCGCAGCCTCTCCAACAGAGCCGTTGCACAGAGAACGGAGTGTATGTTTCTTTCTCTCTGGCCCTAGCAAGGTACCTGACTACACAACCGACTGACCGACACGCCAGCGTCGAATACCCGGCAATTGGAAACATCGCTCCCGCTCTCGATTTCCCGCCCCGAGAGCGAGACGGCGCGAGTCTCGAGAGGCGGAGCGCGCCGCAGGAGGGGGACGGCGGCGGAGGGAGCAACGAAGGCAGCTCCAGGAGCCCTGCCGCCCGGCGCGCGGGGGGCGCTCTGATAGATCACATCGTCGCAGGGAGCCCTCTGGCGGAGACGTCAATGGGCCCCCGCCCGCTCGGCGCGACTCCTCTGTAAAGAGCGCTGCTTCCCGTGCAGGCGGGCCGCAGACGAGCGCATCCCTAGCGCCGCTGACGTCTCTGCCCCACCCAGGGAGAAGGATGTCGCATTGACGCTTTATAGAGCTGGAATGCTTTGCTACGCACGGCGACTGTTTTCCGATTTAGGAAAGGTGCACACAGTATTGAGGGAGGTAACTAGGGAGAGGATTTCTATGCCATACAAATCTTGAAATATGCTATTAAAGAAATGCATTTATGACCTAAATATTCCAAAATATGCAATAAAATGTAAAATATTTTATTACCTGCATGAACCTTTTTTAATAATATTCAGGAGAAGAATGCTTGAAATAAAAAGATATATTTATGTGCAAACATAATATAATGCACCTTATTATGCGAGAGAAATAACTGAAGTAAATATTCACCTTAGTGAAGTACATTGTATGTCTTGTTGCATTTTTTCTGTCTAGTTTAAAAATAAATCAAGAAATAGTCTACATTTTCACTGGTATTTTATCATCTATAGAAAAGAAGAAAAAATGCAAACTGTGAGAAGCTCATTCTAAGCAATGAACGCTCACAAATAAATAGTAGATTCTACGAAAAGATGAAACGTTTTACAGATAAGCCTCTATTTGAACGAAATATACAAAATATCCCCCTCTAATTATACAATATGCTCCAAAAGGAAAAATCATCCAAATATACACAAATGTGCACTAACATGATTGTCTACATAGCATCCAATTCTAACTAACCGTCAAGAAATTTCATTTAGCTATGATCTGAAGAAACGGACTTAAATATGCAAATTCTTAGAAACCCGCTCCCCAGAGAGAACTCTTCGTCTCTGTGGCATCCGAATTGGCTTCGTCATCGCTTTGTTTACTGGTAAGATTTTGAAGGTTCATAGAAGTTAAGGATATCAGAATACTCTGTATTACCTAAGATTATTTCAGTCAAAATTATAATATCGTGTTTACGTTTCCTATCAGAACTGACTTAGAGAGATAACTTTTTCTACTGAGTTCTGAAATGACGTAGATGCGCAGTATACTTTTCACTTAGATCTCTGAAATAAAAATTAATGCAAGTAATATTTTCACTAATGTTTTTCTGGTTACATGTACAACAATTTCAATGAGATTGGTGATGAAGAACAAATTAATGTACTGAAATTAGAAACGACATATTGTAATATAATTAATAACTGAATTACTCATTTGATTAATTTAACACTTATGTATACATATGACATAAGAGCTTAATAATTGGGACATTTAGCATGGGTCAACCCGATGAGAAACTAATAATGATGATTACTTACCTCCTAACACATTACATGAACAGTATATTAACAAAAACATCTGCTGGAACAAATGATATATGAATATAGAATGACATTCACAAAATTCAAACGACATTACGGTAATCCACTATTAATTATGTTGCTCGTCGGAAAAAATTAGTACCACTATTCTTCCACCCACCCCACGGTTCCTCAATTAGGGTCGACCTGAGCGAGCCACACCTCTCGCCAAACAGTCATTTACTCGGACAATAGCGCGGGCGGAGGTGGGGCAGGAGGACGAGGAGGGGAGAGGGAAGGGGTGAGAGGGAGAATGCGAGGGAGGAGGCCGCGCGGGGCAGCGAGCGCACTTCCGGCGCAGGGGGAGGGGGCGGAGGGGTCCCTGTCCTTCACACTCTGCTGCCGCCCCTCTAGCTGCGCCCGCCGGCGACTCCTACGCTGCCCTGCACCGCGAACGTCGCTCAGTCGCATTCTTTGGAAGAGAGCATTTTTTTTCCATGCCAGAATTTGGAACAGTTCACTTGTTCACGAGCAGTCAGTCAGTCTGTCGGCCAGTCTGTACTTGGCGCGACAGCGCGCGAACGTGCCACGGCCTACCAGCAGCGTCCCGGCCTCGCGGCCATGGGTTAAGAGGGTACGTGTGGTTAGCACGAACATTTTCTCCCGCCGTGTTCTTGTCTTCTCAACCTGAGAATTGAGTTTTGTCATTGTTACGCAGAAAAAAATACGGGGTCATTGCAAGGAAAACGCACACTATAATCTTGCATGCTACTCTTGCATGACCGGGAATCGAACCTGCGGTCGCGTCATGGAAAGCGAGCACACTGACCATTGAGCAAAACCGGGAGGGCGTTCACGAGCGGTATCGTACGTAATTCTCACATCCTCTTTACAAATTGATATCTACCCACTATAGCGTCTTTATTTCAAAGTACACACGAATTAAAACATTATTTTCAACAGCACATTTTTCAAACCAAAAAGTCATCGTTTACATATGAATATTCATAGTAAAATATGTATTGACATCTATTCTGATTCTTGGTCAATAATTGCCAACAATGTGGCGTAATTATGAGACTTCGCAACGTTCCTTCTTCAGCAAATTTGTTCTCTATTATTTCTACTTTCTAGTGTCGAGGTTATCTATTACAACACAAAATGTCTACATGTCTTTATCAAGCACATATGTACACAACCTCGCCTCAAACTCCTCTCCAGTCGACTGAATAATGACATCTGAAAAAAAAAACAATCTGGTATTCTTAAGTCTCCTACTTTGAACACAGTTGGCCTTCTCAGTTTACTATCAATACTCAATCAAACAGTAAGTCACACGATCACAAAGTATTAAATACACAATTAGTTTCGAAATTTCTTAAACTTGTACACTTACTGTTATAATATCTGAAAAGAGGGTACAAATCTGTGACATGTCAAGTGAATTTCGATGTACAAAGCGCAGTCTTTTAGGCTCTGGTTTAATGTGTTAGGCACCATTGGCCCCGAGAATCCAGCGGGAACTTGAAACAACTGAAGCAACGAGGGAAATTTGCGTCGCAGTACCCGATGCGATCGAGTATAAAGGAATTCAGAGTGACCACAAGAAAAATAATTTGACAGCGAAAGTTAAAACAGTGATGCTGCAATGAGAAACGTATAGCATGAAAGCAATGTATTAGCGTTGACTTCCTGTCAAAGAAAATGGATATAACATGATCTGCTAAATTTTTTGCAGAAAAAAACTAAGATATCTACATTATTTTCACGACAGACAATGTTAGTTTTAGAAGTTAAAACGCTGAAAAAACATCTAAATATTTCCAAAAGCTAAAATTCAATGACAAAACTCGTGTTTATATGAAATTTGTAATTTTTTTTATGAAGCATAAATATAACACAATTACTTTTTTATGCTGCTGTTACAAATTATCACTGCATTTTCCTTTCCATCATTAAGGTATTTAATCAAATAACAAGCAAAGTGCGTAAATCATCTTCAGGAAAATTAAATTGAGTCTGGTCTTAAAACTGGTATCTTGACGACGCCAGACTACGAAAAGAAATCAATCGCTCCTCTTGAAACTTCTTAAAGGAGTTCGTAAAATGAGTTTACTTCTCTCTGGCGGCTTTTAGGATACGACGTTATCGTCAAAGGGAAGGCGGCTTTTAGTAAAAAAAATGTTGAATTTGCTCGATTTTGGTTTGAAAACTGCTCTTACTTCTGGAACCACTGAACTCCCACGCAGGTTCTTAAAAATGTATTATTTTTAACTCGGAAATGATTGCCTGGGGATGTTTAGGAGTGACATCCAAAATTAACCTTAAATATTTAAGATGTCGGTAGTCGCCGAAATAATAGCCGTAGAATGGGGTGCTATTGCCACGGTAACTCGTTGATGGGGGACTGAGGTAAAAAATATGGTCGGGCGTGGTGACCTGAATATTTGTGAATAATGGCTATTTATTCAAGAAAACTCGTTCTAAAGCAACTGTTTGTTGGAAATAAGTTGACTACAGTTTAAGGAAGTTATTAGGTATGTTATTACTTACAGTTATAGTGAATAGATCACAAAATCCGAAGAAATTAGGAGTTGGTCTATTGCGGTTAGTCGAACATTGTTTATTATGTTGAATTATGAAATAATACAAATTCTTAAAGTTGAAATTTGTCTTATTTATTCAAGAAGCGACACCATCTTCGGAGAATGAAAGTTTCAGCGGTAGCTGATAGGAAGTTATCAATGAAATTGAAGACGTTCAGTTACTTAACGGATGGAGCTGTGCGTGTTATCAAGAAAGTCGTTACAGTTAATTAATACTAATGATGACAAACGATAGAAATAAATCATGAATTATAATTGATATATTCGCGAAATAAATTTTCACGTCTTCAATTTTAGGACTGAAGACATTTTTGTGACTGGACTATCATGGACCATCGTGCTTTCCTTCTGAAGTTAAAGCTAAGAAGATATTAATTGCCCTTCCAACTTAGATCGTCCATCGTTCTAAATGATGTGTTTTCGGAGACCATCGGAGGATTTGTTGAGTTTCAAATAATTCAAATTCAACGTATTCCAAATCAATGCATTTACGTATACGATTGAGCTAATCTCAAGTTTTTATATCGACAATATTCAAAGAAATTCATTTGCGTCCAGAATGAAATTAAGCACTAAATTTTCCAAATATTTGACACTCGGGACTGTAAACTCAGAGTTTTGGCTAACTGGTGAAAGAAATATACGCGTTTATATCAAATTCTTGATGACATTTATCACAAGAGATTGTAATCAGTAACCGAACGAAAACCGGAGAATAATGAAACAATGACGGAAGAAATTAAGCTTGTTTCGAGACAAATACCAAAAGGTAGTATAAACTTTTCATCACCTATCTATGAACTTTCCTCCCACATGCAACTTCTTGAAATAGCTGTGAGCATCAGTAGTTGAAGTTATCAACGGCGAAGTGTTTGGCGAAACGGCTCCTTCACTTCAGTACCATTCCCATGCCGAGCAAGGCTCTTCCGGGCTCCCATCCAGCACGGGAAAGTCAGTGAATGGGAAACGCTCTCCATGACTCGGCTCGAGACTGCTGCCCACGTGGTCTGCGTCCCACGCGGCCTTCTGAGCGTAAGGTGGCGCGAAGCGGGACGGGGCGGGGCGGGGCGGACGGCCGGAAACGGGCAGGGCGGGGGGAGGCGCGGAGGGGAGGGGAGGGCGGGCGGGCGAGCGAGCGAGGCGGCGGCGGGCGGCGCGAGCGAGGCGAGGCGAGCGAAGCGAGGCGAAGGCGAGCGAGCGAGCGGGCTTGGCGAGCGGGGCGGGGCGGGCGGCGCGGAGAGGGCGGGGCGGGGCGGAGTGGGTGGCGCAGGTCGCCGACCATGCGATGAAGGCCTTTACGCGTCGCGGACGCGAGGCCCGCCTTGGGCGAGCCGCCGGGAGCATGTCCCGTTGTTGGCGATGAGTGACCACGGCGGTGGGGGTGGGAGTGGGGGCGGCGCCGGAAGCGGCTTCACAGGCAGAGTGAGTGCGGGTGGTAGTGGGAGAGGAGCTGCCAGGGGGACGGGACGGGACGAGGAGAGGTGTCTGGGTGCGGCGACGAGGGACTGAGGTTCAAATTCAATTTTATTGATGCAGGAAAGTAGAAATATATTTTTTCTAACGCATTACATTTTAATTGAATAGAGATAGCAAGTGTTTCAGCGAATGCTAAATTCTATTTTAGTTAATCGAAATTGTTTTGAATTATTTGTATGCATTCTTCCTTTGTACAGAGTTCATGGAACAGGTCACTTTTAAACACTCAAATTTTGAAATATGTATATTCTAATACAGTAATCCGTGAAAATACAAAACAAATCAAATTACGATTTAAAATATATTTTCAATCACCACACTGAATCAACAATTTTTACTTTTCCGATTAATTTTAATGTTTTTGTATAGAGAAAATATTGAAATACTGCGGCAAAAACTGCGCTTTTACGCCACGAAAAATATTGATACCAAAAAGTAGATAATTCTTGTTACTAAAAGTTGTAAATTACTTCCTCTAACACGCTGCGTAGTCAGAACTCATGTTTTGTGATTCCACTGAACCGAAAAGGGCGAAGCCCCCCAACGACTTCTTCGAACGTTCCTCAAAAACAGTTTGAACTTTTTTTCGTTCTACTTTTTGAAGAAGAGCAAATTACACTTATAAAAATGGAGCAGACAGTTAAATTCAACAATTTTGAAAAATTGCATAATTCAATTTCTTCTGAGACTTCATACAATCTTGAAGCCAGAGATCTTTCTTATTAATAATAACTATTCTTTCTAAAGAAACATCTTTCACTCTGCTTAAAATAGGAGAAGTTTTCGCGAAATTTGGGGAGAAATAAAGGCAATTTAAAAAATAAGATTTCTCAAATACGGCTCCAAATTTTTTTAAACTTTTTGAATTGATGAAGCTAAGTGCACTAAACAACACGACTTTAATGTTATTTTGATGAAATATTCTACAATTTTAAAAATTACACAAATGCATGTTCAATTAGTATTATAATTTTACACAACCGTTGCAAATAATGCAAGAAAAAACGTGCTAGTTTATTTCAAAATGGTCAGAATATTCAGAATATTTTCGAATTCAACAAATTCCAAGATCACCCAGAAGCTCTTGAACTGTTATTCAATTAACGCGTTGTTTTAGTTATTGAACAGTTGCTGGTTTTCGCTGATAGAGAAGGAATGGCCAGCGTGCACCAATGCGCGCTGGTTAAGCCAAAGTCCGCTTCGGCCGAAGCTCTTTGTACGAATCGCCGCGTGGCCCGCGCCTGGGTGGGTTGAGCCGGAAGTCGTTCGCCTTAGAAACCGCGGGCCTTACACACCGTGCCTCTCCGCGGGCCAGCACAGCCACATGCGATATCCCAGGGGAAATGCAGGAACGGTAAGTATTTAGCAAGTTGTCAGGAAAACAATCCTCAGGACTTGTGTTGCAGTCAAACGTTTGCTGTGGGGAAAGTGAACAAGTGAATATTTTCCAAAATAAAATTACAAACAAAAATGATAGTCATTTTTCGTGTAACGCTAGCTCATTACCCGGCCTGGTCTGGGTATTTATTCCCCCTCTCGCATTATGTGCTTTTCTCACCTTGTCCACTTCCGCCCAGGAACCACAAAGGGAAATATTTTGGTGATACGCAGAATAGAACAAAAGTAAAGAATAAAAATGTTATATTTTTGTGAAATTCTCCCAAACAATGAAACATAAATATTTAACTCTTCTAGCAACTAACAAGCATGTTTCTAGGACTTTTCGCCTACGATTACTTAACAAGTAACGTAACGAATTTATTTTTTCAAGGTAACTCCTTAACAAAATAATTCATTCCGGAGAGAAGTACAAAAAACTCATAAAGCTTCCATACGCCCACCAGATGTAAAATTCGTATATACGAGAGAAAAACCTAATTTCTCTTGCGTTCTTCCAGAGTGGGTGGGCACATACTTTGTCCTTTACGTTCCGCGCCGAAATATTTAAGGCATCGCAGGAGGGAACCTCATTTAAAATTTAAAAGAAAAGCGAGCGGGAGAGCTTAAATTGGAACAGAGCGAGTAATTAAATTCCTCTTAACGGAACAATTGGAGGACGCGGTGGCCACCCGCCCCCAGCTCAGCCAGAAGCTCGGCGCTGGCTACTGCTGTCCCTGCCGCAGCCGTGCCCACTGCCCAACGCGCGGTGCTCGCGCTCCCGACAGACGCCTTCCCTGCCCATCAACTGACTTTCTCACCTCCCCACCGCCCGATTCGCCCTCTTCACTCCCCACCGTTCCGTTCCGCCCCGCCCTTCCTCTCCCCGCCTTTTCTGCTCCACTT
>BOPP01000013.1:14737387-14795870 GCA_017312745.1 Gryllus bimaculatus | reverse complement strand
CGCGGCGCGGCGCGGCGCGGCGTAGCGGGCGCACCGGACGCGCGTCCCGGTGGCGTGAAGCGTAAATTAAACAGGATGAAGGGGCAACCCGCCGCGCACCGCAACGCGCGCGCTCTCCGCTGCCTACAGGCCGCCGCGCCGCAAGGTTCGCTCGTCCCTTAACCCACAGACATCGCTCATTTACTGCAACAGTGCCACAACACGTTTTCAAGAGAGTTCTGTGGTACATGAACGCAACTGCTTTCTCCCAAATCAAGGATGTCATTGAACAAAGAGAACTTCAAAAATATTGTTTTTTGTAACCAATAATTTCTTAGATACAAATTTTAGTTATGCCATTGTTGCAACAAATGAACATGAACTCTCATCACATACGGCATCATGCGCGAATTGCATATTCTATGATACATATTCGATTACCAATGCCTTCCCGATTAAAGGTCTAAATTTTTGCCAATCCCACCGGCGAGAAGTGAAATAATAATAATAATAATAATAATAATAATAATAATAAATAATAATAAAAAAGAACATACTTAACATAACAATGAAGGAACAAGTTTGTAAAATATCGGTCTTCCGAAAAAATATATCTATTCTTTCTACATTCTGCTTTACTTTCATTACTTATTATTGCAAAGAAATCAAACTGTGTACCTGGAATAATCTGCTTGCGTACTTAAAAACGAATGAATTATTTATATTTTGAATACATGATGAAAAAATGAAAAGAATGAATTGTTTTATAACAATGTTATTTTTTTTCAGGCCGGTTGAGATATACAAATAATATATTTCCTGTAATTCTGACATCTGGCATCCATTAAAACTATATTTTAAAGTACTTCATCAAAAACGCTGCATTGGTCCGCCCGAAATAGAAAACTCAAATTAGATTTTAGCCACATCAAATTTTGATAACAGGGATAGTACTTTAACGAATAGAAATACTGTAAAGCAGAAAATTCCCCGATATCATTTCTCTACGTACCATTATCAGTAACTAAACGAAATGTGAGGTAAAATGTCAACTTATTAAAAAATTCGTGTTTTCCTCCAAAGATAAACAAGGAATAAATAGTACACTGGTCGTCGCGTTTCTGTGGACAATGATCCTTCACGAAGCAGTGAACTCGTGATGCATAGCCTACTAACACATTCTCACGACCGGAAATTCCGTTCCACCAGCGCATATGTCAACAAAGACGAAACTCCGCCCCAGAATTGCCGCTCCCGAACGTTGAAGTTCGAGTATACAGTCGTTAATCATTTGACGAAAGCGTCAAACATAAAAGCAATTAAAGTCGAAATTGTCATCATCTTATCCGGAGACAATCCCTTATTCACAGCGGCAGTGACCACTACATCTTGCCAAAATCATTAGCTTATTCTAAACGACTCACTAAATGCGTAGTGACCGGTGACATATTTACTACTCGCAATTCCGATTTCGGTCAAACTATGCGGCATTGGTGGATGATTTGATGAAGGCGAATAAGCTTTGCGGGCAATTTAACATCTACAGTCATTAGCTGCTATGGAAAATTATCTTAACACAGAAAAGCTGCGACAGTAATCGGAAAAAATATTTTTTAATGTAAAGTAAAATGCGAAAAAAGAGCCAGATGACTTAAAATCTGATAAACAGAAAGCATGTGACAAACCATCTCTCAGTTTCAGTACAAATTATAAATTGTATTTTTTCCGTAGGAATTTACGTTTACGGAGCGAGGATTTGTCTTTACGATGTATCTCTTCTGGAAGCGTCAAGGCAATGCATTGGTCGGTTGTCTGGTACCTTACGAGCACTCAATGTAAAGGTCTGCTATGGATCTATTGCAGATAAGGGGTTCCAGTTTGCGGAGAAGATATCCGTGATCTAAAAGGTAGTATCATTTTCATGGACGAGGGTCTTCTACTTTTAAGAAAGTCATCTACACTAAAATTCTTATTTCGGTTGACTAGTTAAGGAAGAGTTTATTTGCTTTACGTTACACTATTTAAAATCTGTATGTATCATTCATAATGTTTGTTATATTTATTACAATATTATGACTATTACGGTGCTCTGTTTAATTCTCGTTGTTTATATGCTTCTCCATTTTGTGATTTCTAAAGCACTCCGAAAGACGAGCATGCTTAATCAAAATGGTAAACAGGTTTTGTCCGTCACTGCCAGACTCCACAAAAACATTCATTGCAACGAACACTGGCCCGCGGACGCACATGATATCATGCTGAACAGCAATCACATGTGAAACTGGATTCATACCTCTCTTCCCACGAAATCCCTCCGTTCCCACGCCTCTTAACGCGGCGGAGCGCGTTTCTCTATCGGAGCACGCGCGGATCCTCGGCAGCCGCTTCAACGCGAGCGAAGCAAAAGCGGAAATGAAAGTGAAGGCGCTTCCCACGATGATGCTGAAAGCCAACTCGATCATTCATGGGAACGGGTTCGGGAAAGGATAGCACAACAGCAGAACGGACATTCACAGCTCTTAATAAATTTCACCTGGAAAGTTCAAGTGCGGATCTGATTCAGAAATCGACGCCCGAGGAGATCATGGTATCGACTGCACCGCCGTAAATATCATTGTCGTCATAAACCTTTTAATAGCAAGTCTTATATTGATGGTTTTATAGTCCACAATCCATGCAAGCAGACACAGTGAGTCATGAGGTTCATCCATTTCTCAATCCACGCCATGCAATAAAAATGAATATTGTAATTATGAAGTTATATTTTTTTCAATATAAAGAAGCTAGAAAACTAAACACATTTAAAAGAGTTAATCAAACGTTTTCTCCAGGAAATTTTGATATTCAGTTTGTTTTAGTAAGCTAACGATTCATTAGATGACAATATAGTTCTTACAAGATGACATGTTAACAAGAACATTTAACAAATTAGGGCTAATACGTATGTATGAAAGATGTATCAAAACGCGAAGACTAACCTAAATTTATATGAATCAGTAAATATTCATTGCATTTGAATTTCAGCAGTCAGTAAGCATTGTACAATCTTTTTTTTTTTAATTTTCAAATAACTATATCAACTGGTGTAATGCACTAAAACGAAACTATGAAAAGAATCAAGAGAAAGAGCAAACAATAAAAGAAAAGACATCAGTGACGAAAGAAAGCGCAGACGTCAGGGCAACGGACTAAATATATGAAGCGGAAAGCAGAATAAAGGAGAAATAAGAAACGAAGAAGTGGTCGGCAAAATAAGCAGAAAAAAAACACCACGACCCAGCAATTTCTTTTTAATACACTGAGGATTCGTCTGGATGGAATAAAGTTTAAAATTAGTTTTCGCCGAACATGTTATTCCAATATCTTTGGATTGAAAGGTGCAAAACACGGAGGGCGAGTGCTGTCGGGGAGAGGAGGGCCGAAGGCGAGGGCGGAGGCGAAGGGTCGGCAAAGGGTCCGTGCCTCGAGTGTTTGTCCCGTGCCTCCGCACCTGAGCGCCCGCTCCGCTCCACGGTGCGACCAAAGGACGAAAGCATGCCAAAAATCTCAAATTAAGCGTCTTTGTTAACCGTTCTGCCTGCCTCCCAGAGGCACAGGAGTTAGAACAATGTCTCCCTAAACCAAAATAGAACAAATAAGAAACTAAGATTTCATATAAAAATTATGAAAAATATCATGAGCAACCCAAAATGACAGAAACTTAATGTTTCTACATTGGGACGCAACTATCAAGAAACTTTCTTTTATTTGAATAACAATTAGTCACGCTAAAAGTTGAATCGCAACTGTCTGGCGTAATGTAAACTTTGAAGCTCATTGTGGAGTTAGTATTGTGAAGTAAAATGTAAAGCTGGTCCCTTGAATCCTTACACCTATGGCAAAATATAAATTGGAAAACTACATAATATAACAAAATTAAGTTTTCTGTAAAATTATTTTCCATCGCTCTGAGAGTGACATTCATTGGATTTGCATATTAAAAATACTCTACAATGATACTATAAAATAATAATAAATGATACTCTAAAATGATACTATACAATATTACTGTTTAAATTATTACGTAATTCGAACATAAATATTTAAATCAATTTTGCCAAGTAAAGGAAAGTAATCGAAAATTCCAGAACTTTTGAGGGAGGCCGTGGTCCCCATACCTCTCCCCCGTCTGGATGCGCTAGTGTATAGAACGCATTGCCCCCTCTCCTTCCTAAAAACCAATAATCGTGATTTCGCCCGAAGTGTAATATTCCACTGTTTCCTCCGCGCCGGCCGCGCGTTCGCCCCTCGTCCTCCGCGCCGGAGCGCCTCAGTGTCTCTGCCCCGGCGCCTGCGAGAGCCTTCGGACAAAGCCACGGGTCGTCGGCTGCAACCCTCAGCAGCGTTGCCACTGTCCTTGCAGCACCGGCGGACACACGACATACTTCATTTCACACACCGCTTGCTGTACAGTAGCGTGGAACGAATAGAGGGGTTTCTCTAAGAAGGGAGCACTTTGACAGATCGAGAAACAAATGACCGTCAAGCAGGGCGTGGCATTGTAAGAGATAGTGATGAAGCCATTTACAAACGAGTTAACTGTAAAGGAACGCACTGACAAAATGAATGTATGGAAATAACTTGCAGTTATCTTGCCAGCAGTAGCTGTCAATGCGGTCCTTTCTTCTTGCAATCTCTCTCCACTACGAGTGAATGTGTTAAATGAATAGCTAGTATATAATGTAAATACATTTTGAAGTAGGTTGTAGAGCTGATAGAAGTCGTTTCCCCCAAAAGCTTGCTCTAGGATCTCTACTATGCTGTTTTTCTGTCCTGCGTAGACCCTAGGAAAATTCTCCCATCATGTGGGCGTATCCTTTAAAGCGCGTTTGGGCGCGAGTGTCATGTGGTGCAGGGGCTGAGTGGCCACGCTGCGTGCGGCTGCGAGCGGTTAGAGCGTCCGGGAGGCGACGCGACGCGACGCGCGCAGACGGCTAAGCGGAATCGCACAGCAGCGTGGGAACGCGAAACGCGCCACTGGGGCTCGCCGGCCACCCCGCGCCCCCGCCCTGACACCACAGCCATCCTGACCGGGGTTTTTGTGGTTTCACTCGGTCATACAGTCGAATGCTGGGATATTTCAAAAGCCCACAATATCGTCGCATCATCGTCATCATCCACCTCGAAATTCAAGGCTTAGCAATCTTTGTCTTACTAAGGGATGCAGCCGAGAAGCTGATCTCTATAATGACACTTAGATCTCTCTGGGAAAAAATATTACCGAGTCCCGGAAGAGGACTTGTAGCATGGACAGAAATGGGCTATAAGCAAGTAATACTTTACGTTATAACAATAATAATAATAATAATAATAATAATAATAATAATAATAATAATAATTCAGTACTGAGTGTGGAGGCTCAGCCCGCAAAGCCTGCTCTTCCGCCTGACCACTGCTCCTTTCGCTCCGCCGCTCTTCCTGCCGTCGCCCTCCCCAGCCCCGGCGGCCGCCCGCTCGCGCCCTCCCGCTTGAACGCTGCCTCCGGAACGCGCTTCATTAACTCATCCCGTGGATGAGCCGCACGACGCCCGGGTACACACGGCCGTAGGGGCACTCCTCCCACTAGCCATCGTGCTGCTGCCACTGACTGATCATTCCCTTCGCTGTAAGGAGCAAACGAGAACGATTCATTTTCAATTTTCTCTCAAAAATCTATACTATACCATTATCAGTTTTGTACAATACTCAACATCTTAATTAAAATTTAGATTTCACATACTTTCATGCAGTAATCGTAACTGAAACTCGGACCGGGACAAGTGGCTCAGGGTATAGCGCCGGGGAGGCCCGGGTTCAATCCCCGTTCCGACCATCCTAACAGGGTATCTTCGTGGTTTCCCTCGGTCACTCAGACGAATGTTGGGATGGTTTTACTGATAGGCCACGATCGCGAAACCGGCGTCGATAGCCGAATTCGTTAACTGCGTGAAATCACGAAGTTTCAGCGATTTCAAGACTTCACGGGTTACTGGTTGGGTGACCGCTGACTGACTAGGAACCCCGAGACATATCGGCGGCGAAGCCACTTTACCTTTACGAGACATGTAATGACTAAATTCAAATATCAAATGGAATTGAGACAAAATACACAACTTTTATTCTTTTGATGACTTTCCGACATGTACCAGCGATTCACTCCATAGGGCATCTACAATTGGGAATCGTTGTTCTACAATGCACTTCAGAGAATGCGGTGTTTGGTTTACCAATCGCTAAAAGTATTCCTACATGTTTGGGATTCATTTGTAATTTATATGGCTTCATTCTTAAGTATTAACTGAACGTCTGTGCGGGTAAACCTGTACAAGGTACATTTTTGTTACACCTGTAACGGTGAAAGCTTAACGATTAAGCACTTGTCGCGATGAACCCGGGCTGGAAAAGCAGCGTCTGTGTGCACCTTCCGAGTTCTGTTAAAGATCACCAAAGCGGAGGCTACCGCGAATATCAAATGTGCATAGGTTTTCTTTGAAGGTGCGACTCGCGTCTACGCCACCTGATCTGCGTCAGGGTGCAGAACTGACCAGTGCAACGAGCATCGAACCGAAACAACAGCGTCCGCGCGCGCGAAGCGAAAGTCATAAAGACATCACATTTGCACACAATGGCGCCAGAAGCAGACCCGCCACCAACGTGCACCTCGTTTCCTGCGGCAGTTGTTGCTCTTTGCCTCCCTTTGTCACTTTCCGGTCAGAGGCCCTCACCCGTCTAGCATTTCTAGGCAGGAAAGTGCATTACACACACGACGAACATGCCGAAAGGAACTAAACAGCTTGTTCTAACATATTAATCTTCACAAAATACTTTTCTATTAATTATCAATAAATCACATACATCAAATATGCAAGAAATACAATATTTATTAAAATTTCATTTCTATCAGACATATTAACTATTTAATTTGTGAGATAAATATTGTCGAAATAACTTGAGATAATATTAGTAAGTGATAATGATGAACATGCCACACGTTTTCCAAAGTAGCCTGAAACAAACACTAATATAAAGAAAATCGTGAACTTTCAAACATTTCGATTTATCAGCGGTTAATGTTCAGATAAATATATCCCAATTTGTTTTCAACAAAAATTCTTCTAAAAGGTTATAAAGGATGATTTTTCACTCGTGAAAATTGTTGAAGTGGCCCTGGCACTGGACAGGAAACTTTTCACTCATCAAAAATCACTTACTTCGTCCCTTGTCGCATTCATAACTATTAATAGAAATACAGAAATGATTTCTTTATTCATTGCAAGACGTGTTATTGTATGTTACAGCAACGTTCTATTTCACCCAAAGTTAATGTTAACTTCTACTTCCGGTATTAGATGTAGCCACAACTGGTTAATACTAGCTCCGTCAGTCGACAATTATCCCTAACTTGGCGAACTTCGCCGCCTATTCTATAATGCAGAAAAACTTGCTGAAATATATAATGTGGAAATCTGTCGAATTGCTTGCCATATAAAGTCCATCGTTTAACGCGGAACATTCTCTAAAGCGTAAAATATACTGGTCTCCTGCAATCTTGCAATTAGCAAGTTTTACAGTACTGGGATTTTCCCCTGCTCCTCCTGCTTTCTGTTAAAGTTTCAATAACGTGTCGCAGCGATATGAAAACGCATCTCTTTCTAAAATAAAATAGAAGTTTAAACTACATAAAACCTTGTTGCCTGATATCCATTAGATTACGAATAACTCCGTGGAACGACAGTACCTCTTGATGTAGACTAAGCCGAGACCGCGCCGAACCATCAAACTCGGCTGTACGAGATTGAACACATTCTGGAAATCTGATACCGACAACCCATTTTCGGCTCCAACCTCCTGTTCTCAAACATTGGCAACACAATACACATTTTTCAATAAAAGTAAAAAGAGCTTTTCACCGAAGAATAGTTTGCACGCTCTCATTGATAATTCCGCACGACGCTAGTAACTCATGAAATTGTCACGGGTAACACCCGTGGAATATCCGTAACTCCGCAAACGAGCTGAAATGTCATTGCGTTAATTTCTAGAACTCTATTACCGACAACCAACTTTCGTTTCGCTGCAGTCGATTAGTGACATCGGAGGCCAAACAGTAAACAGCAGCCCCCGTTGCCTTCGCTAAGTCGATTTTCCGTTGCTGCGAACGAGGCCGGGGGAGCAGGCGCGGGAGGCGGCGGCGGCGGAAGTTGCGCGGATCGCTACGTCCGGAAACAAGCGACGAACGCAGGGCGCAGGGGCAGCAAATGGGGCGGGACGCGAAGGGGCGGCGGCTGCGGGAGGCACGCTGGGCGAGGTTGAGAAGCACGAGGGGAAATGGCAAATCCTGCGAGGATGAAGTGGGGACGTGGCAAAGGAGGGTTGTCGATGGCAGGGATTGGATGAGGAGGTGCAGAGGGTGCAAGAGGTGAGCGAGTCAAAAGAATGTTACCGGCAACAAAGACTGACGAACGTGAGAATAGGAATGCCAAAGAAACGGGATATTTCATTAAAGAGAGACGAAAAGGGTAAATTTGACCACTGCAATAAAATCGACGAAAGCGACAAAATCGGAGAAGGCGATAAAACAGACACTGGCAACATGACCAACAAGAGAGACATAATTTCCGGAAGCGACATTATTCTCGAAAACTAAATTACCCAAGAAGAGGATCTAGACCAGAGAGTTATGGCTCACAACTTGATCATCACGATCAAGAAAGACAATAATAGGACAGGAGGAACTTCCTTTTGCTTTCAACCCGGGGAACCGATGTATGCGGTAAGGCGGCAACCCGAGTGCGATAGGGCCTACGCGAGGTGAATACGTCGCGACGTAAGTGACGCACCGACACCAAGATAGGCGATGAGTGGCAGGCAAGCAGATGCAGCAGCGCAGGCAACGACGGATCGGGGAGCGGTACAGGCCATCGATTGCTGCACCATGGCACGAGGGTAGGGTTCATGTCACCAAACGCCTTCAGCGAATATTGTTGTCCACGAGAGGGAAACTATAACAATTCCCCAACCCCCCTCCCCAATAAGGTCTTTGTTAATTAATAAATGTTTTCAGTTTAAAGAATGACCAAAAACGACGAACTTCAGTGGTGTCATCGAAAGGTATGTTAATATACTGGAAGACAGCATACACATGGAGATAAAACTAAAAAGTGAAATTGATCAATGATCTGTAAAGCAAGAGAAATGGAATTGAAAATTTCGATGTATTCAAAACCGAAAACCTCCTCATTGTACTTCCGAGACTAAAACTTGCTTTATGATATTTACCTTATAATACATGGGTTTTAAAGACTAGCAGCTTATTGTCAGTTACAAATAAAAGTGATGAAATATCGTTTTCGTTGTTAAAAGTTACTAAAATGTGTTTGCAATGCTCGAAACCCAATTTTCAGGCTTGGCGTTACTGTAAATTCATCACTATCTAAATTAGGGTGAAATATAAGTGAAAGATTCTCGAAAATGTAAAATTAGAAAATTGTCCTTTAAAATCAATTAGATTAAAAACAGACATGCGAAAAACACAATACACTCTAAATATCACATGAAAACTACTCACGAGCTCTCTAACATTAGAAGTGACGGAAAGTAACTGGGTATCTAAAAAATTCTATGACAGCCTTGGTAAAAGTATTTTTAATTTGCTCGTAAGATTGCACCACGCGGTCTACCAGCTTTGTGTCGCAACTATTCCTACTCACAAAATGAAACTTACTTTTACCATTATCAAAGAAAAATATCTTCTAAGAACTGCCAGAGATACATCGCTTACAATATATTCCGTCTTTCTGAATAACACGAAAACCTGGGCTTTATGCGGGCGGGCTGGTCGCTAATGTCTTTTGGAGTCAATGTAAATGTAAATAGCCTTTAAAAAAGAAAAAAAAAATACTGGTTTCTCCAATACAAAAGCAAGACTGCCGAATCCGGAATCGTTGGATCAAAATTGCTTTCAATTTCGTGAATTTTAGTACAGTATTATTGATCATTGCTAATTCTATTGAATTATTGGCGACGAAGAGATGGTATTTATTTATTGTTTCCCGTTTGTTTCATTTGCAGCATGGTTGGTTTATGTAAATGTATTTTAAAATAGGATTTTATCGTTTCATTTCCCTTCAAGAAACAGCACGCAATTTCGTTATGCAATCATATGTATCTTATGTACGTAGTGATTATTTATCTTCATCTGATATCGCCGTGTAACTGCAATATTGCATAACGAAACATTTTCATATTATGATATCACATGTGCTGTTAATTCGAATGTTCAAAACAGTTTTGCACTCAATAATGTATTTAATTTTAAACTTTAAATAATTAAGTGAATAACGTAAAGACAACATTCAAACTGCTAAGGAGCAAATGACATTACATATGATTGACAAAACACTGAATTCGTAAATGAAAATTACAGTTGTTCAGCCAAAAAAATCAAGAATATTGATATTTTTGCCATTGTTCCAATAAGGTCAATGAAAAATTCGTTTTGGAAGACTCGTATGTTCACATATGCAAACTAGCGGAAACTTAATCAAGTAAATGGGTGCTTTCATTAAATTTGCGTTAAATAACTGGTGTCTTAAACAAGAATTTTCAATCCATCCTGCAATAAAATACTTCTTTTACTTACATAATAGCTTCAATTTTTTTCGTTGCATTATCAGCTCTCTTACCTGCAAGGAAACAATAAAATATTAAGGTATATTATGATAAAAATAATAAAGTGAAATAACAAAACATAGTTCGTGTTATGAAATAAAAAATTAATTAAACCCACACTGTGAATTAGTACTTGAATTCATTTTTAAATCAATTGTATAATTTATACGACATAATTGCAAGGTAGTCCTTTCCAACCTCTAAGCTAGAGTTAAAGAAAAGGACGGCGAGTGAGCGATTTAATTGTTTCGGCCAGAACATTACAACTTGTGCTCATTGCAGTTCGCTGTAAGTACGGAATATATGGAATTTAATAACAAATTCAAATAAAATTGGAAAAAAGAGCGAAGGATTGAAAAAAGCAGATATAAGATTTCGTATATATTAATTTAATTTTTTATGAATGTTGTTGTAAATGTTCATTAAATTTCAAACCCCACTTCAATACAAGAGAACACAATATACTTCGTAAACATGCATAAAATTATATGACAAAAAAAGAAAAGTGTGATACAACCTCATTAATATCTGAAATGAAGGAAATTCTAAACAATGACATTCGCATCAACTAGTCACCCGAATTCAAATTTAATCAAAACATTGTCCATCTTATTCGCAACAAAACACGAAAATATCGCCATGCACTTCATTTCAACCCATGAAACGGCAGATTTATAGAGCCCTTTCTACTCTACCCGTCGTTATTGAATTTGGCTCAATTTCCTCATTCCCCTTATCCCCTCTTTTAGGAACGCATCAAAATATAGTTACCCCCCGTAATAGAGTCAATTTACCAAATTATTTTGGCCGCTACATTTGTTGCGATTTCATGGTGGCATTTTTTTTACCCCACTTTGCGAAGAAATTCGGGCTGTTTTCCATCGTGCATTTTAAGAATTGCTTTCGCCTTTGTCTCTTTTTGAAATTTATTTCTTCTCATTCGACACTTTTGTCTTGCCTCATTTCAAGGTACATTTTCATAGAGAGCATTTATAATACGGCCATTCTTAGTGAGGATAGGTTTACTTCTCTGAATTTTAGGTTTTGACTTAAATAGAGCAAAGTAAGAAGACGGTTGGGGGTTGAATGGGTGAGGAAGAAATGTCTATAAATTAAGGAAGTTTGAACCGATCTTTCAATCAATGCAGATTTTTTTAAAAAATTGAGTAAATGCGGATTCTGTTGATGTTGCTAAGGTTAAACATTGTAGAGCTGGGGCAGTTCGGTAAGTTGTTGAAAAAATTGTTAGCTAGGTGTTTTACCGTCTCCTTGAATTCTGATACAACTAATTTCCATCGAACTGTTGATTGGGGATGTACCATGGAGCATTTGTGTGAGATACTTATTTTGGACTGTGCTTGGCTTGCTGATAGTGCTTGGTGCAGCCTCACTGATTCAAAAACTCTGCATTCTACTCTCAACGGTAAACATCGATATAAAATCGGTTTTAATTTGAAGGTTTTAATTTTTGTTTTGTCCATGGCTGCATTTACATGGAGTTTGCAGCTATGTCTTTTGCCGACAACTACTTCTAGATAATCGGGGAGCTTGGAATTTTAGTTCCTTGGATTAAGTCTTCAAGATTTTTGGATTGGGGGAGAGTAAATATTTGAATTTGCTCTCGTGTGAATTGATACCAACTCTCCATTTTTTGTCGATTCTATGTACTTGTCTACACTGTTTTAATACTAAAAAATTTAAATAATGTTGGCGGTACAGCTTATCCTTGGGGTACACACCTGCGTTGATTGAATATGTTATTGATAAGTTGATTTGAACTATGAATTCTGTTGGAGATAAAACTTGTTATGATAAGCGTTGGAGTTGTCGATATTTTTATATTACAATTACACGACAATGTTGCAAATAGTACACATATGACAATCGCCTGTCAATAACTTTTTCTTATGTAGATACTCCATTAATCAAGTGGGCTCACATCGTTGGTATTGTGTACGTCCTTCGATTTGGACAAGAGTGGAAACAAAATTGGGCTTTCAAATCTTGGAGATTAGCTCACAGTCACTGCTCTTTAACACCACCCACGGGACATGAGAGATAAAGCTTTACTACACACAAAAAGCATCACTTTTGAGCGCCTTTTTAAAAGGTTTCAAGGAAGTATAATAGCGATAGTAAAGGCATTGACAGAATATGTGAAATGGCTAACAAACTTGGACATTAAATTATATACAAAACATGAATTTTATTTCCTTTACTTTCCTAATAATCCTCTTCTTGCCCTATATCAGAGACGTTTATGAAATATACAAGCTACATAAATGATACAGTTGTGTAGTTGCTCGAGGGAGAGTGAGGAGTGCGGGAAGGGAAGGGGGGGACGACTGCTTTGCGGTTCGTTTGCCGTTTGCGCCGGCGACGGTGCGCTTCCGAGTCGCGACCCATTAGGGACAGAAGAGCAGAGCGCGCAGGCGAGATGTAGCGAAGCGCTCTCCACTAGATTGGTTCGTCAGCGCAGACGGGGACGGCGGCGGCGGCGGATGCACTCGGCCCGCGCGACGTGACTCGAGCTGCCACAACGAAGACTCCCACCGCTATTACAACACGCAAGGATGTACAGGGCTCAATTTTTCATTATGTTGCATGTACGGATGCTGGCACTGCTAATTTGATCAATACTGTTAACACGCCGTACATTATGGGGGAATGTTACAGATCCTGCCACGAGATCCCGAAATAGGTACGCTTCTGACATATTTCCCACGATGTGAATTGGCCACATGATTAACTTCATGTGGTTAATTGCCAAGACATAAAATGATGTAATATAACTATGAAATTTTTTTTCAAGCGTAGAACTTTTTCGATAATTGATTCACTACGCTTTGCAGTGTTACCATTGACTACCACAAAGAACTATCACAAAGAACATCAAAAAACAAAGTTCGCCATGTCATAAACTTTGGACCATGAAATTATTTATTCATTTAACCTCCGTTCACGGTCCTTCCACTACCTACCAGCAGGTAGGACACCCACTTAAACTCCAATCAATCACCAGCAGCAAATCAGCCAGGTGGCAACTGTCGTCACAATTCACCGGCGACACCGGTGCATTCATCGATGCACCAGACGCACGTGCCAGTTTTCGCCGCCTCCTCAGGCACCTTCACCAACGTCGCCTCCACGCGCACGCGGTGGAGGTAGCAGAGGCGGTAGTGATGGCAGTGGTGGTGGCGGCGGCGGTGGCTGTGGCTGTGTGCTCTGGCTTGTGTCAGTGGTGGCGGCAGGTGCGTTGGCAGTGGCTGCAGTCGTGCATTGGTGGGTGGCATGTGGTGTGGCGCGGCGGCGGGATGGCGGTGGCGGCGGGTGGCGGTGCGGCGGGGTGGCGTTTGGGCTTCAGCGCGCCCGCGGCCCCGCTCGGGCCCTATCGATCGCCACCCTCCGCCGCCCGCCGCCGCGCGGCCGGCCCCTCGCGCCGCGCTCGCCGGGGCGGGGGGCGGCGGTGCGGCCCCAGCGCGGCGCTGGAAGCCCGCCAGCCGCGCCGCGCCGCGTCGCGTCGCGTCGTCGGTCGGGGCGGCGGCGGCGCAGCGCAACGCGGTGCGGCGCTAAATAGGCGCGTCGCGCCGCCGCCACCGCCGGCGCCATTTTGGACGCTGCCGCTGCCGCAACTGATTGCTGCTGCCCGTTATCCGTATTCCTCAGGCTTCAGGTGTCTGCGATAGAACTGTCAAGTTGCACCGGCGCATCGCAGGGCGGAGAGCGCAGAAGTTGGGCGTGTTGGTTTCACCGCTGTTCGTATATTGCTCTTGTCTCCGCAGGCTACGTCAGAAATGACTACTAGCTGTCATCCATGTGATGGATGCCGTGAGCGTCTTTCGTAATAGGAGGGTGGAGTCATAGCATGAGCATTATCAACGATGTAATGAACATTAGAATTATTTCACCGGCCGATGGCAGGGCTGATAGCGGAGGGTGAAGGAATTGTAGGATCCCTGAGACATTTGCTTTAGCTTTCCCTCTGACTATTGGTCTTTCGTACAACGTGGGCACCTAAACCTTTATATATGAACTCTAAGCCGTCGGAACGTGTCCAGTTTAATTCCATGAGGCAAAGTCTATCTTCACGCCTGAAAGCGGCGGCGAAAGATGACATTACAAAATAAAATGACGCAATTTTTGCACCCCAACCCACCTTGTAAAACGAAGTCTCAAATGAAGCGTTGACAACATCCAATCGCTCAAAAGCTGGTATAGGGCTCTGGCCCACCCCGTTTCTTCGGGCCTTGATGTAAACCAAATCTTTTGCTGAAGAGTCACTGTGCAGGAAAAAAAATCTCTCAGGTCATTGCACCGTTATCTCAAACAACCCACAATACAATCTCGTTGTCCTAACGCCACTAGCCCATTCCGCCCCCCCCCACCCCCCACCCGAACAGCAGACAGCTGTAGCCGTCACCCCTGCAACATCCGATTATCCAGCCATTTGCCGTGTACTTCACAGAAGAAACTGAATCGACCGCATTGCCAATCCTAATACATCGTCTCTGCTTCCACGTGCCCGTCGCCCGACCGCCCACCCTCTCTGCACCGCATCCACGGCCCGGTCTCCCCGTCGACGGGCGAGTGGAGGGGAGGCCCAACCGTATGGCGACAGCACCCGCCGCTCCGAATGCTGGAGAGGCGACTGCCCGGGACCGGCGGAAAAACGACGGATTAGCGTGATTGCGGTGGGCTGAATGACTAGGGGCGCGTACGTACACACACACGGCAGTAATACCCCGCCCCCCACACCAGTGGTAATAACATCACCGACGGAAAACCACGCGAATAGTATTGGTGAACTGAGAATATAAGGAAGGGCTTATCTTTTTTTACAACTGCGGGAAAACGGATATATTTTTCACTATAAACTTCGATTCTTCCCACTCAACCAATCATTGTATCGAAACAATCGACCCATTGTGATGACGCATGAATCGAACCATCTAAGGTTATTTTCAAAGTTCGAAGTGATACTGGCTGTATTAGTTACTTTATAATCAACGTTTTAAGTGGCGTAAGCCTACTTGTTGCGATATCTGAAATCTGACGCGATAAAGAAGTTAAAGTTCATAACGCTTCGACATACCAAGGAATGAGCAACTGTTCTCTACGTTTATAACGACAGCGAATGAAATACTACCAGAAACATAAATTACTTAGGTTTGCGTTATAGATTTGAAGATGTATAAAAAAAACTACGATGACATGAAGGGTGTTGAATCACGTGCAGCAGGAAGTTCTCTCCGCGGTGCTGGTGAGACTGCTAGCAACAACTGATGTCGGTGGCACTAGCTGCAGTTTTTAACAAAATAAAACATGTATTACATACTGACCAGAATCATAACACATTTGCAAGTGTTGTGCCCTTCAATGGTTTCCCAGTGATCTGGTTGCTACCACAACATAAAAACAATTTTCAATAGAAAGCCCTGATTCGGCTAAGTGCGGAGAAGCTCCCCTGGAGCACTGAAGTATGCACTCTACTATGTAACAGCATTTCATAAATGCTAATATTTCAAGAACGCATTAATGAGAATGCCCGCTACTTTTAAAGGCAAAGAAACAACAAAAAAGAATGGCGTCGCGGGCCACCACCTCCAACACCGCAGCATTCCGGGCAGTCAACCCAGCACCACGAAAGCGCCGAGTGAGTCAGCGCAGTCCGATTTCTCCCCGGCGTCGGCGCCTGTGACGGTGGCGGTGGCAGGTTAGGGGCCGGTGGCTGCGCCGCAAATACCCCCACGTGCGTCCGCCTCCGGGTCCCGCGCCGGAAATACACGGCCACGTTGCGGCGCGCCCGCGTCCGCGCTTTGCCGCCTCCGCCAGCGTCACTGGCCACGCGCGGCTCCGACGTAGCGACGTCCATAACAAAACATCGATGTCAAAAAAAATTAAAATGATCGACGTTAATAATGCATCGACAAACATTATCTGCGATTTTAAACTTTCGTGATTCAACTACGCTCAAAAGGGGTGGGTTTTGGACTTCAATAAAAATTGTGCAGGTTGATCTATTTATTTGCTTTAGCAGGGTGATCTATCAATTATTTGCACTTTCTGATAGGAGATTTAAGAAAGTTTAAAGGCACGATGTGTGTCAAAACACCTGCAGGTGAACTGTTAATTTTATTTCAATTTAATTTTCATGTCGTTTTGCTTTATTCTAATTGTTAGCTGTAAACTGTCAACGCATTCTGGTGATAAAAAGTGCGATTTTCGATAGTTACACTATTCATTATATTGATAGTTTCACTTCCAAATCATCGCTAGTAGTAAAATAACAAAAATACGTTGCATTGTTAGAAGGCTGTAAGTGAAACTTCGAAGACTGGGATGTTTAAGGTTCGAGTCTCGATGGAAACGATTTTCAATAGCAACTAAGAATTACATCAGGCGATACCACTGCCTGCGCGAGACTTCTAGAAACTGGCTGCTCTAATAGATCTATTCCTTTGCTTTCTTGACTTCCAAGCTGAAGCTCCAAGCTGAAACTCCATGCTCCTGGCTAGTATCACAATGTGTGGTAGTGAAGTTCATGTAAATGTGTGTGTGTGTGTGTGTGTGTGTGTGTGTAAAGGGGAGAGGAGGAGAGAGGAGAGATCTGATGCCCGCTTGTGAGGGAACTACACTGACATTTTCTTGATACTGATCAGAGAACCCACAGAAAACTAACCATCAGAGCAGCAGCGAGCCGCAAGACTTTTCCTCCAGACAGTGAATGAATTACACCCAGCTATTTCGATGGTGACAATCCGCTACTGTTGGAATTAGAATCCGCTACTACTAGAACTCTTGGATCTTCGGGTCAAATACACTCAAGGGTAGGCTTTCAATTTTCGCTTCACCCGTTACAGAAATGTGAAAAATGTAGTCCTATTCGTCTCATTCCCTGGTAAAGTCCAGCAAAACCCGCTGAAGTGTAGGAAAATTCTCCCCCGTCAGAATTCAAGATGAATTCGAATATTGGCAAAGCAGGAAACTCACAAGCGACCGCCAACTAGGGAGAGGGACAAGAGCGATGATGACCAAAGAATATCGACTGGAAGAAACTCTAAAAGAAAGTGAAGGGGAGAGGGAAAGGAAAAGCGGGCCAGGACGGAGAGTGAACCACAAGGGACGTCTCCGTTTGATGGGTGTGCATCTGAAAAATTGTGAGGCACAAGGCAAACAAAAAAATTCTGGATTTATATCTAGCCGCTTTTCGGGTTTTCAAGAATTCCTTTCCTCGACTATACAAATAAGTTGCCTTCCCTTGGGCCGGGCTTATTCATAATAAAGTATGATCGATTCTGGGGAATGAAGAGGGTTCATTAAACCCAAAGCAACCCTGCAGCAGAAGAAGGAAAATGAAAGTTCCTCTTCTCTGAGAATCTCTCTCCGATTATCACTATGCAGACAAGTGTGAAAGCGTTTACACAGTGCTTAATTTGCTTGTAGTTTTTGAGCATTCTTGAAGTTCCGAAAAATTATAAATGTAATAACTCAGTGGGGCGCAACATTTCGCATTGTGAAATTCAAAGATTATAATTTATTAAGATTTCTCCGATAATTCAACCAAAGAGTTGAGACAATACATTTCAGCATGGTGCCAAGTCCGAAAATGCGGCATCAAAAGGAGGTAAGTCCGGGCTCGAATTCCACCCCACACCGATCTTTCGAGCCAGCCAGGCCATGAACACCAATCCCCTTCAAACTACTCCTAGGATCTCGAAATTCTCTAAAACTGAGCACTCTGCGAACGCCTATTTCTTCGAGAAAGTTACAGTTTACAGTCTTTGAAAAACATTTTTTAAACCTATTTCCCCCAAAACTATGTTATTTCGAAGATCAGTTGATCCATTTTTTGCATCTTGGAACGTCGTGCATACGCACCGTGTTTTTGGAGAAGGAACCGACTAAAATTAGATTTCCTAAAAAAACTCGATTTTACGGGCCATGAGGTGGGATGCATTCTTCCCCTCGCCTGCGCGAGCCGCGCAACGCAAACACCGCCCCCGCTGCGCTCAAGCCGATTATTTACGCGGCGGACTGGAATGGGCGTGGGCGACGGCGGTGGTTTGGTGCCGGCGGAGATAGCGGCGACTGTGACGTTCGTGGTGTTCGTGGTGGTCGTGGTGGTCGTGGTGGTCGTGGTGGTCGTGGTGGTCGTGGTGGTCGTGGTGTTCGTGGTGTTCGTGTGGTCGTGGTTGCGTCGTGGTGGTCGTTGGGTGTTCGTTGGTGTTCGTGGTGGTTTGTGGGATGTTCACAGATGGGAGTTCAAGGTATGGTGACACAACGCAAGGAGCTCTTCGGCAAAGTCCATGGCTGAAGCGGCAGCGGCAAAGGAAGCGGAAAGGCTGATCTCGCGTGAACGAGATGTTGCAAAAATAACCTGGCAAGGTACTAATGACGAATGAGCGAAGGGCAGACTTTGAAACGCAAGGACTCCCATACTATCTCACACAATCAATTCTCTACGTGGTCGCCAAATATCCATTAGGTCAAGAATAAGGACGAAGCGAACAGAATGGCAAAGAAGACGGAGATGGAAAACGAGCAAGACGAAGATGGAGGAATAAAAGAAACAATGAGGCAGAGTAGAAAAGGAATCAGAAGGAAAAGAAGGGGAAAATAGGTGAAAGAGGACAAGAAAAAGAAAACGATATAGAAGGTAACGAAATATGCGGGAAACGAATAGGGATAGAGATGGGTTACGAAGAAAAAGAATGAGCAGAAGAAAGAGGAGGCGAAGATGGAGAAAAATAGCCCAGACAATATTAGTTGAGTACACAAGTGCAGAGGGAGGTGACAGATCTCAGGATGTCCCTAAGGTGGTGGAAGTAGGGATAAGAAGAGGAGTAGCCGGTGGTCAATGTAATCGCCTTACCAATGCTGCGTGGGGACCCAGGAATCTGGTCGCGGCGCAACAGACGCGTAGAGGCCGCTCATAAATCGTCGGAGGCTTATTTCGGGTACTTAAAAAATAAATACGGCTGACAACGCCGTCCGACCAGACACTGGTTTGAAAGATGCAGTCACGTAGCAGTTTGATGGCTCAATCGCGGGTGCAGCGGCGAGGTACTACGCAGAGCGCATTCTGCATCTCTTTTACGATCTGCGAGACTTAAATCAACTACGTAGTTTGCACGTTGACGTTTGGTCTGAAATGGGGAATCGTTTCAAAATGAACGTAAACATTTCCTCCACGTGCGCGCAAATCTTCAACAAGAAAACGTTTGAGAAATGTCTCGTGGGTCTCTCCCCATCAAGCAGACCTGAACGGCCAATTTTCGAGACAACCAATTCTAATTTCTTAAATGGTTAAATACCCTGGGAAAGTATCACAATGGCAATAATCATGCATTGAATAAATTCGTACAAACTTTGGAAGTTTAATAATGCACGAGTCTTAAATTCAAGTTGCGAGAAAAATGGAGATGTAATCAGTCACGAAGTGACAACCGCAGCAAACTGTAAGTACAATCGTAACTTTTAAGCATAATAATATATACACGAAAACAGTTTTTAAACTTACAGAAAGTAAAAATGCATACGCAGAAATCAATTTGCAGTAGCATTTTCAGTGTTTATGAATAAGTAAATGTGAAGAAATGCCGACTCGTAACAAAGAGCCTGGGAGCAGAGGGCCGTCTACCGTATTTTCTTTACTTTGAAGTCCGTGACTTTTTTGTGGTGCACCTTTGGAGTTGTTTTATTTTCTGTTTTTTAACGCTCTGATTTTTTTTTTTTTTACCTTTCGCCGTTTTTGATCGCTTCTGCACCGCTTCCAAACACAGGGTATTCATCTGTCGTATCTGTTCGCTCCTCACACGAAACACCCCCCTCCCCCGAAGAAACAGCTGACGACTTCATCACTGGCGCCGCCGAGAGGCGGCGGAGGTAGAGGTGGCGGTGGCGGAGGCAGAGGAGAAGACGGAGGTTGAGATGGAAGAGGAAATTGCGGTGGCGGTAGCGGAGGCGGTGGAGGTGGAGGTGGAGAAAGCCCGTGAAAATGGCGCTGCCCCCGGCCACCCCCGCCACTGCCAGCGTCCATCGCCATTACCATACAAGGAGCCTCTACGGCATTTACCAGCGTCTTCTCGAGTTTTTTCTTGGTTTGTTCCGCAAAGTGTAGACCCCCCAGCCGCTTGCTTAGAAAAAAGTCATCGAATGAAACGAAGCTACACTGCATTCAATGTAGTCCCCATTCCACCTTTCAAAAACTACAAATGAGCTTTGTATGAATTTAAAAACTTCTCACTACAACAAAACCTACAATTTTATTTTTGTTTCCCTAACCCAAGTCATGCAGAATTACGAAATTATGAGTGTTCATTTAAACGCTCACGTACAGGGAGTTGTGATGTTTTTCTCATTTCCTTCTTCAATCATCTTACACAAAAAACTAGATACATTTACAACGTAAATTATGACAATTATTAATGTAGACCTAGACAAAATTGTGTACGATGACACAGATTTAACGGACATTGGGAAAGGAAATATCCTGAATCTTGAAACAGCGGGGGTGTTTTTAAAAGGAGTTTGAGTAGACCGATTATTTGCAATTCGCAAAGTTGGTATTCGTGTGCCATTCATGCATTACATATTCCTACATATTTTACCACATATTTTCCACCTCTTTTGAACGCGTATGAATGGGGTCATATATTTTGAGCACTATCTAGATTATTCACGAGAGTTTTGCCATCCCTCGGCGAAAATCCGCCACTTTACAAAAACGTTTGGAATGAATATAATGTGTAGAGACCCACGCAAGCGTACACCTCCGGAATGGCAATTAAGCAACAAACGGAAGGCAATCATTTACACATGTATAATCACAAACATAATCAATAATGGCGGAGAAATAAATGAAATGCTCAGCAAACGACCTCACATTAGAATACCATCTCGTAACTCAAACGCAGTTTTGTTTCGCTTTCCTCCCATTCGTCTCCGTTGGTTACAAGTGCATTAACCACCCCTCGCAGAGAGGATTACAACCGCGGCCGCACGTCCAATTAAGCAAATTCCAAACATCCGGAAACAGCAGAGCGCTTTCGGAGGTTCCCGGAGACCGTAAATTTGTATTACAAAACGCCGTGCGTCCGCGCACAAACCCGTTCGCTGGCCGAGCTCTTTTTTCGCGGGAGGAATTTCCCTGGCGCCCGCGGGCGACGGACAATCTCGCCCCGACCGCGGAGCCCCGTCCCTCGGGGCAGCGGAACTGTCGCCCGGATGAGCACGCCCTGCGGCTCGCGATCCTCAACTCTTTCCTCCACCTCCGCCCCAAAACCTCACAATTTCGCCATCTGGCTTTATCCCCTCTCTTCTTCTCCTCAACCTTTTCTTCTGGCGCTCTACCCCATTATTCTGAACTCTCTCTTCGTTCATCCCCTCCGCCCCCTGCTCTTCCTTCCTCTTACACCTTCCTTTCTGTCTCCGAATTCCTTGCTTTAACTCCTCTCCTCCTTCTACCTTCTATTTTCACCTCTCCCCCTATCGGTTCCCACGTTCTCATCGTTTGTTTTCCTCTTCCTACCCACTTCGCCTTTCTGTTTCAACATCGTCCTCCTCTTCTCTCTTCCTCCTACGTTCTCACTCTACTTTCCTTTCCTATCTAGACCCCCTTTCCTTCATACAGTCTCATCCAACATCTTCCTTTTTTTACATACTCTCCCTGCACGCTACTCGTAGTTCCTCCTCCTCCTCCTCCTCCTCCTCCTCCTCTTCCTCTTCCTTTTTCTCCCGTCATTTCTCATTCCTCCTGTCCCTCCGTTTCACTGGGGGCGATGTGCAGTCTACTGCCTTTCCTAGAACTTCCAGGGACGGAGCTCGCTGCCCTGGGACACCACGTCGCTTCTCTTGCTGCGTTCTCTCCATCGGGGTTTTCTTATTTTGGCGTGGAGGGGCGTGGCGAAACGTGGCAGGGGAGACCGTTGCGTGGCATAGCGGGGTGTGGCGAGGCGGCGGCTTGGCATGGTGGAGCGGAGGGAGAGGAGGGGAAGGGTGCCGGGGAGGGGCGCGGGCGGGGAGCGGTGGCTGACAGTTGCTCGATTTCCGCCCCGGGACGAGGCGCGTTCTCGTTTCCGATGCCCCGGGCTTTCGAGTATCGGCCAGGGGCTGGTGGGTGTGGCGGAATAAGTAGGGGAAGTCAAGATTAGAAGGGGATGCCATGCGGGGCGACAAAGCAAAGACACACACACACACACACACACACACACACACACACACACACTGAATAAGAATGTGTACCCTTATCGACAGAAAGAGAAGTGGAAGCGTAGGAAGTTCGAAAAGAGTCACAGGATAGGAGAAATAATCCATAATTACATTTTGATGAAAAAACTTCTAAAAAGGACTCCGCCCCATGACATTAACACAGAGATTAGTGAAGAAATAAAAAAACAAAACTAAGCAAAAAATTAGATAATTCAGGTTATAAGAGAGGAAATGAAACGAATATTTAATAGGACTAGTTCGTGCTTGAACGCAAAAAATAAAGAGGAACCTAATTCTACTACTCAACAACATGAATCTCTCAAAGTGAAACCGAGTTGTAGATATTAACGGAAAGAATAGGTAGTAGATGAACAAACAACTGAAATAGAGCGACAATAATTCGGACGTAAAAAATACGATTCGTCTATCATCCAAGTTCGATTCCATCGAAAAATAAACATTAAGGATTTATTGAAATATATTTGTGTATATGCTGCATATTGCTGTAGACCTATTCTAACTATTTAAAAATCTTTTTCTGTACTTAAAAACATAAAAATCTATAAATACAGTGTTAATGGTTTTCTTTATTCACTCCGTTCCTATTAGAGTCCAGTTGAAGCCAGTCCAGCCATCAGAGTCCAGTTGAAGGCGTCCACCAGTCATTTGATTGGTTCTTTTCGAAAACCCGCAAGGGGTGCATCTCAATTATTCCAGCTTATTCCCGTTCTACTATACAAATGTAGTCAATAATGGATTGTGTAATAGGTGCTTCTCGGATACATAATTAATGGGTACTAATACAATTTTGAATACGCTCTTCCATAAAGAACAACATGGTTCTGAAATTATTATTAAAATTATTTGAATTTTTGAGAGAGAACTGGAAGAGTGAGTGAGTAGTCAGAGAAGGAGAGAGAGGTGAGGAGAGACAGAAAGAGAGATCGAGGCGTGAGCGAGAGAGAAGAGAGAGAGTGTGAGCGAGAGAGAAAGAGAGAGAGGTTGAGCGAGAGAGAAGAGGAGAGTGGGTGAGCGAGAGAGGAAAAGTAGAGAAGGGTGAGCGAAGAGAAGAAGAGGCAGTGGCGAGAGAGAAAGAGAGAGAGGGGTTGGAGCGAGAGAATTTCTCTAAACTTTTCATAATGGAGGGATATTCTTGCAGTAACGCTTCGGGCAGTTTATTCTTGTCAACCGTGCCACACGGTCTTCTGGTGACGAAGGCAATGGCCTGGGCCCGGTGGAGCCCGTTGCCTCCCTCCCGTGGGGCCTCGACGACCTTCCGGGGCGACCGGGCCGGCGATCTCATTTGCGGCCTCGGCGCCATCGGGAAACGAGATTCACATCGATTGATCAGCGGCGCCTCGCCTTCGGGTCATTGCAAGGAGTCGCGAGGAAGCACGGATTCGATTCCGCTCCATCACTGCCTCTGCTGTTGCAGCCTCCGTACCCACCCCCGTGGCTGCCCCCGCCCCGCCTCGCCTGTGATGCCCAACCCTGTCGACTCAGCCGCCTCTGACCTTTCTTTGTCGAGCAGAAATTATCTTCCGCGCCCGTAGTGCCGCCCTCTCCTAACCCTCAGCAAACCTTCCTGATTTGAAGCGATCTGAAGATTTTTTCATGTACTGGATCCTCTATTTCAGTGCTCTGTGCAATTGGGTGAACGTGTGACTGTAGCCTAAAATCGAAGTTAATCTACGAACGAAAAATACCATTCCATTCTTAACATTTTCCCACGTGAATATTTGTTACCCAAACTTAAAGAAATATACGAAAATGTATCGAATTTACAGCCGCGATATTTCTTTTTGATAATATTTGTTTTATTTATAACGGGCTTATATCGTAAGTTTTCTTCATACCAAGTTTTTTATGACAGGGATATTTTCATCTACCAACAAAACGCCAGACTAAAATAATTATGTTTTCCAAAGAGGGAAAGCTTGCATAAAACACATACGCAAGCTTCTAGAAATATAGCTACTCATTGTGGAGAAAGTGAAACAGAAACTGGTCTCAATGAACTATATACCTCCTACGTAATTACCGCCATAAAGTTGTAGGAACATTAAGCACCGTTAACTGATATAGGGAGTAGAAACTTAATGTCAAGGAAATCAACGATGAACATTCAAAAGGTTTTATTCGGAAAAATGTCCAGAACTTTTTTAAATGGCACAGTATTTTCGAACATGTATCAGCTACGAAACATTTACACATACGCCCCCAAATAATTCGTTCTGTGAAAGGGATAGGAAGGTAACAAATACGTATTTTTTTCACAACAGTGCAAAGGAATATTACGAAAATTCTAAGTAATAGACTGCGTAAATACAAAAATTAACAACATGTGTGCCATCTCAAAAGTTATTTTGGTATTTTTCTCTTCATTTTCGTCTCTTAGTTGCGAGTGAGTTTGTACCCGTTAAGCAGATCGACTTTATCAGGTTATTTATCTTCTATCAGGTTACAATTTAGTGGGACTGAGTGGAAAGGTTTCCTCAATCACGCTAGACAAATGACCATAGAATGCATTTGTCCTAATTTGAAATATTTCGCAAGGTAAGACAAGAACTGCAGTCTAAGACGACGCAAGACAACACGACACAAAAGGAAAGTTGATGAAAAACTTCAATCAATTAGTTTTCAAGATTGCTCAAATATGGTACTTAATAGTACCCGAGTGCTTTGACAACTGAAAATTGAATATAATGTAAGAAGACTTTCAATGTGTAGAAAAGAATACGTTTCACTATATGCGGATCACTACACAAAGCGCAATCATAGAATTCCAATACTTAATTTCAAAATCTAGTTAATTTCCAACATGAAATATTCACACGTGTTTCGATTTTTTAAATGATTTTCACCTAAACATTTTCTGGACATGGCTGTCAGCGGAAATAGACAGCCTCTTCACGTCATCTCTTTGAAATAGAAGAGCCCTGTTCCTTCAATACAAGCTTTGCTTCAACTCATTCCCCATCCCAAGTTCCCCTTCCTCGTATGTGAAAAGTCGAAAAAAGTCGGGTCCAGGCCGTCACCGCAAATAATTGGGATTCAATTTGGACTCGCGGGCGCACACAGCGGGGGCGCTTCAATAGCAGCTGCGGCCGCGGCCGGGGCCGGGGTGGGTGGCGGAGGGTGAGGGGCCAGGGGCAGGTAGAAGGGCGGAAAGGCATGGGCAGTGAAGGGGGTGGAAGAGGGTGGGGAGAGATGAGTGGTCAGGCGGACCGGAGTCGTCGATGAGCGGAGAAGGGATGAGATGGGATGGACCGGGGTCGGGCAGGGGGTCGGGCAGGTACAAGGGCGGAAAGTGATGTGCAGTGAATCGGTGAACGACAGGGGGGGGGCATGAAGGGGGTAGGCAAGAGGGGTCAGGAAAGAGCCGAAAAAAGCCACGGGGGATAGGTTAGGAAGGGGAAGTTGAGACGGGATGGGATGGAATTCAGATGTAGGACAGGGCGGGATGGGGATGAAGGCGGTGGGCGGAGAGGGCGGGGAGGCGGCGGGAGGGGCGGGAGGGGCGGGAAGGGCAGGGAGTGGCAGGGAGGGCGGGGAGGCGGGTGGAACGGAGGTGGGACGGAGGTGGGACGGGGCGGTGGGGCGGGTGGGACGGGTGGGACGGGTGGGACGGGAGATGGACGGGCGGGGTGGGGCGGGTGGGACGGGGTGACGGGGCGGGGTGGGCGGCGTTGGACGGACGGGACGGGACGGGGCGGGACGGACGGCGGGACGGGAACGGAGGCGGGGTACGTGGCACATCAGAGGAGTACCTAGCGGAGTTGGGGTTGGAGAGGTGCGGGATAATTCCGAGGACAAGAAGAGAGAGAGAGAGAGAGAGAGAGGAGAGAGAGAGAGACGAGAGAGACGGGAAGAAGAGATGGCGACGGTCGAAGGACGCAGGGACTGGCCAGTTCCGAAGGAGGCAGGGCCGCGATCAAGGGCGGGTTTTGGGACCGGGTCGAACGAGCTGGGCTAGTGCTTTGTCGTGCCGCCGCAGGTGTGTGATAAGAGCCCTTCGATTTCCGAATTGCGCCCTCTGATGGCGGCGCGCCTGGCGATGACGCGCCATTGACAGCTGCCCCTGGCGTTAATTGGAGGCCTTTCCAAACGCGCCACCACAATGCACTCCACGTCTGTCTATCACCGAACCACGATAGGGCTTAGAGGCGTAGCTGTGGGGGATGAGACTCCCACAAGGCAACAGAGCCTTTCGGCTCGGCTCGACCTTTCACGGACCGCACGGACTTCCCTACAAGGGAAAAGCGCGAGCTTTGTTAACTGACAATACACGAGATCAAAAACGTCTGAGATGGCTGATATGTAAAAGCAAGAAACAAGGTGTAATAACAAACTCGCACTTTAAAAATACATTTACACTCGCAAGTGCCTGCAATGTACCCTAAGATTAATTAATAGCCCTAAAGTTCTTATAAAATATAAACCATGTGTCTTCAGTTGAAGCCCCAAACACTGTTTCACAAGGTCTCTGTCAAGGCTATACGTAAAAAATATTGCAAGTACCGTATACAAGACAAAGCACTGTTTAATAGAAGCAATTTAACAACATCAGAATTCAAATAAATAAGAACGGAAATCCTAGGATTAGACATCACACGAGCTGGTCCCCACAGTAATTGGAATTCTAGTCTCGCAAGCAATTAACCACCTCAAGGAATATTCGAGTGCAAGTTTCCGCTCCCTGGCCAACGATCGGATAGCAAATTACCCAAATGGATCCTTCTTTGCCTGGACTTCAACGTTTGCGGAATTTCAATCCAGCCACTGGCGAATAACTACGAGGAACTTCAAGTTAACCCGTAAGATAACAAGCATACGTCAAAAGGAAATTTAAATTAATTTAACTAATTCGAGGCAAAAATTGCGTGAAGAAAAATATTGTGGAATGTGCAAATGGGAGTACCCTGCACGTAGAACTAAACTAAATGGAAATAATTAACACATAAGATTCAAGCGACATTCCTCGGAAAAAATATTTTATGTAATAACATCAGGTCCATAAAAAATTAGTGTAACGATTAATATGAAATATATGTATATAATTTTCACTAACAGTATTCCGCAAAATACATTCAAGATTTACGAATGTCGTACGTTCGATCACGAGCAAATAACATAACTTTATTGCAGAGGATTTCCCGACTTTGTTTTATCATCTGAACACTTAATGTAATATAATGATGATACTAAACTACGTTAAAACATCGATTTCTAGTAACAATTTTACATTATTTACGATTTTTACTCGTGTAATAGTCGTAATCATTCGTGCTTCAGAATTTCCAATACAGTAGAAGTCTCGGTAATTCGAGGTGGACGGGACCGGGCTCAACTTGAATTAACGAAAAAGATTAATTTATTAAAATAGAAATATAAACATTTAAATTTCGAAGTAAGTCGAAGATAAATTAATTACATCTTAAAGTAATTGTCACCTTTGTTTAGTACATTGTTTCTTTCACGTGCGGTAATATCACGCCATATTCTGAACATCAATTGTCGGCTGGAGTTGCCTCAAGTTGTTGTTCTGAGTACCTCAGGGCGACCTCTAGCACAGCAAGACCCTTGTGGCTCACGGGAATAAATTTATTTATTTTAATTACATTTTTGGTAACTCGGATTTAACTTCGATTTATGAGTACTCGAACAATAAGGACTCGAATTATACTCTACTGTCTATCAAAACTTCCCGAATGGCTCTCATTGTTAGATTTTTTAATAATATCTAAAAGAATCGAATATTACATGCCACGAACAATGTCTTCCTAATATTGTAACGAACAAACTATGAATTTAGAGTTTGGGGCAATGGGGAAAGAAATAATCTACTGTTCCAGCAGTTTTACTAGAGTTGGGAAACGACAGACAAAACTTAGCGCACTCAACACGACATATAGAGAGAAAAATTAAAATTCTAATTTTCTGCAATTAAATTTTTTAGGTTCTATTTCAAACTTTTCGAGAAAAAGATCAAATAGGTTCGCGCTATCTGTTGCATTAAAGTTCCCGTTGAAATGTTTCATGTCTGGAAGGTCACGGGGCGGGAGCAGATTTCGAAGCGGCTAATTAGTCGAGTGCAATGTACTTCACGGCAATGCGGATGGAGCCTCTACTGCTTCCTGGATGTGCATGCAGAAACCTCTCTTTCCTCGCCTTCAGTCACATTTCGAATGCTCCGTTTGAAATAAGCACGTTGGCATACAAGAAGAATTCAAGTTGGATATCTGCATTACAAATGGTATACGATTTACTTCCGCATATTTCACAAATGTAATTTCATCTTCACCAATTTAAGGGATTTGAATTAAGATTTAGGCAATGTTAACAATTTTTATATAAGTTAAATTATCAATACAATCAAAACAATGTTTTACTCTGAAATTTGAATGCCCTATCACATAATCAACAATTGAAGATTACATATAATGTGTGAAAACGTCAGAGATGGGCATGCAGCTGGTTAAGCAAGTAGGACACTAATATGCTCACTCAGAGCATTATACATTTACTTGCTTGGTGCGGTACAATTCTGTCACCCTTCCCTTACCCTCATTTCATTTCTTTCTTGGAACGATCTGGCAGTAAAATCCATTTATATCCATGTTATTTGCATTTAATTATACTCGTAAATCAAATGCATGAAATCTAGCTGAGGACAATTTTTCAATTTTTGAATTTTTAAATCCTCGTGCAACATTTTTATTGCCACAGTAAAATAAACAGTCATTTTCATGTGTGTTTTTAGTACACTTGCTTTGGAGTCATATTTCAGATGTGTCAAGGGACAGTCCACAACCTCCGCCCCAGAATCGAATTACTCCGATGAAAAGAAGACACACAAGTTTTGTAAATATCTCATGGCACAATGTATTCAAGTACATCCACTTTCTCAGAGTACGCAATAAAAAAGAGATGTAAAGTTACTTTTATGAAAGCCATTTTACCAGCCTTTAATACGTGCAACGCAATGAAGGCTTATTTCTACAGTATTTACGAGCTTTCTCAGATAGTGATGCGTTTTTACGGTCTGTTTATTTCTTTTGAGAATTGAGATGGAAGTATGTCTATATTTTCTACGGCAGCAAGTTCCACATCCTGACGATTATGAGAAGAGAATGAAGGTGCATAGTTCAGAAAGAAGAGCATGAAGCAAATTACACTTCCCCTTTAATTAATTGATTTCTGATGCCACTACTGCTAAGCTCATTAGTTCCACACGTGCAGTGTATGTTTATACCGCAGGAGGTGGCGGTGACCTCCCCCCTCTGACTTGCGAGAAACGGCTGTGACCTACACGTCGGCTGGCGGGATTTTCCCCTATCGGATACCTCCTACCACCGGAGCAACACCCCACCCGACCGGTCTCCAGTCAGTGTGGTGTGTGTAAGTAAGGGGGGTGAGGATAGAACAAGGAATAGGCGGTCCGTGGCCTGTTTCTTCGGTTGCTGCTCCGGCATTCACTTGGTATTGACCGGAGAAACCACACACAACTACTGATCAGTCTCTCCAGGAGTCTCTTCCAGTCAACGTCTTCCCCTCCGAATAGGGGCGAGTGTATTGACACGCGACGTTGGTTGGGCATAGTCCGACTCCACATTTGTTGGAAAGCGCGGTTTGCGGCTGCAGCTCCGCGGATGCTGCGTTTCTATCACTCCCCGCCCCTCCGCGCAGCGCATCCCGCACGCACTGCGCGCCCACGCACGCGCATCCGGTTTCCGGCCCGCGCGGCCCCTGTGTGCAAAGCAGGACGAGGGCGCAGCCGACGGACCGTTGGACGGCGCCCTCCTCTCTCGCCCCGCCCCCTCACACCCCTGCCTTCTCCAACAAGCAACTACACACCGAATTAAACATCAAACCAATCACTCACCATACTGGCTATTTGGCCAATAAATTTTACTCGAAGCTGCAATTTATCGACCAAAGCAGAAATCTCAAACTGGGTAAATATTCACGTCAACCACGAATAAAAAACAGATATCCATTACATGCATTCTTGGACATATTCAGCAATATAGGATAAATCAATTGAGGTGCTCCGTGAGTCCCCTCGTCACAAGTAGGTTAGTGCTAGTAGTAAATTAGATTAAGTTAGATTGCAAGCCAGTAAATACAAACGTGAAGTTGAACATTGATTGAACTTTGTAATTTCATCCAAAATATTAATAAATTTGTAAAAACCAAGCCCTGGCATTGCTAACACACAACTCCCTCCTCCCCACACGTTATCCTTCACACCCCCGCCACCGTACCTGCCCTCAATCCCGCCACCCGCAAACATAGATACGTTATGGAGATTAACATCGTTTCACCCGCAGATTTATCATCGTTTGAATATTGAACACCTTTCGATGGTTAATAAAAATTGGTATTGGTTTAAGATGATGTCAGCTTGCATTACTTTTTTCACTGCGGGCAAAACTCATAGGATCCAGCCCTGAAAAAGCAAAGCCATAATACTGCCGAAAGAATCCACGGGGTTGGCAGAGATAAATGATGTCTAAATAATACGATGAACAAACTGAAGCATTTCCTGGTCAGCGACTTGATAAAATACGTAATAAAGAACCACAAAAACCTAAAATAACAATGAAATATTTTCGATTGCGCTTTTCTATCATATTCACGCCTTAGGTGACGTCTGAAATTATAACAAAAAGTACACGTTAATAAACCGGCTAATATTGGAGAAGATAAATATTACTTTCATCACAGGCGAAGATGTTTTGAAGTAGAAAAAAAAACGAAGTCACTCAAGGCTAAGCAAAAATGTACACCGAATTTCCTTATGAAATAATTTGCCTTACGAACGTGAAAGATTACACGTATCCGGTTAGAAATAAAAATTCAGCCAGTAAAAAAGATAAGATATGTATGTTAGAATATTATCAGAAAACCAAGTTTTAACAACAGGAACTAAGGTTGAAGGTTCCTATAATATCAATACAGGAAACAATTCGTAATTCTGCTCTCAGTAAAAAATTCTTACGCTACTGATGACTCTGAAATGCTTAGAATTGCACAAAAACTGTAAAAAATTGATAATTGTAAATTAGTTAATAATATTTTTGTTAAGATACAAACCATACGAATTCCCAATAACTTATTTAGTCAACCAACAGCCCTGTATTAAATACTATTTTTATTTTTAGCAAATTATTATTTCAACCTGTTTCAATGTATAATAATATCAGGCGAAGGAACTATTTACCCAGAAGTAATGCCAACATACGAGAAGTCACACACGAATCCCCGGAATTATTTTAAAAAGACCATATTTCCAATCTTTGGGAAAACGACTTAAGCTCGCCATTTCGTTCAGAATACTCTATATATCGAGTGTCTTGAGATCTATCTTCATGAACATTTTATTGGTAAAATATACTACATTCTAAACTTGTTTCTTCAAGAAATGATATTTTTAAATGTGTAAACATTCTGATTGACTAGAGATAGTCACGTTCCGTGAGACCTACGTTAATGTTTTTAATCTTTCCAGGTGACCCAACTCTTGTTGACTCGATAACTACAGCAAGCTATGTGGAGCCTTTTGAGACAGCAATCCCGTTAGAAACGTACATGGTTTGGCTCTGAATCGTATTCGCTGCCCATCATTCATAACATGCACGATGTTTTTAATAATCATTTGTTCATGATCTCCGTGAATTCACGTTGAAAAATCGTTGATAATAGACAACCTATGTAAAAAAACAAAATATTTCAGTAAAAACGGAAAAATACTTTTTGAAGTTCATAATGTACAGATGGCTAATTTTAGGCATTTTACACTTTCTACTTAAAGTGTTAAATATTTATTTATTGTAATATTCTTCTGAAATGACCTTACGAAAATCTCTGTAGTAGTAGCAGCTATTAGCACATACGCGATATTCAGTTATCAATAAATCGTAAAGATCACATAGGTTTTTTTTATTTTCTATTATAAGACCACAATTTCTAGTTTTCTTTGGAAATTCTTTTATCAAAATAAAGAACAAATAAATTCTCATTTAAGAGGTTGTCCATCTTCATGTGAACCTGTCAAATATTGTCCCCTATTCGTGAATATAACATCTCTGTTCACTTCGGAAGGGCAACGTCTGAGACTGAGTATTCCAGCGAAGTGTGTGCACCCGGCAGGTGATGAAAATGAGACCTTTCAAAAATAATCGATGTTATGGACTTATTTGTTCAAATAGTTTCTTCGGTAAATTCAGCGATAATATTTCCTGTCTCTAGTTTCCATTTTCATTTTCTGAAATGTGTTCACTGTTTATTCATCCCATAATGATGCAAAACGTTATTCAATTCATGATTTACTAAGACAAGCTAAACTCGCACGATCGCGTTGCTCAAAAAAAGCGCAGTAGAGCATTAGAAATTCAGTACATTGTTCAATTAATACTTCTATCAATACTAGAATAATCTGGATGAGTGGACGGCAGTGTTAAGCAGGGTAGTCAGGCAGTAATTTAAAAGATGTTTATGGAATGTATTGAACATAAATAAATGAAGAATCACTAATAAAAATATTAATTTAATTAGGAATGTTATGAAATATGTTTAATTAATAGTAATTAAATGGACGGCAAAACCTTCTTCACGCATCCCTAACACCTACCTCCTCGCGCGCAATTATATCGTGTAATAACTTTCAGATTTCTCTATAAAATATTTCCACTTTAACCTAATCACTAGTTTATTTATTTTCGTTAGTAAGTTGTTTGGTATCAAGCAATGGTTTGTTTAAAAGGTTAGTGTTTACATATACATATATATATGTCTCAGCATGTTTACCTCTCAGGTTAGTCGTACACCTCTTACAGGTGTTCGACTTGTTTCGTGTCATAATAGTTTTAGCAAGTTGCACATTCCTTTTGTCTTTGTCAGCCCGCTGCCGTGCTGACGCTAGGCAAAAACCGCATGGTAACGTTAATTCGAACGCAGCGCCGCCGATATCCCGCGGAATCTACTGCCGCGCCAGGCTCGACGTTCCGAGTAATCAGCGGAGAGAAAGAGGAAAGCAAGTGATGGAAGCGAGTGCGCCAGCGACGCCCCGTGATAATACACGCGCCACGCGAGCGAAGCGGAGATACCGGGATGAGTCAGCCGTTTCCGACGCTATCGCGCTTTTTTTTTCGCCTGCGCCGCTTTCGCGATGCCACGAGGAGATACGCAAATTCCAACGTCCTGCAGTTGGCAGAGACCGCAGCCTTCATCCTTCTTCCGCACTGCAAAGGAAAACGTTCCCTAAACGACAGAGCGTTGCAAGTCCACCACTGGAGCTTCGTAGACTGGTCGCCTACGTCTGATTCGAAGACTGAATGACTGAATGATTAATTATTGTGGGTGCGTCAACAAGTAAAGTCATTAGACCCGTAAGTATAGCGCATGTTTTTATTGCGCGAGGTGGTGAGTTCCAGCACCGACCTACGACTTTTTTACGCGAAGTTGTACCCAAACAGGTATCTCCTACCAGCGGGACACCGCTCCAAACGGGACAAATCTAATCTCCCAACTGGTATCCCAAATTTATAGTAGTGTAGAGCATGTAAAATGTAAATGTGTAAGGAAGGGGCGAGGATAGGACAAGGAAGTTTGGTGTTTATGGGAGAAACTACGGAAAAAAACTACCGATGTGTGAGCAGAGCTGGAATTCTACTGCCGTCAGGTGCTGAATTCGACCTAGCTATGTAGTTACTGCCACAGTCGAGGCTCGAACCTAGGACTTCCCAGTCAGAGGCACTGCAGCGACATCAGTTGATGACCTAAGCCGGTTGAGTCAAGCGGATTTTCCAAACAAACTAAACAGCAGCTGGGTATGACTTCACCATTTGATGGGATACGAATAATTGTGGAGGCTGGCTGTTCCGATCTGTCATTTTCGCTCTATTACTAGAAAATACGTGAGCCGATTCTTACATAATGGGACACGGACACACGCGATCCTTTCTAAATACTGAGCGCCTGGCCACCAGAAGCTACGGCGACTGATACCACGCGGATGTGAGGCCTTAATTGGATTCTGTAGCGCTTTCGAAGAGGGAGTCAGAGGGATTTTTTGATTGATTGACTAGCGATTCTGGGCGCGTTAACTGTTAAGGTCATCGGTCCCGTAAATGTAATGTGTGCCTTTTTTTCCTCTGGAGGAGGCGGTGATCTTCGCCCGAGATCCGGCGTTAACCTACACCGTCAGCTAGCGGGAATTTCCCCAACTTGTTATCTCCCACCAAGCGAGGCAACGCCCCAGATGTGGAAAGCTCTAAGTTCGGGAGTCCGAGGGAGAAAGATAGACGAGAAATGGGGGAGAGAAAGATTCTCCGATGATGAACGCGCCGAGTCTTGATGGATCACGGATATGGAAACAGAGCGGAAGTGATTCGGTGCAGATTGTTTTCTGTGATAATCTGTATTATTGTGCTCGTTAAACACGGATTAATAAGGTTTAAGATATATCGTTATCTCAATAAATCAGAGAAAAATCCTCGGAATGGTATTATCATTATGGCTTTTATCGGTTTCTCTCACACCTGCGCGCAAACGAGAACTTTATTTTAATTGATATGTGCAATAATTACTCTGAATCAAGTCTTTCTTAAACATTACATCATCAAAAATTTTACAAGTTGAATTCCCACTGATCGAATACTCTTAATAAATAGTATGTCTAGTGCTATGAAAATACTCCAACCTTGAAATTAACCATTTATTGGTAACATTCAAAACACGCAATATTCCCTAAGGATATCCTTGATATTGTTTATCACATATTCACGTTTAGACTTCCATTATTTAAGCTGCAAAGCGATGTAAAGTATACGTTTTCTTTAGTTTCCCCTCTATGAATCAGTTCTAGCGTTCAACTGTTTTCTGATCTCGAACACGTTTTGCACCTAATTTTCTTGAATGGCTTTGTAAACTTGCATGAACTTGCCGTCAGGAATATCGAATATGGGTACGTCCCCACAATGTCAGTAATACGACGTAGAAGGGAAAATTAATTGACATGATACGGATGAGATGAGATTACACGCCCAATTACAACCACTACATGTAAGAGGCTATTGAAACATTATCGTAAGGGTACCACAAGAAAAAAGACGCTACGTTTTATTCTTGAAAATGTTCGATCTACAGTGTACATAAATTGAGAACTGCAAAAAATTTAAACCAGGAAATTTCTACTCTGACAACCACTTCTTCTCTACACGAGAAAGCACTTACCATAGAAAAAGTTAGTATTCAACTTCGTAGTCTCCTCCACAAATTGCACGAATAAACTGTCCTAGAGCATTCCTGACACACGATCAATGAAGTTAAAAGGAAAAATAAATGTGCATTACCATTAGAAATGCTAGAACACAGAATTTTATTACTCAAAGATGCAGCGTAACATGCATTACTTTTATAGATAAAAAGAAATTATACAAAAACTGAATACACCTGGATCAAACAAATTTGTAGGTAGTTCTTTGGGGGAAAAATACGAATTAAAGATTATCACACTACAATGTACTCTTATCACAATAGGCACTCTGCGGAATTATCTACGTACAATACTTCCCTGTACTTATTTTAACCTTTCCTGAACTAGTATCACGAGTGGCTGGTGCGAGTTTATTAAGAGGACAAAATAAGTCTAGTATAAGGCAAATACTATTAAATGACAAACAATTTAGCTGTGCGATTTTATAACACAAACACATTATAAATTCAATGTCAATTCAAGTAAACAAAATAGTCTATTTTTTAACTTCTTCTGTGTCATTTGCACTGAAAAATAGGACAAAAATGGTTTTGGTGAGAAGCCATAAGGAAACACACCAAGTATCGCAGAGGGAACGAACATCTGCTAAACTATTTTTGCCGTCTTCTGCCTCTGCGACTCTAGCACCGGGCAGCAATGCTAAGGAAACCACATGTGCAATGAACAATGTCGGCATTCGTTCAATTACGGATGAAAAAAATGACAGCTCGAATACTAATTGATGGTGTAAGATAGAGTAAAAATATAACATTACTATAGTAGAGATATTCTTTGCCTCGTTAGTATGTGTTACCAGAGATCTAAAGGTCTTACGGTTCTTTGACCATCAATGCGTGGGTTGCTTCTAACTTAAGGCCATGATAGTAAGTGCACTGATGCTAACGTTTCGACCATCCTTTCGAGGTCCTCTGTAGGGCTGGAGTGCATCAGCGTCGGCATCAATGCCCTCGACGCGGCATCACCTGGACAGATGAGAGCCTTCACATGCATGACTTTTTACGAGCGACTGCTTTGACTTTTCCCACATACGAAGTCTATGGGAAGAAAAATTAGTCACACAGCGACTGAAAACACTCTGAAGAAGTCTTTCCACCTCGTTTAAATCGCACGGTTGCTCCAAATCGAGGCGTCGGAGAAGGCCCCGAAATATTGTGCGTTTGTTTCGGGAGTGAGCGCGCGAGCGGGCGGGGCGGCGTGATTGCGTGGGCGCCGAGGAGGAGCAGCGCATGGGTTAAAGATGAGCGGCGGCGGCACGTGCGGCCCGCTTGCCCTAAGCGCGGGACAGCTTTACGACGCCTACTAAAAAATAAACGCCCACCGTCGCTGCCGCCCTCGCCAGCGCCTTCACCGCCACCCGCGCCCTCCCTGCCGCTCTCGACGACGCCACCACCGCCCTGGCCCTCACTCCCATTCTCGCCGCCCTCGTTCTCGTCATCGCTCCCACTCTCGATACTGCTCTTACTCCTACTTCCGCTCTCACTGCCTCTTCAGCACTCGTCGCCCTCGCCCTCACTCATGCTCTCGTCGCCATTCTCACTCTCGCTTTCGCTCTCGACACAGCTCTCACTCCCACTAGCGCTCTCGCCGGCGGCCTAGCAGCCGCTCTCGCTACCGCCCCTGGGGGCTGAGTCCGCCCTTTTTAAAAGGTCGGCCGACGCGGCTGGTTCGTCGTAAAAAACTGCACGTACCGAGGTTCCCGCAGACGACGTTCCTTCGGCTTCGGAAGCCTTTTCCCGTCCCCACGTCTGCCAAGAAACGAACACCTCACCTGCCCTCGAAAGTTAAAATATACGGTATTCTTTATTTTACAAAATCATCACTCTAGCGCCAGCCTAAACATGCAGTAAACCCGTGTTAATTTAAAACTAGTAAAAATATTGAATAAGGAATTTTTAATTCTATTCAAATGGAGGATTAAAGGAATTAAAGCTATATTCGAGTGTTTGCGATTTTTTTGTTATAACAATGGTGCTCCTAAAGTCGAAATATGTTCGGAAATGTAACTGCACAAATATTGCAAGAAAGCAATGTGCAGGAGTGATGAAACGTAGCCTAAGGCATTAGTTATAATGTGTGTAACAAAGTATTGGCGCACTAACCGCATAAGCCACACCAGCTGCAGTAATGATTGATTGCTTCCGGACAAGTCAACTGCTATGGTCATAAGTTCCGTTTATGTGGTGAATGTTTACCGCTGAAGGGGGTGGTGTTCCTCCCTCGCTGCAGAGAGATCCGGCGCCGACCTACACCTCTGCTTGCAAAGGATTCCCCCATCCAATTTCTCTCTAAGCTCCCGGTTTTCCTCCCGCAAGTTGTGTAAGTGTAGAGCATGCGTAAGGCTCGGCTGGATCACGAGGCGCTGTCAAATAGGGCAGGCGCAAACCGGCGTCGGAAGGAGACATAGGGACACTGTCAAACAAGAGTCGCGCAAGGACAGACTGGTGAAACTGTCACACAGCCGATGCTTCAAGGACCACCTTATGATTCGGTGGCCTCAGTGGTAGCGGCGAGAGTGATATCGAGGTCTTGCGGCCGAACGCGTTCGCGACGGCGATCATGGGTTCGTCACCGACAGGGGAAATTGTTTGTTCCGCCAGGCCGACTATTGATCGCTGGTTTCGCTACCTTACTTTCCCATCTCAAGGCACACACGGCCATAGCATTGGAAGCGCAATCAATGAATTCCTGGACGGTCTCGCATTTACACCTTGGATGGAGCCCCTTCCCCCCTGCGAGCTTCCTGGGCAGAGAGAACGCCTGAGCGGCCGGCGCGGTGGCGGCGGCGGTGTCCAAGGCTGCACCTCGGGCGCAGCAAAGAAACCGTTTGCGCAGTCGCATTCAGACGCTGCGCCAAGCGACGGGACGTTGCCAACGGCGCGGTGCTCCACGACTGGAGCTCAGAGCGAAAGCCCACACACACAAACGGGGTATACATGGGCCTTAACAAAATTAATCCATTTATTAGAAACTAAATGTAAGAATTTCTTTCTTTGACCTGGAGAAGGCGAGGTATTCTTCGGTGTACATGTCATTGTGTGTGTGTGTGTGTGTGTGTGAAAAAGACCAACACAGAGACAAAAATAGACTCCTTTTTTACAGTAATAATTTTTGTCTAAATATTGACATCCTTAATTTTTTTTAACTTTCCCCTAAAACAATATCATTACACACACCCTGACAAAACGCTATAAGGACTGTAAACGCGCTTGCGTAAATTTGTTCAACAAATTCCAAACACCGAAGAGTTAACCTCTCGAAATCAAACCAGAAACAATTTACCAGAAAAAATATAAACAGTCAATTCACTCAGACATTCCATTCCTATTTTATTCATATAAAACATCGTTTAGAATAACAAAGTCGTATTCACTCACTTCTTGAAGTGCGTCCGTAATGTAACTACCAGTTACACCGTGTGGATTTAAATTATCAGCTTACCTGAAACAAAAACAATAAACGTTAGCATTTGACTAAAGAGATTTCCTTAGCATTGTGTCCATTGTGTTTTGTGTGCAGTTTGAAATGTTATGTACATTAAAAATGTAACTTCATTTAACAAGAATATTGAAGACTCTAATTAATAACACAGAATGAGAATGTTGTAATAACGTATCAACAGTCTGTACACATTGGAGAACCGCTTACACGAAATTCATTCGATAATCAACATGGCGAGAGATTTTGTTTGTATTCAATTACATTCCCGTGCTAACGTTATCGTACATTTGATAATTAAACGTCGAAATAAAAAAAATTGAAAACTAAAAGCACTCATTATGGAGTAGTTAAATTACATACAAAATTTTACACATTAAATTGAAATTAGAAATTAGCGCAGTTGTTGAAGAGACTTTGGCAAGAAAATGTATATCTCTATAGGTTTTTTTTTTGTATTCATCTCATGTCAAATTGCTTCTTTTCTTCTTAAATTTATTCATTTGGAATGTTTTCGGACCTTTGGCTTGAGATGGAAGTTGGAAGTGGTAACATTAAAGCAAACTGAAAAACTACCTGGTAGATAGTGTCAGATGAGTGTCAAATATTTCAAATGAGAACGGGAAAATAACTCAAACTCATGGTCAAAGCGAACAAATCAAATCAATAAAATGGGTAAAAAAATATGTGCGATATAACGATGCCGTGAATAATATCCAAATCCATATCCAGAAGGCGAATTGTACTGCAGCACATTTCAGGAAAAATACAAAAAAAAAAAAAGACCCCCGGGAGGAGGTCCAGAAAGAACCAGTTATGGTACGAGGGTTCAATTCAAATGTGCTTGGCCCGAATGTTAATTCAACAAACAGTTAATTACAATATGGTCATCTCCTAATTTATTTTAAACCCCGCGTGGAGGTGGAACATCCCTAATTAGGAGAGGCGTTGGGCCGCGCGGCGCGGAAAGATCCCGCCCCAGATCGCACTCGCAACCGCTGCGCTGCGCACTGGCGCGTGCAACGGCCTGCGGCCCTCGATGAGTATGCCGTGGTTCCGGGCGCGGCAACTACTTTGCCCGCCAGCCCCGTGAGGGTGGCGCACGCTATAGACGGGAGGTAGCACAGCTCTTCCTCCGCTGGATGGTGAGATCCGGCTCCGACATACGTGTCGAATAGCGGGCGGTTCCCCATCCAGAAATCTCCACCTGCAAGGCCCCGACGACTTACGACTCTAATACCAAGCTCCCGACCGGTCTTCCCATATGTGTGGTAATGTACTGCACCATAAGTGTTTGTGTATGTGTGTAAGGAGAGAGGAGATGACAAATATGAGAAAGGTAAGATCGTGGAGAGACCGTGATTATGGGCCACGCACTGTAGGTAACAAACCGCATATTGTTAGTAGGGATTTGCAGAAACTATCTCGTCTCCTTGTGAATGTTGCTGTGCCATGTGGTCACAACGTCGTAACCAATGAGGCACAGGCATGTTTATAGAGTTTGTAAATAGAGATCAGTCGCATAAGGCGGCGCGAAAACATAGATCGCACCAATACGTAATTACCTGATAACTGGGTCATGCGCAACAAATTCAATGTAAGAACTTGTTTAAATTCTCACGATATTCCTAAGACTGAGAAAGACTGGGAACAGCTCGTATTTTTGCAAAGCATTGAAGACGTGCACACTGAAACATGATCTGCTCGAGAGGAAGCTGGTGGCAATCTGGTGTGATTTTATATTTGACAGACACTTAATATATTTAATCTTCAATTTAGAGTATAATAATAACAACGATATTATTAGCATTAAGAAGATGACAATGGAGGTGGAAATAAGTAACAGAACATGACTCAAAAAATAAATAATAAGCACATTAAAAAGAAGAGAAGCATGGGACAAAATAAAGTAAATTGGATCAGATTTGTGAAGAAATTTCCTGAAGTGTAGTTTTTTCCTGAAAGCAAGAGACAACTGGCAACGAGGGAAGACGTCCACGAGTGAACTCTCAGCGCCCAGCGCTGTTGTCCTTGGTCATCGCGTTGCGAAAGCGGCAAACGACTCGACGCGTATTGAAACAAAACTTATTCGGCAATCTGCTTCAAAGGAATGCCGGTGGCAATAACCAAGGAGAGGACTCCTCCTGCGAATGCTGGTTGAACACCGACAACTCCACGACACAGCGAGTGCGGCGGTGGCTGCTCGCATTGCATTCCTTGAGTGACTTCTGTGTTGCTGCGTAAGTACTTTAGCAATGGACGGTGGCCAGTTCCACTCAGGTTCCATAAATCATCAGTGCACAAGAAAAGTAGCGTCTTCAAAAGCGTTACATTGCTGGAGAACTATATTAACTTGAGCGGGCCGCGTATTTCGCACCCAAAGACTACTCACTCGACTCAGGTTTCACTCTACATTATAGTAATTATAATTATTCTAGCTGAATTCTGATATACATTTATTATTTTTTTAGAAGCGAACACGAACTATTTTCAAAAACGTTTTTGACAGGAACAAAAAAGAAGAAGCATTTTGAGATTAGATGTAGATTTATAATTAATTCTGCAATTAAGTATTGCAACTTGGAGGCAGAAAATTTCAACTTAACATTAATTAAACTTACGCTAACTAAAAATAAATTACAAGAGAGTGGTTCATTAAAAATAAAAATTGATAGTAAATAGTACACTATTTCACCTCGCAAGCCCTACTCGCAGCTCCACTTCATAACACAACACTTCACTGCACTGCACTACACACATAGTAATATAATAATAATAATAATAATAATAATAATAATAATAATAATAAAACAACTGGTACTAATAATGACAATTAAACTAACGTACTACTAATTTAACAGTAATACATTGATCTTAAATTATATAAATAGCTATAAAACTAATTTCTCAAGCTTTGAGGAAAGGGTTCAAAGATTGTTGCAGGCAACTGTCACTTTTCTTGTGTACTGAAGAAATACATGTAATACATAATATTATACTTTTCTGCAAAAACAGTTAGAAAAAAATGTAATTTGTATCTCGCGATATCTCAATTCAATTACATTTTTACACTGGAAACAAATCTCTACTTCACATTTTTGCGTAACTTTCCAGGAAAGAGAGAGAAGGGGTAAGTCATAATCCCAATACCGGTTGCGGTTAAAGAGGAAATAACACAAAGTAGTCATCAGGTAAACAATTCACATCATAAGAAAACATTAATCACCAAGTACTAGGAAACTATGTTGAATTTCCAGTAACAATTCAAAGACTCACGTTGAGTAAGTTTTTGACACACTAGGAATGTAATTTTTAGAATTAAGTAATTAGGATTCTCTACTACGTTCGCTTGGGCGCGTTACTTGCGTTCCGATATTAATCTTTAATTTCCAGTAAGGTGTGAAAGTGTTCAACAAAAAGTGAAAGCATCATCTAGTATTTTTACATGTTTAATGACGCAACCTAGATACATTAATCGAATCCCACTCTTCCAGCCCTTTCAAATGCAAAAGAAAAGGCACTGGTTTTGGCCTCATTAATCACCACCACTTAAAACGGATCGGAAAACAAGTACCCCAACGACCTTCCCAGACCTAGATCCCGCTGCTTGTATTTTTCCGCAAGAACGTGACCAGTAGTCCCAGTAAGAGCAAGCAGTTTAGACAGCTCTATACGAGTCCGCCCACGACTGACATTCGTCACTTCGCAAGATAGAACGCAAGCGATTGGGCTACACAAAGAAACAGGCGACTGCCACGTGGACCTCAAGACTAACGATTCGCCGACAAAGAACGTCACATAAAACGAAAACGACGCTTAGAATTTCCTCTTCCAATACATTACGTCTTTATTTTATCTACACACATTACAGGGGGAATACTCATAAACTATTAACATTATCATTTAACTCCAAATAAAACTCCAAAGCATTCAGAAATAGGTTTTCTCTTGCAACAGTATATTGAATTTTAATTTTTGTTTTATATACATTTTTTCCAGAGATGTAGCAAGTAGCAATCAGATCCACAGCAAATAAGAGAATTCCTCAACCCCAAACTGTGCATCACAAACTGTGTATACACAATTTACTGAATATTACTTTTAAAACCTTAACCCACAACAATGATATGTCAATTTAACATCATTGTTTTTCTTTCTTTTGACGAGTTATTTAAGTAAACAAACTCAATAGTTACATTAAAAAATAATGAATCAATTTCTATGAAAATAAAAGCATTGTCAAAAATAGCGCTTAGAAGTATTATTTGCGAAAAACTCAATTCGGTATCGTTAACTATTTATAAGTTATTCAGGGATGGTTCATTTTTGGTGGAAACTAGTAATAATTAAAAAAACTTTTTCAAAATAATTAAACGAACTTAAATAAGTCTTTCTACTTAAATATACTCCACAAATGTATACTCTGCAAACGTATTTAAGAAAAGTCATATTATTCATTGTATCATTAAAGATTATGAATGTAGTGGTCCGCAAGACCCGAAAGAAAGGCGAACACTGAATGAACTCAGGATTTAAACGAGACATTACACCTGACAACCCGTCAGCAGAAAGTCTCCGACTCAGCAGACCTCGCGGGACTGCCCGCCCGTGCAGCGTCAGCGTCTGTGGCCCACGCGGTCAGGAAGTCGAGCCTCGGCGGCGAAGGCCGGTCGAGAGCAGGCGCGCTCTGTAGGTCAAGGCGAGCGACGAAGGCGGCGGTGGCGGCCGGTAACGATCCTGCGACCCTCCGCCCGCCCGCCAGCCACGCCGGCCGGTGTCCGCAAGCCACGCCCCCGCCCCCACTCCGCGCCCGGCACGCGCCCCACCCCCGCGCCGACGCTCAGTCACACGGCCCCGCTTGGCCCCAACGGTCCCGCAGGCCGCGCTACCCCTGACGCAGTCGGGACACGAAGGAGTTTTACCCGGCCGCGCTGGAACGTCTCGCATTTAACCACCTAACGAAGGAACTCGCAAACGCCCAGCTTATCTATACCGGTTTAGCGAGACTCTGTTTCCCAATTGGTCGCAATCCCACCCCCACTCCTGACCCATACATTGCTAACCTTCGACCCTTTTTTCGGGCGATTCCCCAACCGCCCTGCACTGTTTGCGTACACAGACCTTCGGGATTCGAACAACCACGAACACATATCCAGAGAATAACCAGTCACCCTCGTTGGTATGCAATTCACATATTCACGCCTCGGATAATTGTATTCATCACAAAATCCACCTCATTTCTGGAAACTGCACATTCGTAGGTCCCCAATTACATTATCCACCAATATTTAATTGTGAAGCTTACTGCAACTAACCACAACCAAAACCACACATGTCCAGCCAAAGGCTGATTAGTGAAATAAACTTTCTAAAAAAGATGCTGCGACCTGATGAAAAGCGACCAGCGAAAGAGTAATGTTCGTGGTAGCTTACCCCATGGATTTGTGACCACTGACGCTCGCCGAACAGGTAAAACGGAATGCGCCAAACTGTCACGTATCCTCAGCGTGAGAGAGATCCTTAATGGTCCCGTGACCCGAGCTTAATGGTACCATAGCGGTTCAGTATACGTACCCATACTATTCACACATCCGGTTAATACGTGTCACTATAATCTTGCATAAAAAACTGGCACTAACGAAACACATCGGCTTCTGATTTTATTCAGGTTAAGTGTTCGTGGTTGACCACATCCCGAACGCCAGTGCGTTTAATTACGAACATGGTTTAGTTTTGACTACACTGGAAACTTAAAAGTGTTCCGTTTAGCACGAAACCTGGTAACCTCACCGTGGAGATAAGGTTCAACATGAGACCTGCAAGCGTTCAGGGTTTTACACAATTCTTCCTTTGGAAACACTTAACAAATAAAATTGTCAAATTATTCATTTGCAACTGCTGATTTGTGATTATTTTTTTTTAATTTTAAACAAAGATAAAACAATTTTCCAATTTTAGAAGATAAACAATTGCCATTGTTTCATGTTTAAATCTTTGAAATTTATTTCGCACGAAACTTCTTCAAATTATAAAAACTCTGTGACTAATGACTGTTGAGAAACCATTACATAAATACCAATCAGACTATGACCGCATGATACGTAAGTGTGCTTCGTTATCCAAACAAGTTTTTATCCTTTCTTTTCAAATCGAGCCACCATTGCTTCGAGGAATGCTTTAGGATTGCCAACCGTCCCCAACAGTTACGAATTGGTCTCTATTTATAAACAAAGTCCTACTTTCACAATGAAATTAAATAAATTATAAATAGTTTTTTAACAATGCTTCCGATTATTACAAGGTCGAAATAGCTGACATTATGAAATATCCTGCATATTAAATGTTACGAGAAGTGCATCTCATTGTTTTAAGTTTTGTATTCACAAAATAGAACTCAACAGATACTGAATTCATGTTACTCCTGGAATCTAATTGAACATTGGTCGCGTTAGTTAACCAACCTAAAGTTCTAGATCTAGGGTATCAGAGAAACCTTTGTTTTTCAAAATGAATGTAAAAATTTTATTAACCATATCACAAAAAGTTCAACTCTGAGTATCCTCCTTTCTTGTCTGTCTTTTTAAGACGAAAGTTGGCAAACAGAATGCAGCACTTCTTACGAAAAAACGCGACCTCTGGCTTATCGCGCGTGTTGACACATTCCACCCGTATCGCATAGCGATGCACTTGGTGCCCCACAATCCATTGCATCCCGATTCAAACGCAGCGAGTATAACCCTCGGGGGTTCAAGGCCGCAGCGGACACTCGCAAAACAGCCCCGGCGGGGGACAGCCGACACACGCTCCGCGCGGCACAGCCCCCGAAGAGGTAGACACGTGTCGGAGGCGCAGGGGGGCGTGACACGTGTACACCTGGACGAGAGCCGTCGCCTGGGCGTGTATGACTCGCCGTGCGATATGATCACGCGCGTGGGGTGTGGAACGTGACGAATGACGTAACGTGCTTGGTTCGCGTCCAGAGAGACAATGCTGCCAACTGGGGAGTTGTGAATGTAAACGCCCCTTGTAGTAATCCCGTAATGTTCAGGGCGAGGAAACAGAAAAATGGTCAAAACGATAATATTTTTAACGATTCACCATAGTCACAGTTGCATGATTTAACAATTACTCGGGAATATGCATCCCGTTTCCCGATTGCCTACTATCGTTGTGACTCGGCAGCTAGGTAGCAGAAGTAATGTTAGAAATGATGTTTAACTGTTCAAAGAATGGACTGTCCCAGCCAAATATCGCAACCATATCTTCCGGTGAACGCTCTGATGCTACTTTATTCAAGCATCATTTGTAATAAAAGTAACAACAACGACGAAGAGAAGCAGGCCTTGGCGCAGACGGTTGCGACAGCCGTCGTCTGGTTCGAATCCTGCGTAGGCTTGGACGTATTTGTGACTGTCCCCTCTTTATCATTCTATCACCTCTTAGTTCATAATTCAAGGCTAACAACCTTTTCTGAACAATGGATACATCTGAAAAGGCTGTTTTCCACAGCGAGTAAAAGACACGTTATATCTCCGTGATAAAGATGACTGCACCTCGAAGAATAACGTGGTGCATGGATCGAGATGGCCAATATTCACAAAACAAATAACTAAGAGAAATGAAGGTCACAAAGAATATACACACGAAAAACGGACTAGAACGAGCTAGAGGATGAAAAAAGAGACAAGAACAAGGAAAGTGATGGTCAAACAAAACGGATGAATATCACGTCAAGCAAAGCTAGCAAGTGCAGTCAAGCAAAGCTAGCAAGTGCAGTCAAGCAAAGCTAGCAAGTGCAAACACGAACATACAATTTAATCAGTATCTCTGACAAGATACTAAAAGCAGATTAAGACGAACCTTATGGCATACAGTAATCAGTGCAGCAAATATGGCAGATAACCAACCGAAAACAGGTGAAAGAAGAAACCACATAAGACAAAAATTATAAAACCATATAAGACAAGAGCCAGCCAGACAATAACTAGCGACTGGATCATAACATGACAGTCACTGTCATATAAGCATTGTATGGATAAATGTGGCCATTTCAGCAAATTCAAAGAGTGGATCAGAAAGCGACGAAAATACAACAAATAACGTGACCACCAGATGAAAAGAAGACACTGAGAATAGAAGGTCACGGTAGTCTCTGTAGTAAAAAAGGTCCTGTTGTCTATCCTCAGAGTCCTGGCAAACCACCTGACCACCCTAGGCTATAATGGAAGGGTAGAATAAAAACTGCAAAGAACCACCATGCTAGGCACAGTTCACCTCATGCGTAGGTACCATATGTAGGATCTGAAGAAGTAGTAACTAGACAGATGGAAAATCATTCATATACAACGACTTCCAGAGGCCAGAATGATAAGTAGGACCAAAACTCGTATTAGTCACAAAGAGACATTAATATTTGCGTAAACCACCTCTTGGGTAAAGTCGCGTGGAAGAACTGTGTCCTTTGCAGACGTCTGCAATCGAGCAAACTGCTGCGGTGCACTTACGGTACAGGTAATCACAGTTTACTCAATTGTAACGCGAATGTACTGTTAAGTAAATGATAAGATTTGTAGAGTATTTCTCACTATTTTTAAACAGTATTAAACCAAACCTGATACTAATTTGTCGGCTCTCTGATTTCACAGTGATAAAGAAAATGTTTAAACAACTGAAAAAATAAAACTTTAGTCATTATTTTTGGCTGAATTGATTTTTGAAGGAATAATTTTCAGTCATAACCGTCTAAAACGTTTCCCTGACTTTAACGATTCTTCTACAAATTCCTTGATTTCCCCAGACTTTTCCAGAGAAATGAAATTCCTTGATTTTTCCCGGTTTTCCAAATGTTCCACAAAGTGGCCAGTCGGTTATTGACATTGACAAAATTAAAAATTACAAGCATAGCTTTGGTTGACGTGCATTTTATGTAACTGCGCATATGGTCAGGCAAGTAGTACATACGCTATCACTAATCATACCAGTTAGGTCAAATAAAAATGAGTTATCTGTTTGCGCAGTTACACTTGAAATTGACTTTCCTTTCTCGCCCACGATGCTTTCTGCTTCATTTGAATATTTACACGTGGTTTACATAATCGTCCTATCGAAGAATAATAGTTACGCGAATTCAAACTGTCTACAAATGCTCCTTACGACGCAAAAATGTGTATTGTTCAAATATAAATATAATACATAACCAAAAACTTGCAATTTTGCAACACAGTTTACTAAACCAAGATCTACTAGAGAACTGTGAATTAATGCCTTTGCTTATAGGAACATTTGAGAATTATTCAGTTTTCATGCAAACATTACAACCTTATTTGTAACAAAATAATATCTGAATTAACGTTTTGTCCTGTAGTTAATAAACTGGTTAGGTTGTGGAACTGAGTTTTTTTGAAAAAAATCATTTTTCATGTCACTATCTCGTACGTACTTCCACCCAGTAAGCGCAATTTTTAAAACGTTACTCGGCCATGAACTTTCTGCCTGAATGTTATATGATGTGTATATGTAAACTGCGTACCAGTCACGCGCTTTTCCCCAACACTCGGGACGACAGCCTGAGTCAGCACAGCATCTGTACTTCAACAGTTTATGAGCGTGCTGTGTCGAGCCGCGCTGCAAGACGAGCACTAAGAAAAAGTGCGCGCATAATACCTGGCTCGCATTTCAAGAGGTCGAAGCCACGGGGCGAGGCCGCCTCGCCCGCCTCGTTTTCAATGGGCGCACAAGAATGGGGGCGTCCACGGGCCACAAGGACGCGGACGCGCAGAGCAGCGCAGATCAGGATATACAAGAATTTTCCTAACGATGGGATAAAGTGACAGATCGGAAAAAACAAGTGAACATCACGTTACTTCAGAGAAGTATCCCTCCGCCGCGTCAGCTGTTTAGTTACGCCCCTTCGTAGGGTTTTTTTTACGGTTCACGCGGGACATCACTGACGAGATGTCTGAGTTTCGCTTAGTTATATGCACCACGCGAGTCCGGGAAATATAGAAATTTATTTACATAAATGGGAAAATGTCTTGGTCTCATTACTCACAATCGTGATATAATTGCACAAAAAAGCACGAAATATCACGAAAAGCTCCCAAACACAGGTCGCCAGTCGCCACACAGCACAGAGGCCGGAAACATGTGCACCGTGGCGACTACGTATCTCACATTCAAGACTCGATTTTAAAACAAACATAATACTTATCACATAAAAACTAAATTCAATATAATTTTTATAAAAAAACGAATTTTTACATTAGAGCACAAAGCTCTGCACTTCCTAATTTTAATTATTTCTCGTGGCGCACTATATTTTCGTCGGACGAGGACATCACAGCAGGGAGCGTCGTGGCTTCTTACACGTTAGCCAACTGCAAACGAACGAATGGAGAAAGGAGAGTCTATTTAGTTCAAGGACACAGAATCGTCAGTTGTGTTGCCAGCACTAGCTGTCAAATCATCCCATCCTTAGGAAAATCCTTCTCTAAGCAGCCGCAAAGCCACTCCGCCTTACAGTGACTCTGGCCAACTACGATCACGTAAAACGGAGGACTCTCGATAAGCATAAAAAAAGTAATATATTTTAAAAGAATTTTAAAAAAACGCTCAAACACGTTTCTCCATACTTTTGCCAACTGCGCGCACGCGTATTTTTGCATCAGTTTTAGTCGCTAGACAAAGACACTATGATGCATGCGTGTCAGCGTTCAGGAAAAGGATATTTATGTTTTCTATTCTAAATTAAACAAACGATACAACGTACCATGTATCAGTCATGTGATAATGGAATGGCAACAAATTTACTCAAAGGGAGGACGTTTAAAATAAAAAGGAGGACGAGAGGGCAATAACTGATGTCAAGGGAGGACTGTCCTCTCAAATGGAGGAAGGTTGGCAGCCCTACTTCGCCCCGACCAACATCCAGGGCACACACCGCACGCAAAGAACGCGGGAGTTGCAGAGACACGCGGTGATTTACGGCAACGTGGAGCGAAACCGTACGACTCGAGGCTGAAGGGGAACGATTACCTGGAATGCAGCAAGGCGGCCTCGAGAATGGCAGGTAAGTTCATTTTTGACAGAATACGCATTCGCAGTGGTTGAATACTCCATTGGTTCTCCGGAGACCGAGGGCACGGCTTCATTCAGGCTGATAGTCGAAAGATGTTTGCTCGTTAATGAAAATCATAGTGATGATTTTTGAAGCAGAACTTAAGTTACTAACATAATCACTATCTGAGAAAAATTAAAGAACGTCTCAGTATTATTGTTGGAGACAATCTCTCTTTTCTTTAAGGTATTTGAGAATTGCTTAAGTGGAATGATGAAAAATGCACATCAGAAAACTCAGTGTAGTAGTAGTCATGTATATCGCAGTACGAATATTACACTTCACTAGTAACAGTAGTCATGGACACAGCCAAACAAGTAGCATGTATAGTAGACAACTACTGTAAACGTTTTTTAATCATGTAAATATTCATATAAACGGGTCAGCATCGCTAACCCAATTTCTTAACTACGTGAGGTCACGGAAATTGTACAACTCGAGGTATCGGGGCTTCCTGGATAGATGACCATCTAGGAACCCCTAGGATCCAACGGCGACCCTCTAGCCAAAGGGATAAAAGGCAATGACCAAGTTAAAGGAGGATTAATCCACTCCACGTTCAATGCCAGTACGTGGTTTATTGAACATTGTTACGAATTAAATGACAATATCAGCACAAGGATAATTATTTTGAGATCTTGTACTTTTAAGCTCTTATCACTTTATCAACTAGTCTCCATGCGGTTATCAGTTGACATTTCATTTGAAGAAGGCATTTTCTTCGAAGAAGTTTCAATCATTAGTCTCGCCTACACTCAAGTTTCTCTTACAGATAAACGTAACTTATGAATACATTCTTACAGCATCTCAAATAGATCAGCAGGAAAGTCTGCCTGGATGCTGCACTGATGTTGATACAAGCCATGTGGATAGATGGCATAACGATTACTGATCATAGCCGAGAGTGGAGGCTCTAAGACCCAATTTCCCTTCCTTGTCAGTTTGCTAGAATGTTTGTTTCCCGTTGTCATAGACTGAATGGATATTAATTGGAAGGACAATGAGGAGAAAATAATTGTGAGAGGTGAAGTATTATGGACTGCAATGAGAGTTCATATATGATACCTAGTAGATAAAAAGCAACCTAGCCAGATCCAGTTCGAAAAAACACCACTGACATCCGTGGCGTCTAAATCATAAGCCATAGATTTTGAGGTCCACCATTTCAAAACGTTTGTGCTTTGTTGCTGCCGCCTGCCATTTGAGTTTGTTACATTGCGACACGCAAGCGTTCCCCTCATCGCCCAAATGAGCAAATCGTACCGTCTGCAGGTGGCGCGAGGTACGAAGCGCACCTCATCCTATTGTAGAGGTAAAAGAGCTACATTCGTAGCTGAATCGATCCGAACAGTGGGTATCTGAGGACGCTAGGAAGGTCTTTTTGCTTGGAACCTCACGGTTGTGCTACGTGGTTTTGGTAGTACTAGGGATGCGACATGGATGTCGGTATGATTTGAATATATCAATCATGTCAAATCAATGTTTCACTCAAATTGTATATACTGCCGATACTTCTTAACATCGATGTTTTGTGCTATCAACAAAATTTTGTAAAAGTTGTATAATATATAATATTATAACAATATGAAATAACTAATAGTACCACTATCGATGTGTTCGATCCAAACGAACGCTGTTTGTTACGTACTACTTTCATTGAACTATCTCTCGCCCGAGAGATGTCCTCAACGTACGAATATTTCGTATATCTTTCATCGCATATCTGACATGGAGATCTTTTCTAGCTTTTGCCACGTAAATAATAATTTTAAATTAATAAACGGACCACTATCAAATTACATTTTGTTGCGCACGCTTTTAATATTAGAGATTACTAAACCAATTTTAAAACATCGAGGTTTAAAAACATCGCTGTTTTTTTTAACCGATGTATTATTAATATGAATGTTTTACCGCTGTCGCAAACAGTACGTACAAGCAAGCAGGGAATCTGGGGCCAGCAAGTTTGATCACTGATCTCCACCTGCCGTGACTTCGCGAAGGCGCCCACCGAGGTTTGCGGTGAGATGAGCGCCAGGCACATCGCAGGTAGGGCGCCTGTCGTTTTGACAGCACACGCTCCGACTTGTTGGCCCATATACGTAAATAATAATCAACAACCTTTTACCGTCATTCGTCTGCGGCTGTGAGCACAGTCACGGCGTGATAGACTCCGGAGTTCACGTTCCCTGCCTTGTTTTCGTTCGCGTGCGGCCGCAGCGGTCGACCGGCAAATCCACGCGTGTTGCGACACTTCCACTTGAGCCCGACTCCACTCCGCTCCGCGCGACACGACGCGTTCTTCTTTTTTTATGGGCTCGCACGCTATCGTTTTTTGGTCAGCGAGCCAATTACTCTAATTAGCGGTTAGTGCCATGCAGAGCCGTCGCAGCAGCGCGCCGCGCCGGTGGCCATTGAACTGCCCGCGGGCGTCGCTGGACTACAGTCCCTCGACAAGTGCCGACCGCCACCATTTAAATATCCTTCTCATCTGATAGCCCCACCAGGCAGCATGCACGAGTTAAGGAGAAATTATTACTGAAGGCGTTATGGTTTTCGCGTGTATTAATATTAGTTTTGAGCTGATTGGGGGTTTCAACATCGACAGTTCGAACTTCGCTGGCGCCAGGATGCACGCCGGCGGCTTGGAAAGGAATGCGCTACTCTCTAAATCTAGGGACTCAACGCTGGAGAGTTTCTGGCGGCCCACTCTACACCCGCTGGCGTCGCCTGTCCTGGTTGAAGTTTTCCTAGACTTACTCCTTCGCTCATGTCGGGATGATCCCTAGCCCTGCATCTCGAATATAAATGTAGAATCGCCCCCTCTTTATTGCAATTTTTCCACTATTGAGGCAACCATATGCAAGAGGACTTAGGACATGTGGAAAATCAAGATTACTGACTTGCGTATTACGCCTGTCTTATGAACAAGATGTGTATGGCTTCCTTGATATCACAAAAAGTTTCGAGAAGAGAACAAAAGGAATTGAACAATCACTCATAAGTTATTTATATCTCATTCCCTGTACATACATCTCTCATTCCTGCAGTGTCATGGTCTCATGTCTACAGTTTGGTATGGAATGTAATGTCTCCAGTCCACCTACAGAGGTGGTTGAGATCGCATTTGAGGGCTACAGAACTCCTCCTTTGATTACGTTGGGATCTAATTTCCTTAATAATTTCATTTCAGCGAGAAGTATAGGACTATCTGCTCCCCAACTCTGTCTTTAGCATTTTCTACAAATAGAGCATCTTCTTGCTCGCTCTTGTGGAGCGATGAATACTGGTGCTATTCAGAGGTGAGTACATGTATGAGAAGACTACGCACGTGCTTATAGACCCTAATGGATTAAATTCAAAATGTATTTTATTTTGATATTTGATTATGTATACTTAATATTTCAATAGTATTAGGTGGCCCCATACTCCGGTCATTCTTCGGTTCCATCATGCTCTGTGCGTCTTTGAGAGAGAGAGAGGAGACAGGAGGAGAGAGAGAGTAACAGAAAAAGAGGGTGAGAGAGTCACTGCGACTTTGAATTGCCATTTGTCTGCTACCATCTTTTTCGACCCCTCCGCTGACCGCTGCCGCTTTACCCCCACCTCAATCTCTATTTGTTCCACGGCCACGCACACGAGCGTACAGCGTGACTAACAACTACCCCCCCTTTCCACCGCTCACTCTCCCCCTTCCCTCGCTGCCAGGGGCAGACCATCCGCAGCGTCAGTTCTCCATCTGCAGCAGTGGGGCTTCAAACCCCGGTTGTTCCACATGGAATTCGTTGCCGACAAAGCGGGTTGCGGTAGTTCTATCGCTATATCCCAGTATCTCGTTTCTCCTCTCTCTCCACTATTACTGTCCTCATTCATATAGAATCGACATAATAACACCAGTCGAATCAAAAAATCACCCATCCATTGGTGAGAGATGAATTATTACGGACTGCGATGAGAGTTCAGATATGAAACCTAGTAGATAAAAAATAAACCTTGACAGATCGAGTTGGAGAGAACACCAGTGACATTTGTGGCGTCAAAATCAAAAGCTGTAGATTTTGAAGTTAATTTCAAAACGTTTGTGCTTTGTTGCTGCCATGGGCAGAAGGCTTAAGTTCTGAGTTCATATTTAAGTAAGCATTCTACAGCTGCCTTAAATAAAAATTGGTTTTAGAACCTTTGTTGTTGTTTTTTGTTGACGTATGTATTGGTGCGGAATAATTCCCTTAATTGTACCCTCCCCCACGAGCAATTTTGTTCTTCCCTAACGTACATCAACATTTGGACGTGTGAAACATTTGGCAGTTTTAGGCGGGTAGAAAGTAAATCTTCAGCGAAAGTAATACTTTTCCAGACGCACGCTTTGTTTGCTGTTTCACTGTATCAACAAAATGCTCATGGTCGCTGAAGTGCGTTGCTGAGTGGTAAAAGATTCCTACATCTGCAGCGTCATACCTCGACTACGCGAATAAAAAAAGAGCAATTCATGGTGCATCCTTTTTGTCACTTTTTTATGGCAGTTTTTTTTCCCTGAAGTAAATCTGCTGACATTCGTCATTTATATTATGTTGCATTGTGCGCCTTGCATAACGAAATACTGACGTGCTATCAGTAACCGAGCTGTAGCCGGGTAATATTCAAACCGTATTACTGACGGTCAAGAAATGTTGCTATACTGTGGTACACGTATTTTCGACGAGGGTAGCCCGGAAGCCAAAGAGCGTTGAGAGACAAAACGAAGAAGCATTGGCCTCCTCTTAGAAACACAATCCTCCTCACTTGGTGCAACGTGTTGGTGCAGCGAGTCCTCTCTGTACAGCAATCGTAATGTGACCGTGATGAAGAGATTGCCGGGGAAACTAGATTGTGACTGGGACCAGCGGCGTTTACAAGGTGTTACTATGATCATTCAGCATGTAAGAAGTCTAGTGAAAAGTTGAAGAACAATTATTTTTAATTAAGGAAAGAAATTACTTCCACAAAAAGAGAGAATACATAAACTAGTTTGATTTAAAAAAATAAAAGGCACTTTTATAAAGAACCAAAGTTAATATTCGGTTGCTCGTTATGTTTATTAAAATTTTCTAGCGACCTGTCGACAGACATAATCAAAGAAGTTTCCTTACACCTTCCATTGTACGACGTATCTGAAGTCTCCGGAAAGGGTCTCGGATTTAGAACCCTGGCCCCATTTTTGCGCAGGCGGAAATAACCTGACTGCGCCCCGCCGTCAGTTTTCCCTCATCTCCGCTTCCCAGCTAGTTTTTCGTTACCTGAGAAGGCATAATCCAACCCGTTTCGTTCATCTGGTGATTCAGAAGGATTTTCATAAAAATCGGGTCCGGTGTTTCATAAAAATGTTTATTACGTTCTTATCATAAGTAACGCAAATAAATGCTCTTGCACCAATCCAAAGGAAAACCTCGAACACAGGTGATCATGTCAGAATGTTCAAAATGTGTGTATGTCAGTGACCGAGATAAGATGCTCATGACAGGTGATATCATGATTAGCTTCCATAAAATTTTAAAGGGTGGTTTTAAACGTTACGAGTGCTCGAAAAGGACATGCAAACGTTTGTTGAAAACGGACTGAAGTGTATGAATAATAAACGGTCAATGTGACTAAGCAGACCACGACAAACGAAATTAATCCGCATACTAAGGAGCAAAACAGGACGGGACTGAGTCGGGCTATGCCTTTCGGGGGAGGCAGGAAAACGGCTTAGGAAAACGTCGACCGCGGGGTGCAGTTGGAATACGCCCGCGGAAGCCCGTCGGTGCCCGGGCCACTGGCCACCGCCGCGCCGCCGTGCGCGGGCGACGCGCCGACCGTGCACGTAACGCGCTCGTGCGTGACCAGCCCCACGCGTGCACGCACGACAGCGGAGGAGAGGGGAGCAGTCAGTCACTTCGCGGTGGGTCTCCGCGGGGCGCTCATGTGCCAAACGCGAAAAGGCCCTCCAAGACGTAATTTGACAGAGCATTTTGGCATTCAGCGCACGGGCGGCTGATAATGCAAACTATTTTTGACTCACTGTTTTACCGCTGAGGACCATCACAAACCCACACAGTCTTGGTCCAAATTTTTCATAATTAGTCATAATTCACAGTTAGCACTTCGCATTGCTTTCAACAAATTAAAAATATCCCAAGAATAATTAAACGGTCAGCTAATACATGAATGCTATTTTTTAATTTATTGTAGAATGCTCATGTAGCTTGTCGTATTAGTATTGTATATTTTGTAGTATTTTGCACTTTTTAAAATTGTTAATTTCTCGCATCTTTCCCCTTTATTCATGCAAGGCAACGCACAAGTTTCCAGAGCCCGGGGCATTATACGTCAACAAACGTCTGTGCATTTTCACTCATTGAGCAAGAAACGAGGGGTATTTTTCACGGTGAAGTTGTATTTGTTCCCCTAAAATAAATTTTATAATAAACGTACAGATGTACGAAACTATGCATTAAGAAAAAAAAATAAAAATAAAAACATGACAACCGGTAACCCACAGTTAATGCACATCATGATCTTCATGCTCTTTCTTATTTTGTCTTCCATCACCGAGCCTCCCTCCATTACAGCATTCTTTACTTATTCCGTGTACTCGCCATTTCGGCCTCAGCCCAACCATGTTTATTAATTATCCCTATATTATTTATATCTCTTAATTTATCTGCTTCTTGCTTCTTTCTCCACGGCCGCAATGCTCATAAAGAAGAGTAGCTGCCCATAAATGCTTCTAGCCTTCTACCACACTCGTCAGCTTTCTGGGTCAGGAAGTGGCTGAGACAGCTATCTGGCCAGAAGACAGACAACACATCACCCATTTGGTCGATTGGAAACTGGCCAAAATGCGGGGGAAAGTTGTGGGTTGCAGCTGCTCGCCCGCATTGATAGCAACGGTTCAGAAACTGAAGGAATGACTAACTCAGGCCGCTCGCAGATTCAGTACATCTGGCAGCCTCGGCCTCGTTATATTGGGACGTGTTGTCAAATGATATGCGCGATTAGCGTGAGTACAAGATGAGAGAATCTTATAAACAAGCAGCTTTTAAATTAATTTTGAAGAACTTTTTTTCACAGTATCTCACTTTCAGGAGTTTCTCAGATGAAAAGGTTCTTCACATCGCAGACCATTAAACCTGTTGAAACAATACGATTAAGGCGGTGTTCTCGACCAAAGTACTCGATGTACTCGACCAAAGTTAGTTAAAAGAGTTAATATCCTATTCTAAAGGGAAAACATGTACAGAATTAAACTAGAGTATCCAAAAATCCATGTATACATGTAAAAATGATCCAGAGCATCCAAAAATGATTTTAAAAAATGCAGTCCTGAAAAGACGAATTCATGCATTTTTATGTGAACGGATAGGTAATTTCACTTGCGTTTCTGGCACATACTCTCAGGGAATATTACAATAAAAATATTCAGAATGTATTGTTCTCAATTTTTATTTCTTTTAGGTTGAAAATAGATATGAAATAATAATTGAACGCAATATAATCTGAATTATATGAATCGATCGCTAATAATAACAATAATAATAATAACAATAACAATAATAATAATAATAATAATAATAATAATAATAATAGATTTTCTCGACAGATAAAATTATGTTCAAGTTTTGAGTTTCAAATTGTAAAACAATTAACTCAAGAACATTTGTAGTATTGCTAATGCTAACAACTATGCAATATGTGCACCAATCTGATCATAATTTTGAAAAGAGGGAAAATTAACAAAAACCAGAGAACGCCAA
>BOPP01000013.1:14680120-14734285 GCA_017312745.1 Gryllus bimaculatus | reverse complement strand
AATATTGTAAATATGAATAACTGACAATACCTCTGATGTGTTCGATCAAATGAAGCTGTTTTGTACGACTACTTGCATTGAACTATCTCTCGCCCGAAGATGTCTCGAACGTACGAATATTTCGTGTATTGTATCATGATATCTCATGGAGATATTTTTCTAGTTTTGCACGTAAATAATAATTTTAAATTAATAAACTGACCACTGTCAAAATTTCATTTTGTTGCGCACGCTTTTAATATTAAGAATTACTAACCAATTTTATTAATCGCAGGTTAAAAACATCCGCTGTTTTTTAACCATGTATTATTATATGAATGTTTGCGCCGTCGAAAACAGTAGTACGTACAAGCAGCAGGGAATCTGGGGCAGCAAGTTTGATCATTGATCTCCACCTGCGTGACTTGCGAGGCGCGCGCACCAGAGTTTGCGGTGAGATGAGCGCAGGCAACGGCAGGTAGGGCTTCGTTTATGACAGCAAACGCTCACTTGTTGGCCATATACGTAAATCCAATAATCAACAACCTTTTACCGTCATTCGTCTCGGCTGTGAGCACAGTCCAGCGTGATAGACTCCGGATTCACGTTCCCTGCTCGTTTTCTTCGCGTGCGGGCCGCAGCGGTCGACACGGCAAATCCACCGGTGGTTGCGAACACTTCACTTGAGCCCGACTCCATCCGTCCGCGCGACACGACGCGTTTCTTCTTTTTATGGGCACGCCTATCTGTTTTTTGGTCAGCGAAGCCAATTACTTCTAATAGTAGCGGTTTAGTGCCATGCAGAGCCGTCGCAGCAGGCGCGCCGCGCCGGTGGCCATTGAACTGCCCGCGGGCGTCGCTGACTACAGTTCCTCGACAAGTGCGACCGCCACCATTAAATATCCGTTCTCATCTGATAGCCCCGACAGCAGGACATGCACGAGGTTAAGGAAATTATTATGAGGCGTATGGTTTTGCGTGTATTAATATTAGTTTTGAGCTGATTGGCGGGTTTCAATCTCGACAGTTCGAACTCGCTGGCGGCCAGGATGCACGCCGGCCGGCTGGTGGAAAAGGAATGCCGCTAATCTCTAAATCTAGGACTCAACGCTTGGAGAGTTTCTGCGCCACTCTAACCGCTGGCTGCCTCTGGTTGAAGTTTTCTCTATACTTACTCCTTCGCTCATGTCGGGTGACTCCTGCCCTGCATTCAATATAAAATGTAGATCGCCCCTCTTTATTGCAATTTTTTCCACTATTGGCGCAACCATATAAGACTAATTAGGACATGTGAAATCAAGATACGGCGACTTGCGTATGTATTACGCCTGTCTTTATGAACAGATGTGTATGGCTCCTTTGATATCACAAAAGTTTCGAGAAGAGAAAAAAAAGGAAATTGACAATCACTCATAAGTTATTTATATCTCATTCCCTGTACATAAATCTCTCATTCTGCAGTGTCCATGCGGTTCATGTCTACAGTTTGGTATGGAATTGTAATGTCTCCAGTCCATCCTACAGAGGTGGTTGAATCGATTGAGGGTTACAGAATCGCTCTTTTTGATTACGGTTGGATCTAATTCCTTAATAATTTCATTCAGCGAGAAGTATACGTATCTGCTCCCAATCTGTTCTTTAGCATTTTCTACAATAGAGCATTTCTTGTCGCTTTTGTGGAACGTATAATACTGTGCCTATTCAGAGGGATACATGTATGAGAAGACTACGCACTGCTTTATTAGAACCCTAATGTGATTAAATTCAAAATGCGTATTTTATTTTATATTTGATTATGTATACTTAATATTTCAATAAGATATTAGGTGCCCATTACTCCGGTATTTCTTCAGGTCATCATGCTCTGTGCGGTCTTGAGAGAGAGAGAGAGAGAAGAGAGTAACAGGAAAAGAGGTGAGAGAGTCATGCGACTTTTGAATTGCCATTTTCTGCTACCATCTTTTTTCGACCCCTCGCTGACGCTGCCGCTTTACCCCCACCTCAGGTTCTCTTATTTGTTCCAACGGCCACGCAAACGAGCGTACAGCGTGACTACAATACCCCCTTTCACCGCTCACTCTCCCCTTCCCGGTCGCTGCCAGGGCAGACCATCCGCCAGCGTCAGTTCTCCATCTGCGCAGTGGCTTTCAAAACCCGGTTGAATCCACGATGAATTCGTTGCCGACACAAAGCGGGTTGGGTAGTTTTATCATGCTATATCCAGTATCTCGTTTTTCCTCTCTCTCCACTATTACTGTCCTCATTCATAATAGAATGCGACATAATAAAAAGTGAGATCAAAAATGTCACCCGATCCATTTGTGAGAGATGAATTATTAGCGGATGCGATGAGAGTTTCAGATATGAAACTAGTAGATAAAAATAAACCTTGACCAGATCGAGTTGGAGAGAACACCAGTACATTTGTTGGCGTCAATAATCAAAAGTGATAGATTTTGAAGATTATTTCAAAAACAGTTTGTGCTTGTGTGCTGCCATGGGCAGAAGCTTAAGTTCTGAGTTCATAATTTAAGTTAAGCATTCTACAGCTGCTAAATAAAATTGGTTGAGAACCTTTGTTGTTGTTTTTGTTGACGTATGTATTGGTGCGGAATAATTCCTTAATTGTACCCTCCCACGAGAATTTGTTTTCCTAACGTACATTAACATTTGGACGTGTGAAACATTTGCAGTTTAGGCGGGTAAGATAAGTAAATCTTCAGCGAAAGTAATACTTTTCAGACGCACGCTTTGTTTGCTGTTTACTTGATATCAACAAAATGCTCATGGTCGCTGAAGTGCGGTGCTGAGTGGTAAAGATTCCTACATGTGCAGCGTTCTACCTCGACTACGCGAATAAAAAAAAGAGCAATTCATGGTGCATCCTTTTTGTCACTTTTTATGCAGTTTTTTTTCCCTGAAGGAAATCTGCTTGACATTCGTCATTTTATATTATGTTGCATTGTGCGCCTTGCCATAACGAAATACTGACTGTATCGTAACCGAGCTGGTAGCGGGTAATATTCAAACCGTACTTTACTCGGTCAAGAAATGTTGCTATAACTGTGGTCACGTATTTTCGACGAGGGTAGCCGGAAGCCAAAGAGCGTTGAGAACAAAACGAAGAAGCATTGGTCTCTCTTAGAAACACATCCTCCTCCACTTGTGAACGTTTGTGCAGCGAGTCTCTCTGTAACAGCAATCGTAATGTGAGTGATGAAGGAGATTCCGGAAGAACTAGCTTTGTGTCTGGGACTAGCGCGCGTTTCCAAGGTGTTACGGAGTATAAGGTCTTCATTCACATTCAAAAAGTAATAGTGCAAAAGTTGAAGTACAATATTTTTTAATTAAGGCAAAAGAAATTACTTCCACAAAAGAGAATACATACTAGTTTTTTTTTTAATAAAAAGGCACTTTTGTAAGAAGCAAAGTTAATATTCGTTGCTCGTTTATGTTTATTAAAGTTTCTAGCGAGCTGTGACAGACTACTTTCAAAAGAAGTTTCTTACATTTCCATTGTCACTTATCTGAAGTTCCCGGAAGGGTTCTCGAGATTAGACCCTGGCGGCAGTTTTGCGCAGCGGAAATAACCTGACTCACCCCGGTCAGTTTTTCCCTCATCTCCGCCTTCCCAGCTAGTTTTGCGTTACTGAGAAGGATAATCCAACCCGTTTCGTTCATCTGTGATTCAGAAGGATTTTCATAAAATCGGGTCCGGTGTTTTCATAAAATGTTATACGTTCTTATATAAGTTAACGCAAATATGCGTTTCTTGCCACAGATCAAAGGAACTTCGAACCACAGGGTGATTATGTAGAATGTTCAAGAATGTGTGTATGTAGGACGATATAAATGCTCATGACAGAGTGAAGAAATTACATGGATTGATGTAAATACCTTATAAATTTTTTAAAAGAGGGTGGGTGGGGTTTTACAACTTACCGAGATGCACGGAAAAGTACACTATGCAAACGTTTGTTGAAAAGGACTGAAGTGTATGATAATAAACAGGTCAATGATGACTAAGCAGACCACGACAACACAGAAATAAATCGCGCTATTGGCAAAACGGACGGACTCGAGTCGGGCTATGCCTTTCGGGGGAGGCGAAAACGGCTTAGGGAAAACGTCGACCGTGAGGGTGCATTGAGAATACGCCCGCGCAAGCCGTCGGTGCCCGGGCCACTGGCCACCGCCGCGCCGCGTGCGCGGCGACGCGACCGACGGTGCACCGTAAACGCGCTCCGTGCGTGAGCCGCCCCACGGTGCACGCATCGAAGCGGAGGAGAGGGGAGGCAGTCAAGTCTACTTCGCGTAGGGTCTCGCGGGCGCTCAATGTGCAAACGCGAAAAGGCTGCAATCCCCTCCAGACGTTAATTTGACAGAGCATTTTGAGCATTCAGCGCACGGACGGCTGATGAAAAAATATTTTGACTCACTCGTTTTACGCTCAGGACCGATCACAAAACGCCACATAGTCTTGGTCCAAATTTTTCATAATTGTACATAATTCACATTTTACCTCTTCGCATTGCTATTGAACAAATTTAAAAATCAAGAATAAATTTAACGGTCAGCTAATAACATAAATGCTATTTTATAATTCTTGTAGAATGCCTCATGTAGCTTGTCGGTATTAGTATTATATATTTTGCTGTATTTGGCACTTTTAAAATTGCTTAATTTCTCGCCATCTTTCCCAACTTTATTCCATGCATAGACAAACGGAACTAGTTTCAGAGCCCGGGGACTATTACGTAACAACTACTGTGCAATTCTTCACCTCATGTGAGCAAAAACGGCCGGAGTTTTTCACGTGTGAAGTTGTATTTGTTCCTCTAAAATAAGTTTAATAATAAACGTACAGATGTGCAAATATGCATTAAGAAAATAAAAAAATAAAGAATAAAAACATGAAAAGCGGTAACTACAGTTAATGCAAACATCATGATCTTCAGATGCTCTTTACTTATTTTTGTCTCTCATCAGAGCTCCTCCATTAGCGCAATTCATTTAGCTTACTTTCGCTGTCTCGCCTTTCGGCAATCAGCCAACATGTTTTAGCCTTATTTATCAATTCCTAAACATATTTATACTTGCTTGAAATTTATTATCTTTTTGGCTTCTTACTTCCCACAGTGCATGCTCATAAAGAAGATAAGTAGCTGCCCATAAATAGCTTCTAAGCCTTCTACCAACACTCGTCAGTTTCCTGGTCAGGAGTAGCTGAGCCAGCTATCTGGGCCAGAGACGACCAACACATCACCATGTTGGATCGATTGAAACTGGCCAAATTGCGGCGGGAAAGTTGTAGGTTGCAGCTGCTCGCCGATTGATAGCAACGGTTCCAGAAACTGAAGGAATGACTAAACTCAGGCGCTCGCAATATCAGGTACAATTCTTGGACAGCCTCGGCTCGTATATATTGGGACGGTGTTGTCAAATGATTATGCGCGATTAGCGTGGATGTACAAGATGATAGAAGAATCTTATAAAACCAGGCTTTTTTAATTAATTTGCAAGAACTTTTTTTCATGTACTATCTACTATTCAGGAGTTTCCAAATGAAAGGTTCTTCACAATCGCGACCAGTAAACCTGTGAAACAATACCGATTAAGGCGGTAGTTTCGACAAAGTACTCATTACTGCGACCAAAGGTTATTAAAAGAAGATAATATTCTATTCTAAAGGGAAAACATGTACAGAAATTAAAACTAGAGAATCCAAAATTCATGACATACTATGTAAAATGATCCTAGAGCATCCAAAAATGATTTTAAAAAATGCTAGATCTGAATAGATGTCTATTTTATTGTGAACGTATAGGTAATTTTCACTTGCTTTATCTGGCAATACTCTCAGGAATATTAGAATAAAATATATAGAATGTAATTGTTCTCAATTTTATTTCTTTTGGTGAAAATAGATATAAAAAAATAATCGAACGCAAACTATAATCTGATTATATTATGAATCGATGCTAATAAAAAATAAAATAATAATAGAATGATAAATAAATATAATAATATATAATATAATAATAATAATATAACTAATAGATTTTCTCCGACAGTAGAATAAATTATTTCAATTTTGGATTATCAATTGTAAAACAATTAACTCAAGAACAGTTTGTAGTATTAGCAGACTTGCTAACAACTATGTCAATATGCCAAGCCAATCTGAATCATAATTCTTGAAAAGAGGGAAACAATTAACAAAAACCAGAGAACGCCAAAATCAAATGCCCACGTGGCAAGGTCAAGCCCAGTCCAGTAATATGCAGAGATCGCAGGTAAAAGCATCATCTCGTGAGAGCTGACATATCGGCGTCCGTGAGTGTGATACTCCGCCGCCCCATCGCCACAGTTCACCTGCCCCCGAAGAGATCACGAGCCGCGAGGTCCATTGGCCGGCAACTGCCCCGCCACCCGCCGTCACAGGAAGCAGCCGGGGCGGGCGCGGCGGCGCTAAGCGTGGGAGGGGGTGATGGCGAAGCGGCCTTGGGCTTCCGCATTGCGTCACCGCGAGCCATCAGCTCCCGCCCCGCGCCGCCCGCCACGCCCACCTGCGCCACACTGGGTCGCGCTCGCCTCGCCCCGTCCCGTCCTCTTCCCTTCATCGCCTCGTCCCGACCTAGGCCCTTTACCAAGGTGTTAGTTCCCCGACCCTTCTCCATTGCTTCCTTTCAGGGCCTTCTCATCTCCATCCTTCCTTTCCTCGTAATTCTGTTTCTGTTCTCACTCTCTCCAGTACTGTTATCTCTCCCTCTCTCTCAACATTACTCTAATACCTCTTGTAGCTCTCTCCTTCCCCTTAGATCCTTCTTTATCGGGCCAGTGACTTCCCGAGAACGTTTCCAGGTACTTCTCTTCCATTCCACTCCCGTTCCCCACTCCGACCAGCACGCCCTTTCCCGCCCCTGCCCACTTCCGTATCGCTCACCTGCGTCAGCCGAAGCTACAGACATCGCCCCTTGCCGCGTCACCGTCCACCTTCCAGAGCGCGCTCACCACGCGACAGCACACGTGGGCGGGGCATTACGACAGTTCGTGGCAACTTGTCGGTGAACCCCCGTTGGAAACGAAGAAAGGTAAAGGCTTCCCGAGATGCGAAGCAAACCGTCCAAATGCCAAGAGCAACGATGCCAACGATTACCACCTAACAATGTTCAGCCTCCCACTAACTATTTGAGACTTACAGAATCATGGCATGTCAGTTCCACGAAGACCGTAGAAGCAGCTGCTAAAGGATAAAGATATATGGCCGAGCTACTTAAATAACAGAACAGCTAAAGTCAAAAAAAAGAAAGGAAACCTCTCCAATAAAACACGTCCTCAGACACTTTTAAACGATGATGTTGACAAGGATGATAATGTGCTGTGCGTAAGGTGTCGCGTTTGAATGTCAAATCAAAACCCTACGGAAAAGTTTCAGTGAAACATGGACTCTCATTCATTTGGAAAGCATACAATGTCCTGCACACAGTAAAGTACTGAAATGTCTACAAATTGACAGCAATTTTGCAATTCACGAATTTCCGAAAACACGGATCCAACATTAGCCTCTGAGCTATAATATGATCAAACTTAAATGGATTCTCAAAAGGGCATACATTCAATTTCCTGTAGGCTCGTACCCTGCTCCCAACGTCGCAGGACATTTGCTGTTTGAGACGGTTTGCAGAACGCAAGTGAACCGGCACGAACAAACCGCTCGGAGACTTCAAAGCAAACAGCGGTATGTACTGTACTCGCAACGCGTCCGATCGTTCTGTTTTCACTCCACTAATTACAGCGGTGTTAATACATCCACCCTCACGACTCCCGCAATTACACGAGAACGGACGAGATCCGCTCGAGTCACATTTTAACGAATTAGCTCCTTACACGTAATACTTTTACATATAAAGTTAAGAATTACAATTTCAAAATGATCCAGTATCAATCTGACGTTATTAACTGTCGAAAAAAATAGTTTAATCATTGTCACAGTAGAATCTGTTTCCGGTTTTCCTAATACTATCGAAAAGTGCGAACCAATAAGGCATAACGACGTCAATTAGGGTCTGAATTGTGATAAAGTAAACCTTATCATTATACAATGTTATTCATTCTTAACGATTTTGGAATAATTTAAATGCTACAAAATATGTTTATCAATGTTTCTAAACCTACTAATTATAATAAATTAATAAAAATGCAATAAAAGAAGCCAAATTTATCTTATAAAGTTACACAACGGATTACACGATTTTATATGTGAATTTAGAAAACGTTTAACACCACTAGACCAATGTTGAAAAGGAAATTACGATAAAAGAATGCTCCCATTTTACAAAAGAAGTCGTTTCCCCTGCCGTGTGATTCAGCAGTTAAATCAAGGTTTTTAGTTTTTTCCGCGCAGCGACGACGGGCAGCGCCTTCAATCCGTGAAAGGTTGCGGCCCTGTCTGTGCACGGCGCATCGGGGGGGGGGAGAAGGGAGGGGGCGGGAGGGGTGTCGCCCGACTGCAGGGGCAGTCCCCCAGCGCCGCCGGCGCGCGTACAGCATCGTGCACGCGGGGGAGTAATATCGCGGGGGCGGGCGAGAGTCGCACACGCGTTGTTATGAGGAGTAATGGCAAGGGGGAAGAGAGGAGGGGTGAAGAGGGAAAAGGGCGTATGGCTTGTAAGTCGAAGACGGCGTTTTCCGAGGAAAGATGGTGAATGGTTGTGTGGAGGCGGCGAAAGCGGAGGTTAGACGGAGGGGGCGTGTTGTGCTGAGAATGGCAAAGTTTGGAAAGGGTGTGGAGGAAGGTGGGGATGACGCGGATGGTGGGGCCGAGGCGAGGCGGGCGAGGGCGCCGGGATAACGGCAGTGGGCATAGGTGGCGGGAGGGGCGAGAGCGGAACAGAAGAAAGTGCCAGAGCGAGCGACATCGGAGGGCGCGGGCGGAGGAGAGGGCGACGGCGATTGCGCGGCGCCGTGCCGAGGGCGTCAGAGACTGAGGCGACAGCGTGAGGCGACGGACGCCAGGATTTGATGAGAAAAGAGCCTGTGGCCGGCAGGGTTCATCGGAAGGTATAAATTGGTCGAGGGGTGAGGGGAGCTTGATACCCATAATGCAAGACGACGCATAAAGGGGCGCAGGTCGCGAGATTGAAAGAAGAGTCGAGAACGAAGATGAAAGTACTAAAAAAAAAAATAAAGAGCAGAAATAGAAGAGAACGCGAAAAAGATGCGCGAATATACAACGAAAGACTATAGAAAGGAGGGCGAGAGTAGACAGGAATGAAAGACATGACTATCCAAGGGAAAAGACGAAAAGAATGAACAAGGTATCAGCAGCGAATTCGCAGTTGTGCCACACAAATAATTCTGACTGTTGGTATCTGACTCTGACGACGGTCACAGGCCGGAGAAAGAACTTCAGAATGCGGCCACACAGACCCAAATAATAACAGTATTGGAATGCAATGTGCATTTAATTTTGTTAAACATACTTGTTAAATTACACGAAACAACGCGGGCCTTTAACAGATATAATAAATAATATCAGACCTCCGCGACCTGATGAGAAATGAGCATTAGCGGAACCCTACGTGAGCACTGTTGATACGAGGGTGGAGCCGCAATATCGCAAAGGGATTGCTACAGAAAGGGGGAAAGACAATTTAATGGATTGCACGCCCTTCTTGTATCATAGCGTGTTCATATGTGGCTTGCTCGCGTAATTGAAATGGTGAAAGATTTACTTTGCCAGTTAAGGTCATGAAAACGGAGCGTAATTGCATCAAATTCTAAGGAGAATTAAAGAATACAAAATGAATGTAAAGGGAAAGAGAAAACGAAAATAAATATTAACGGCATATAATCGGCAAAATATTTTATGCATTTTGCGTTTTATTCTACTTCAGTATCAAAAACCTATATTTCCCAGGGGCTAACACATGTTTTTTTTACTATGAGATAGAGGTTTTGCACAGCAGGGCAAGGTCATGATCCTACAAATTTGCTCAAATAAAGAAGAGAAAAAAACTGGCTCGAGAAATAAAAGACGGTCAACAAACAAGCCATTAACTTTAATTCCCCCTCACTGTAGTATTGGCTGATTAGGTCAATAGTTCATAACTTTTGCAGCCAATTTCTCAATTGAAGTGAAGCCATTAGATGAGCACCACTGCTGTTCAGTAACGCTTCGTCATACAGACAGCGATATTGAACTGTAAGAGTTGTCATTTCGCTACTTCTCAAATAATAAGCTAAAATACACAATTAATATCTTCTGGTATTTTTACATAGCCACATTCAAGTTCTGCATTACGCATTGGGTGGGATTTAAAATTAGTCCGAAGGGCTGGGGAACCGGTCATATGATAAAAATGCATTCAATGACAACTTTTATATTAACATACATATATCGTTTATACATTTCAAATCGCACTCCGTACGAGCCTTAAATCGGCATTGATTAGTTGAGGAAAGAAGCCACTACTCAATTACCCACGTGCCGTGGGCAGACGCGGCGACGCCATGCATTATGCAGTAGCAGATCAACGCGCGCGACGTTCAGAGAGGCGTAGCTCCGCAACGTCATTGTCGATCCGACCGGGAGCGGTCAGACTTGAGACCACTCACTATCAGATAAGACAACTGGTCAGAATGAAATCAGTGCTCATCAAAAATTATAATGCTTATTATTTGTTTATTTATTTGTTGACTAATTAGTTTATTTACTTATTTTGTAAAAATGTATTAATTGCTTGGCTACAGTATCCCTGCATTCGATATTTTAAGTTCGGAAACGTCGTGAGGAGAATCGAATAATAAGATACAGGGATGTCATAGAACATGAACTATTGACGCTAAAGCATCAGGCAGCGCCAATCATTGATGCAAAAATTACCCACCCAAAACTTTTTTTAGTTTTCGCAATCTGTTCCACGAACATGGATGGGTCTGCTTGCGCCAGCACTTGTAAAAGCAAGCACTGCCAAATTTTCAAGCATGCGACGCCCGATTACCCCTTGCCAACACTTATGTCGTTAAGGAAAGTACTAGGGGCGTTAATCAGCTAAGTACGCGCTTTTTGAACACTTCCACCGAATTGCAAGAAAGAAATTCGAACAAAAAGTTCGTTGTAGTCATCAAATTTCTTAACATGTCAACAGTGTGTATGTGTAGCTTTAGCACGAGTTGTAAAAATGATATTTTCTTCTAATGTAGAAAAAACAATGAATTTCAGATAGAAAGCGAAAAAAGCGTGAAGATTTCGCACAATAGCAGACCCAGCTTCAAATTACATTTTCACACACTAAAAGAGTAATGTATCATTGCATAGTGTATTAAACGTGTCAATCACAAAGTAGCCAAAACTCAGTGATTACAACCCACGTAAGAAATACAATATTTCACGGAATTGCTATTTTTTCAATTTTGTGACACAAAAACCTGCGTACTCACAGTTACACCCGTTAACTGCGTAGCTTGTTATCGTTGCACTGCGGATGCAAAACTCCACTGTTTCTTATGCCTGCGGTCAGCAGACAACCGCTAGTTCACGAGGATGTGCCACGTGTTCGCAAAACTTCATGAGGAGGAAGTGTATATTTATATACATTTCAGAGTCGCATTTATCCAATTAGGATGTCAATAAATAAAAATCAGTAAACTTTCAAGAAAGTATCATTCTTTGACAATCATCAAGGGTTACTTATTTTTCAACTTATGGCGGAAAAACCTTCAGGGGTTTTCTTCGATGAAGTAGATCCTGTAGTTCCACATCACAGATCTGCGGTATGTAAAAGTACTTCAAGCGAAAATGACACCACAGAACAAAAATTCTAAAATCGTTCAAGATTTCAATAATTTATAATATCCGTTCCACACCCGCCTTCCATACTTCGATTTACACAGCGGTGTCTTTTGGGAGTTCTTCAGCTGTTACGATTCCATCCAATCGGGTGCTTGAATGTGACCATAGTGACGTCAGTGGTGACGTTTAGGCTCCCAATTGCATGAAACCGTAACAGCTTATTATGAAGGACATCGTAAATAAATCGAAGTATATAGTAATAGGCTCACAATTCAACTACTAATAGCAAACTACTTATAAAAATGGCTATCGCTGGATTTCATGGCACTCCTCATTCCGATCGGCTGGCGCCGGTCAACTACTGCCGCCATTGCTTCGGCATCGGTCACAGTTCACACTCTTTGAGAAGGATTGCGTCAGACGACCCTCGCGCCAATCGCAACCACTGACCGCGCTATAGAGAAGTTACACCAATACACATAAATGGGTTTGCTTCGGTCACGCAAATGTTTCAATGAGCTGCGCAACTATGCGAGTATTTGGACGGTTTCGTGAGCAACATTCGGGTGCATTTCGGATGAAATGAGTCGTCCGGAAGCGAGCGACCGATATTTCGGCTGCACTGTGGCCGTAGCCTAAGAGGTCGGGTCGAAGCCACTTGCAAATGATCCAACTGTAAACGAACATATCGATGAATTGAGCGCAGGGATTGATTGTTTTCCTCGGGAGGTGGCGGCTGTCTTTCATTCGCTGAATGCCGAGATCCGGCGCCGACGTACCGTCGGTTAGTGGGGTTTTCCCCAACCAGAAATCTCCCACCAGCGGGGCACCGCCCTAGCCGGGACAATCTCTAAGTTGAGCTCATGGACATATTTGCCGGCAGTGGCCAAGCAGTAACTGTCAAAGCGGTTCCTTCTCACAATAATATCTCTATACGACTGAGAGACTCCAGAGAGACGCGTCGTAATCTACACTTGAACGGTAAGGAACATAAACGATTCGCTCGCACTGACATTAGGACGCCTACCCTCCGCCCTTCCTGTTCCGCCTTCCGCGGCGCGGCGCGGCGCGGCGCCGGAAGCGGAAGCGGGAAGCGAGCGCGGCCGCGGCCAACGGTGCTCCGCCGCCGGAAACCCGCAAGCGCCTTCCGCAGCGCCGCCAGCGCCCCCGGCGGCGGCCGCACGTGCCTACCCTCAGCCCCAACGAGAGACTCCCCGCCCCCCACTCCGCCCAGCTCCGCCGCTGCTCTATACAGAGAAGGGACCCTTTGCAGCTTCTGCTTGGCCCACGCTGCAACGGCAACGGCACTTACGGCATCACCTCATTTTGTCAAAGGTCTTGGGTACTTTCAGCTCGTTTTTAAATGGATTTATCACTACCTCTTACAACGGCATCGCCCTGCATGAAGTTCATTTGTTTCCCGACCAGTCACAGTGGTCCCTTCTTAGAGGAACTCCTCTTATACTACGGTCCCATCCACGGATGAGCGATAGAAATGCACCCTCAATGTGAATCAGTGTAACTGTAATCAAAGCCGCTTCACGTCGCCTGACAAAGAACAGCATGAACGGCACGCTCCCTGCCCCGATTTTATAGATATTAATGTTTTTATTTACTATTCCTATTTTCTATATTAGTATTCGGAAAATAGCTATCAGTAGGCGGTATTTTAAAGAATTTCCAAAAAAAATTTCTAATTGAGAGTAAATTCTCTTAATGGATCCAGATGTCAACATAACTTAAGCAAGTCATTAAAAACATATGAAATGAAAGAAAAGCAGGAAACGTGAGAAATGCAGCAAATAAATATAGGTATTTGTTTGTACACAATTCCTCTTACCTCTGAATTTTCTCACATACAACTGCTTTTCCATTCTTGTAAACCTAACACGCAAAGCATAAAGTCTTGAATACAAAAATATTGAAGAGATACATAAAACACGTTCGTCCACCATGCTTCGCAAGACAATTGCGTCTGGATGTGGCGCACGACACATATGTGAAAGTCACTAACCAATCTACACACTGTATTCCAACAAATACAGTTCCAATTATAATTCCAGGTGTCTTTTCATTATCTGACATTAACACCCATTAGCAACCATATATTTTGGGATATAAGATGGAGTAACCCATGGGAAGGTGTGGTGCACCTTGAAAGCTCCAACAATAGGGGAGTATCCATACCAATACAAGATTTATTAGTAATATATTTATTAGACAAAAATGGCTAGTTCATACTTAATCTCAAAGACTAATATTTCTGTAGCATTAGAGTATCAGAAATAATACCACAAAACAGTGAAAAAATGTCAACTTTAAGGTAACACAAAAGCTACCTGTGGCCTCAGTCCAAGTGTGTGAGATGCACGGGACAACATCACTACTCTCAAAGTAAACTCACAATGCAAGAAACATTACCCACCTGTAAAAAATATTTCCAACATCACTTAGCAAACTATAAAGGAACATCAAAGTTTGAAGAACTGTCCGCAAAACGAATCAAATCTCGCATTTACAAACTCCTAAACTCATTTCACCACACATACCACCAAACCAATATCTAGGGTATGAAACAGTAGCAGTAATACACACCTCAGAAGAAACCACTACAGCGTATAGACCCTTCCCCCCAAATCAGATATTTCCATCAAACGAACTCCAGAAATTCTAACGACTATCCCAACTGTAATAATTGGTTATCTAAACTGCACAAATTGAGCCCGGGTTTGTAATACTTCGTATTACTTTGGAAAAAACACTTCTCAGAGACGGCCTCGCAAACGATATTTACATACACTCAAATACCCCCTCCTTTGATTCTAACACCAGCATAACCTCCTACATACAACATTTAGTTCTAACTAAAAATATTATCAAACAGTTCACCAAACCGTCATATCAGAATCAGATTCCACCGCCATTCCGAAGAGAATTTAATACAATACAATATCACGCCACATTCCGGGATTAAACAAGAATTTGACGTAAGGGAACAATGATGTACGACTTTACCATGCCCTCAAATAATAAATACTAACTCAAATGTTTAGAATTGCTTTGAACACATATCCTGTGTAATTGAGCAGCACCAGAGAGACAGACCCGACTTCGCTCCGAGCGACTTGCACCTTTTTGGTCCATTCAAGAAGCACTCTCGTGTATATCCATTTCCGCCACGGGGACGAGGTTAAGAAAAAGGTGTTGCACAAAGCTCATTGCGGAAACGAATTAAAAAACATTTCTGCAGATGACCCAAGAGAGTTAAAAGTACAGAACAATTACTTACAAAAACATGTTTCATGGAATCTTACTTGCAAAATAAGAAGTCTCTTTGAAACAAAATCATTGTTTCTTTTACACTTACTTTCGTATTTTCTGACTAAACCACTTTGCATTTGTGAACGTGACTAAAATTACAAATTACAATAATTAAAAGGTCTCCCACTGTTTCATTAGACGGACATTAGTTTTAGATAAAAGTCTGAGAGCGAAATTTATTTCATTGGCAAAGTTTATTTTTCCTTAGTTTAGAGAAGATATTCTTAAGAACTTTTAGGCTCAAATTTAAGTAGATTTTCCGCTTAAGCATTTTAAGCTTCTGAAGCGAGACAACACAGTCAATTTCTCAATGAAGCCTTCCTGTCACTCCTAATCCTCACGTGTCACGTTGATGACAATCAGATACAGAATCTGTAATTACTTCAAGGACTTCTTCCGACGTATACAAACGAACGGCACAAAATCTGACATAACAATTTAACTTTCCCCGAAATACAGATTTTTCATGTGTTCACATAACAAATGGAATTTTAATTATTTCTCTTGAGAAGTAAACACTCAATAAATGATTTAAAACATATTAATTTATTACACAAAAGTGTAATGTCACAGTACAAATATCTGTATTTCATGTGTAACATTTGTATTGATTTTATTCCATCCGCTTTAGTACAATATAGCATTTTTCCAAATAATAATAATAATAATAATAATAATAATAATAATAATAATAATAATAATAAATGAAATGTCAGGTCAATTTCCGTTGGCGTCATAAGGAGGACCAATAACAAAAATTAACAAAGTTTTGTATTACTCGCCGACGATGAAAATTTACTGCAACAACATATTATTAACCATCAAGAAGAACTTTTAACCTTAAGAATAAAATAATCGAATAGGTTGTGTCCCCAAAACTCCGCAAGAAGCTCCGTCGCTTCGCGTCACTCACCAGCGCCCCCGCGGAGCCCGAGACCACCCCGCCATCCGCATCCACCGGCGGTCGACCGCCCGCCACGGCTGGGAGCGCGGGAACTACCGTCCCGAGGGTCCGAGCGCTCTTCTCCCGCGCAGCGTCTCGCGGGCCGCCAACCGCTCGCGCGCAGCATCTCGTGCGACGCGCGACTTCGCGTGACGCCCGTGCGCCGCACGCAACCGCCCCGCCCCTCCCCTTCGCCGCGCACGGGAGCCCGGCCGCCCGCCCCGGACAGCCTTGGGATTCCTCGCGCTGCTTTCGGCGCCGACTGTCGTCCAAAACTTCTCCATAAGAGGGGGTGTACGTAACGAAAACGTGTTTTGCAAATATAGTTTGTATGTTTGCAACCGTACAATGAGCTCCGCTTACTTCGGTAGAGTTTTGTTGAGGAACGGCGTCATTACTCGATCACGCCCGACTCGCGTGCGTAGATGGCAATGGTCTCTACGTGTTGTTACACAATACGAGCTACATTTAGCCTCTCGCGCGGCGTTTGTGAAGGTGTAACACGGCAGAGAGGCATTTTAGCCGAAAGCAATTGGGTCCATAGATTCCCAAAATTATTATCCTGCATCTAAGAGGAAAACAACCATCAGTGGCAGGGTGCAGGTGCGCGGTCACGAACATTTTTCTCCTCCTTACTTTTCTTCTTTCTCTGGCTCTACAACCTTCCACGAACATTTGACTGAAATCAGCATATTCGCACTTCTACCCGAGTCCTTCGAAGTAATGAGGAAAGAGCCTTACCGAGAATGAGATGGGAATTGAGAAAGAAGCATCATGCACGATGTGCGTCCAATTTCCTAGATCATCCCTCTGGAACTGATAGAAGAACATTGCAAAAACTGTCAATCAGAGCAACTAGTGACGTTCTCGACCCGACTATGATCGAAAATTCTCCACTATTCGAAACTCAACGCTCGCATTAACTACGTTTCACCAAGAGACTCAATTATTCGCGAGTACAACCGGAATGCACTTTGCCCCCTGCCGAGGACAAACTGCAGGCCTCGTCGGCGGACGCACGTGCAGTCAGAGCTCGCAGAGCCGAAGGCGGCGGGGTCATGACCCGCGAAAGGCATACGTCGTTTCACCTTGGCTCCTCTAGCCACCACGTTTCCCATCTGAACCATCAGCCCGCCGCCATCATTCATCTACCATCTCCATCCTTCATGATCCATAATATCTGCATGGGACGGCAGCGACAAACGACCACTGTAGTCAACTGTCAAGAAAACGAATAGTCTTAATGACATTCTTCTTCACCTGCGCTCAGTGGCGAGTATACAGCATCACGCACACGCATTGGAGCTAGGAGGACTCACTTCTCCCTGGCCACCAATTTTTCGAGCTTTATTTATTTCCACATTCGTGTAAAACGTTTGAAAATGAATTAATATGAGATGTTGCACAAGTTTTATAAGTTTTGTATCACTAAAAAATAATTTAAACAGGTGGAAAGGTATGAAAAAATAGAATAGTATAATGAATAATTCGACACAGATCCACTTTCCATACCATGAAATAATATGCCGTCAGTTCTTAAAAACGACACATCAGATTTCATTTATACCGTTAATAGTATTTGAGATGTGGTCTTCTTTCATTCATTTTGAACATCCTACTTCCCAGAAACGCCCATTTAACTTCGATTTCGCAGTGACTGCTTAAGGAAATTCGCAAGCGTTCACTCTTACCTTATGCACTATGAGATGTTAATGAAATTGTAAGTCTGTTCGCTATAAATTAGGTCCTGAATAATTATATTTAAGTTATCAAGAATTTGTCCTTTAAACCATATACACTTATATTCGTTTCTTCTACAAATAAGTTTCTTGTTCAGGTGACATTTTTTATCAAATCTAAACACTCAAAAGTTAAAATATCGCAATTTTTATTTTCTTTAATTTATTTTATTTTAAGTATATCTCGGTGAATTACTTTGAACTTACCATACGGAGTCTTTTCAGCTAACTGAGAATAGCAAAGGAAAACACGAGAGGATGGTCATAAATTAAGAGAAAGTCAAGTTACCTGATCGGCAGCAATTTAATGGGGAAAAACACCTCTTGAACTGAAGACATTTGATAACTTGCGAAGTAAACCGAATTATGAAGTCTACAACACAGAGAAGTAAAAATAAACTTAAGAAAAGAAAACAAATTGCACCATTTTGTGCAAAATGTCCATGTTTGCTAAACCGGTCCGTAATTCTATCGCAAGGTACCATGATTCGGCTGTCACCAGATTGCACGTATCGAATGCCTAGTATCTTACATCGAAAGGCGCGCTACAACATTTCGTGTAACCCGAATCCGGTTTCAAACACCCTCCCACGCACCCACTCGGCCGCTTGCGAGAGAGCCGTCAAGTGGCAGTTGGGCGCGGGTCTTTCAACCCGCAACACAAGCACTCCGACGCAGCTGCCCTTGAAATCAATGACTTCTTTCAAACGGACCGGCTTTAACTAAATTCAGTTGTGTAAGACGACCAACGAAATGAGTGACAAAATAATCGTGATAAACAGGGCTCGGATTCTGATGACCTAAAAATTTTTTAAAAATTAAGAACAAGAGGAAAATGGCGTATAAAATGACAAAAACCAGGGGGGAAATGGCCTTTAAAAATACTCAAAATTTGCATGAATTTATTCAATTACAGTTAAATTACAATTTATTTATATAAAATGATAATTAATATACAGGCTTTACTTTAGGAGGAAATTTAATCCTTAGCTCCGATCTTTCAGTCGTCCGTTTTGAATGGTCTTGGAATTTACCGAAGTTGCGCGTAATTTTTAGAGGTCGTAAAACAGAATCCACTTCAGTACTGAATTTAGTCATGAACTCACAATATAATACAAACTTTGTTTTAGTGTGTCATTGTAAATTTATGAAACATTCAGTAACAAAACTCACGAAAAAGAAACAAAATGCGTACAAATGACGCGAAGGTCCATAAAAATGACGTAATAATTGAAAGATGCCAAAACACTACCAAATAACTATGTATTTATATTACCTACATGTCGTGATAAACATTCATTTACAAGTTAGCTACATCTAGAGTGCACCAATGAAAATACGTCATCAGAATCCGTGCACTGGTGATAAGAGCAGAAGAAACCTACTACATAGCTGCATTGGCTGTATGTCAAGTGTATTCCTAAACATTACATACTAGGTAAGAGTTGGCCTCCATTATCAAACGTACAAATCAGAACGGGACCTGTAAATACGTCAACGAGCTGTTGCGAATTATTGAACACTCGTTTCTAAATTTCGCAGAAAATACCGACAGAACGGCATCTACAGCAATTAAACACGAGTTACGAAAACAGAAAGACTTGCGTAAACTGTCACATATCGAGTGTCGATTAAACGATTAACTGAGCGAGTAAACAGCGTAGAAAAACCTTGCCCTCCGCATGCCATTAAATTTCGATTGACAGATGTAACTACACCATAACCATTGGCTACATTCGTTCAGCTCCATCGTTCAACATGACGACGCCGAAGTCGCGTACGGCACCAGTGACATTTGATGTTCTGCATTGCCACCGTATGCACAATGCATAGGGTGGCAATCACACGGCTTCAGTTGTCCGCTGCGGAGCCCCAACATGCCACACCCCCAGAACTTACCACTCTGAGTGAAGAACGATTCCCGTACGTTGCTTGAGAATCCTCGCCCTGGATGACGTTTTCTACGCGGTTCATCTATTGCGAAATATGTTTCCCCATTAAACCAATTTAATAAGCCACCCGTCATCCCTACTTCATTTCCTCATACGCTCCGCCGCTTTCGGAAAGGTCAGCAGCGTCTGTATGCTCGTCACTCCTTCAACAAACAGCCGCACCTCTGCGGCCGGTCCTCGCCCGCACCGCTCTGCTCTACTCTACTCTGCTCAGCTAGCCGTCACGCCGCGCCGCCGATCCGCGTGGTGCTTTAAAGGCACGCGGGCGGGCAGGCGAGTGGCCGCCGCTGAATAGCCGCCCCGAACCGCGCCGTCCGATCACAATGGCAAAGACCGCCGCCAAGGGACAGCCCTAATTCCCCTCAATGAAAAATACGCTTACGGTACCCCGGATCGTGACGCGGCACCAACCCGCGCCTTCCCCCCTCCCCTCACCAGCCGGGGGACCTCCTACGCGTCGGCCGATACGATCTCCGCCCGGGCCGCACGCCCGCCCGTACAGATGGGAAAATTAAACCGACGGCCGGCCGCGCTCGCCTGTAATATTCCATCGGGCCGTTATGATTCTTTACAAGCCGGTTGTATTTTACTGTGTCATCTTTCGTGAAGACTGCCATAAACATCCACCACTCTATCCCCCCTCTCTCTCATTATCTCACATACTACTTCTGGCGCTTCGTGTTGTCGCAAGAGACGAAGCATATTCGGACGACTCAATGGGAGCAAAGAAAATCGGAGAGTATAATTTGATACGGTTTCGAACATGGTAAACGTTTGATGAATGATTAGAAACAATACTCCATAACCACCGGACTAACGTAACAACCGGATAATTTTTCAATCACTGCTGAAAAATAAATGAAGCGATTGTATCGGAAGCAATAATACTCATACAGTACACAGCGTACGATGCACTTATGTCAAATTTAGAAGGCGAATGAGGAAAGGGGAGATTACATTTACAAATACAGATTACAAAAGGAATCAAAGATACACGACGAATATAAAAGAGAATAATGGAAATGACCAGATGTAGGTTGAGTGAAAATTAGGAAAATATATTCAAAGAAGAAGGTGAATAAAGTCCACTTTGGATCATTTCCACTTTTCTACGGCTTGGTACAGAATACACACAGGACATCAAAACGTAAATAAAGTAAAACATACTTCAGTAAAATTTCACACTAATAAAAAATAATGCACGAAATTTTGCCTGGGAAAACTTGGAGTAGCACTGTAACTTGCGAATTAAAAATTTCCTGTAGTAATATGTATTGTGTGTATGTATATACAATTTCGGAACGTATTGCGTGAAAATACGGCACAAATGCGATGGTCTCAGGTCATTTATGACAGAAGAAACAAAGGGTGGCAAAAAGCATTGTAGTACTATGATATCAGACTCAAGGACAATCAGAATAACCGAGAAAGAAAAGGGAAAATATTGAGAAAAGGAAACTAGGAACTGAGAAAAATGTTGCGAATTCCACTAGCAAGGAAACGAATCACACAACAATGTTGTTGTTTTTTTTCTTTCAACTAACAAATTATATACTACAAATCATTTCACTAATCAAAATTGCTCCAGGTCGAAAATGACAAATCAACCAACTGTCAACGAAGATGGCTCTTGCACGGAAAGCGAAATCCTCTCCAATGACGCACAATGAGATCACTGAAGTTCTTGGTACTCATTTGAAAATCCAACTAGACATGTAAAATATTGTTCGCATATCAATTCTAGGAAGTTCCCGACGCAAGATATACAGTTTGAATATGTACGCGCATGTGTGACCTCTACACTTTCCAGGAGCGACGCCTATTAATTGCGACAGAAAGGAGGTGCGAAGGTGGGAGTGGGGCGCACTGGCACATCCATAATACTTCGAAATATGAGTATTAGTTTATTATTATTATTATTATTATTATTATTATTATTATTATTATTATTATATTGATAACTCGTATAATAGGAAGGAAAAATGGAAGAAAAAAACTAACTGAAAATTTTCTAGGCTGGGGGGGGGGGAGGCGTGGTCCTTCGGCTCTTACTTTTTCCTATATTTATTAGCCCCTGAAGATGAAAGTATATGACCTTCGAAACGTAGGTTTAAAATTTTTATGATTTTAATAAAAATATATTATGTGAATGAATGCCTGCGTAAAAAAATAAAGGACCTTCAAACCAATTATTTTTTCTCCTCATGGCCATATTTCAGTCTCTTACACCATAAACTATTTTAGATACTGCATCCTTTGCCGTTTAGGGGCAAAACTTGTCTCGCCGCTCGTGGCCCCTCAGCTGTAATGCGATGGGTGGGGGGGGCGTGTCGAAACGCGGCCCCGCCCACACGCGGCGCCTGGCGCAACCCAGCCGGGGCGCGAACCGAGGACGCCGAGGAATCTCCGCTTTTGGGCACGGCGGCGCGACGCGGCGAACGAGGTGACAGTGGCGGCAGAGACCGCAGCACGCTCTGGCTATGTCAAGGGCGGCTAAACAGGGGGCACCCATCAAAATGTAGAATATTAAACAATTATAAACATTCTTTAATATCAGTTGTCAATTCATTGTATTAATAGTAAAATTTAAAACATTTTAAAAACATACATTTTTACACGCACGCACGCAAACACAAAATGTGCTCTCTCCGTTCAGCCGTCAATAATTGAAGGAACATCCGTGCACAATTCAGTTACACGTATCCTTCAAAGGAAATCTGGGTTGTCATTGTTATGACACGTCCGTATGTTTTGATGTACGTATCTTCCAAATTCGGCCGTACTTCCAAATTGGGCCGTGAAAATCCTGCCTTTGTCAATTTATTCCATAATGAATGCATGGTTTATAAACATTACATCTAGAAAACTTGCATCAATCGGCCTGGTCTAGCGATACAGTATACGCGACCTTTCTCTTCGGGGTAATTAAAAGCGTCGGATAGTGAGTTTATCAATGACTTTACTTTTCGAGCACAGGGACCATATAAAAGTGTTTTCCCCAGCTTGCCACATTTTTTTAAAATACCGCAAAAAAAGCAAAAACACCATAAGAAAATACTAGTCGAATTCCGCATCTCCGTCAGTTCGGTATGTCTGCAGGGAATCTGGATATATTCCTTACGAAAACAAACTCTCAGCTCTAACCTACATTAAACCCCCATCTCTGATATACTGGTTTTTAATTGGCATTTTCCCCCACTTTTCCCCAGATCTATAATTCAGACAAAAATAATTCATGGAATGAATAATTCAAATCAATAATTTATAGACGCCCTACTCGAAAAGACTTCAGAATATTTAAATCTCGAAATAACTCAATCGTCCCAACGCGATTAAAAGCATTTGAGACTAACACTAAGAGAATAATTTTCTGCACAAATAGAATCGAAAAATTGTTTGAAATGCAATCCGACAAATATGTGAATGAAGATATTAGTTATTTTTAAGCGGATCGGAAGTTTAAGGTAAGAAGGCCAGAGTGATTACTCAGAAATCGCCTGGAGACTACGAAGAAACTTGTATGTTTGAATCCTGATTGGAAAGAAAATCTACAGGATACCCCGGAAGATTTTACTCGTGCTCTTCGAAACGGAAAGTCTACATCTGTTCAACTGAAGAGATTGTAGTATTATTAATAACATTTATTCCTTATTCTTCTACATGATGTTCTCTTTATAACACAAAAATACAACTTGAATAATGTTCTGATGTATTTTCCAGGATTAATACTCTTTAGTTTCGTAGAAATGAGTAAAGGCCGGATTTTTATGTAATTACATATCTTTAGTCTTTCTATTTACCGGTCCCAAATTTGTAATCTTGGCGAATCGTCGCCGTCCTAACACAATATCCATTTTTTTCGATACATATTTTTACATATTTAATCTTATATTACACATTTTACTATTTTCACAAAAAAATGTATTCTATATTTTTATAAAAATAAGTATTTTCAACAAAATCAGTATTTTTCCTCAGCGTGCTAACTTCTCCCGGTACCTACATGAAGAAGCGTGATGTTCTCACAGACTGGCGCGCCTGTTTCAGTTATCTGAGTGACGGGAAGTGCGCATCGACGACTGAGATCGTTTTCACCTTTAAGTGTGAAAAGTATCACCGACTACGCGTTTAGTGACCTTTAACCTCATTTTCCGAGTAACTTAGGAAATCGGCGTCGTGTAACATTTCGCTGAGTGTGCTGCACGCTGCAGTGATTGCTCGCTGGTGGTAGATATTGTCAGTTTGTACGGTGGTTTCTATTGCGCCTAGTCTGACTCCAAAACTAGGGCTTAAGCAGCAATAGAAGCTTTAACTACTGGTGGAAAATTGTATGGTGCAAAGTGTGCATTAAATTGTGCCCTGCAAAAGATTTTTACCTATTTTGACATTTCATAATACATATTTTTCCGGCATTTAGAAATGAGACATCTCGATTTCTAAAAAAATATAACTACCAACGCTCTCTTAACTTCCATACAATTTCAACCGTCGCACAAATAAATCATAGTTTTCCTATCTCACTGCTAGATAAGTAAATGAATGTTCATCACACGTAAATTAAGTAAAACAATATAATAATAATAATTAATAATATAATATAATAATATAATAATAATAATAATAATAATTAATCCGTCGAGATCAATCCGTTGGTGGTCTCACGTGAAGTCGGGAAGCCCGACACAGTGGGCGGCGGCGGGCGGTCCCGCCACGCACGCGCTGGTGCCTGCTGCACCGCCCCGCCCCCGCCCGCTCATCCGTGCGGGCGGTCCCCCAGGGGGCCCCGTTGGATTAACCTCCTCTCGGGTTATCGGCCCAGAAATCGCCACCGCCCGGCCCGGCCCGGCCCGGCGCGGCGCGCAGGCGCCCGCTCTCCCGCATGGCGCTCGGCGCTGGTCAAGCCCATCAACGCGAGGCTCGCGCCGCGCCGCCGGTTATAAATCTGTCCGTCATAAAATTGATCCCGCCGTGGAACAACCAATGCGGCGGCTGCAGCAGAATTACTTACAACCGACACCAGCCAGGATTCCCAGCCCAATTCACATTCGATTACGGGATATAGTTTTCCGTATTCCGTATCAACTGTATTCCACTCATTTCTTGCTGTATTCATAATTCAACTTTTATGTGGCGTAGGGTAGGGGTCACAGAATTATGAAAACGTGAACAGAATTCACTTCTCTCCGAAGCACGTAACACAGTTTTTAACTGTTTTTGGCGTAAAAAAAACAACTGTCGAGCGGCAAACGTGAGCCCCTTTTGCCTCAACATTCGTGTGAGTTCCGTTTTACTTATCCGCCCACAAAAGTGACTGGGAGGGTGAATTCTAACGTAATGGCTAGCACAGAAGCTTCCATCGCCGAGATTCGGGTTCAAACCGGCCAAACCATGTGAAATTTGTGACGCACTGGAATTGCTCTCGGCAGGTTTTCTCGCAGTTTTCCCGCTCCCTATGCCATGCATGCCTCCATCCCCTAACAATCATTGCTAATATCTACTCTCTAGAATCTTTAGAACATCACTCATGGGCCTCCATGACCGTCCTGGTCGAAGGACCCCCCCCCACATAAATAAATAAACGAGCGTCTATGGCCACAACCGGACGAGTACCATCGTATACAAAAACCGTCAACTACCAATTTTCTTGCGGATCATGTAAAGGCGGTCAGTCGACGGGCCAATGGCGAGAAAGGAATGGGGCTCCGTCTACTGAGCTCACAAGTGAGACTGAGAAAAGCGAACGGGCAAAATTAGGCGCATGGACGCCGACGGGAGGCGGTTTAACCAAAGATGTGCAAACACGGACGGGGAAAACGCGCAGAACCCTCAGTTCTACCGTACCTTTCATTCTCCAAGTACAGACGATTACCAGCCACCAACGAAATCCGTGCGCTCGCTCATTTTCTTTAAGATATTTGTTCCTGATAGAGCGAATCTTGGAGGTCACTGCGCGTAAGCCTGTCAAAGTAGGGTTACCACAGGTGTGGAGCAAAATTAGAGCACACTTTGCGCAAAGGAGGATACAACATATTTTCCACATGCTTTAGATAATATTTACATGATATATTGCACACAAAATAATATTGCACATTACAATTTAGAATGCTATGTCGTTTTTGATCTTATTTATTTTCCTATCTGTTAATGGAATTTGAAAATATACAACATACGAAGGCTTTTAAACTTATGAACTCCTTATGTTTATTTAATATACTTCCTATTTATTTATTTACGTCAAAAACAGTTAAAAACTGTGTATGACGTGCTATGGGGAGAAGTTAATTTTAAGTTACATTGCATTTGACGTTGCTACACTATATAGTAAATAGCTTCTTGTAAACGATGCCTGATAATTTTATTTTAATAGAATTTAGATGTATCACTTATCAGCTTCTTCAAAACTTCCACAAAAGACGTTGGTTTCCTACGAAGTATTCATAGATTTTTGTTCACACATACACTATACCTTCTAGGTTTTCACTTATTAATTTATTCTTACCCTTCGTCGATTATCATCCATTCATAAGTCATTAGGCACTTTATGTATTAACATTATGCCTATGCATATGAAATAAAGTCTCCGCAATGCACTGCAATTTAGAATGTCATTTTTTTAAAAAAATTTAATTTTTTCCTAAAACTTGGATTGTCCTAACAAAGAGGACATGATCGGAAAAGGGGAGGGCTTAGGATAACCCTCTGTCAAGGTGAACGTCGATCCGTTGGGCTTGATACCGACTCGAATATTGGGTGACTGAAGGCGCCTTCGGATTACCCAATGCACGTGGGCCATAGGAGAACCGAGGTTGGGGGTCTACCGACTTCCCTGAATTTGAGATATGTTGTAAGTTGCTTGTTTTGCTGAATTTGAGAGACGATATTTGTTTGTTAGCGAGTTGTTTTCTATGGTACACATGTAAAAGATGTCAAATCACTCAAAATACTGGTGTAAATATTTACTCATTGTGAGGGTTATACGTCACGGACAGCGCTGTTTTAAAATCTCTCAGAATTTCGTATTTCAACCTATTATTTCAAAATTATGCTTAAAGTTTTGCTTGATTTTGACCTACGAACATTCCAGCAAATTGTAAATCATAATTTTTGTAGCCATAAAAATACATTCATCTCAACAAAATCAGTAAGAACTATCAATGTCCTCATAGGAAACACTGGGATTTATTGTTCAAAATAGTACGAATCAATTTGCAATAATCACACTGCACTGGATGGTTATTGGCAATTCGACCAAGCAATACTTCTTTAATGTTAATCAAATTCATTATACGATTGTACTGATTATTAGAAAGATTTCAGGAGCAAATTAATTGGATATACAAAAACAATGCTTCTAATTTACCGCATATCTTTTGCAGACGGACCATAGAGTAAGAAAATACTTATTAATTAAACAATATATTTCAATAAAATTATTATGCTTTCTATTATGCACAAATTTCAAGGAAAATACAACCGGTAGTCGGCATTTAACGCAGTGGTTAATTTTTTGGAACAACGATATTCAATCTTATTTTTCGTGAAAATTAAGATTTGGGAAATAAAAGGGAAAAATAAGACGGTATCTTTGACAGATGTCTTACGTTCGAGTAAATACAGTGTAGTCTTTAAATTCCCATTCGTGATACATTAAGAATATCACTATATTTCAACAACCCTTAGAGGCAATAAACTACCTATGAGTAATTTTTGCGCGTAACATACAATAAATTTTGATCATATTTTTTTATGTTAAGGAATAGTAATAACGAGAGCCGTTCGGAGGTAGGGTTTTATATTTGAGGAAATGCGGAAACGGGTATTTCCTGCACAATCGCGGCCTTGACAACGACGTGCGGTGCGGTGCGGAGCGGCGCCGAGCAGCCGGCGGTGGTAAATCCGACCTTGACCGTGACCACGGCAAAGGAGTCTCAGCCGAGCGGCGGCATCTTGGTTCGGACTTCCGCGCGCCGCTTTAAATCGTCACGTGACTCCTCGGCGCCCTCGGAAGATGTTATTTACCTGACTTCGATGGAACGTTTCCGCAAACTTTCCTATGTAGAATCCTTGGCAAAACAAACGTTTGGTCGAATGAATGAAATGGTCTGTAGGTTGGACAACCAAAATAAAGTGATTGGAACTTAACGAACCTGCCTAAATTGTTCAATAGGCAATTTGGGTGGCGATCTTTGTAGATACAATAAATGTGATTTCGTTAAATACAGATTTTGTAATATCAGTCAGCCTTTCATGGAAAGCGAAGTTTATATAGTACGAATTAATCCTTCACATTGCACAAAACGAATAACTAAAAAGAGAAGTTCAACATATACTGAAAATCGAAAACCCCAAAAATAGTGTTTCATGTTGCAGCACTTACTCATCAAGACTAATGAAATGAGGGAGGTTCATAAATTCTGTAACAATTCAGTCGCTAGAAATGTCAAAAATGTCGTATTATTACAGATATCTGTGCATGTTTTAGAGGACTGTAACAGGAAAAGCTCGCTAGTATGCAAGGTAATAGGCATACTAGCGGGCTATGGTTAAAACAAACATTACGCATCATCTATAATTATAATCACATGACATTATAGTCATTTTTTGTAAAGAGACATGTATCAAACGATTACTGGAGATTACTATTACATACGGTAACTAATCTTTTGATTCAGAGCAATTAATCTTCCAAACTAAAAAAAAACTCGCAGTCTTTGCTTCATTAACCTCATATTCCCATGTGCCCACACACTTCCTTGCAACGAAACGTCAACTGTTTTAGACAGAATCGATCGCAACTCGCATAACAAAATGATTTGATGAATAAACGACAGCTTGGCGTTTATTCTGTTCATTTAAGACATTAACAATTAGTGTTTATATTATAAAACCGGTCAATAAGAGCAAGTGGCAACACCTGTGACATACTATTTATATTTCATTTAAAGAAACAATCGTAAAAACCTTATTTCTAAACGAAAACCTTGCTGTTTTAAGTTGCTAAACATTATTAAAACACTTTAACATCACCATAACCCTACCTTGACTGTGACGCTGCTCCCAGAAGACTTGATGAGGTCAATAATTTCTTCGCGGCTCTTGTCGTCAACAACAATGCCGTTCACTTCCAGGAGCCGATCTCCTGGCAGCAACCCGGTTTCGTTGTTGTGTTGCACGATGGTGCCGGGTTCGGCGAAGATGACGGTTTTGGTTTGCCCGTTCGCTAAGCGCTCGACCACCATTGCTCTTCGTAGCGAGAAGCCGAAATCATTTCTGGGCGGTGGTTGCCTCTGGACCGTCAATACACGTGGTCTCGGCAAAGGAACGGGGATGATGGCCGGTAGAGGCAAGTCGCTCAGGGAATCCTCCAGACCTCCGGATGAATATCGATTCCATCGGTTGTGGAAGTTGGCGAATCCCTGACTCTCCCCAATAGGGCTCAAACTGAACGGCGGAGTGGCGAAACTGCTGTTTGTTGTTGTCGTGTCAGTCAAGCTGTCAGCACTGGGACTTGCACTTGTCACTGTTAAAAGCTTGTTGGTAATTTCTATATTCGTAGCGACTGTAATGGGAGGAGAGAGGTAGGAATTCTGATCAGCACTCCCCATCGACGACGGTATGTTTTCGTCACTTGCACGACTCGAATCAACAGGACTTGTCAGCTGGAAATCGGATTTTCCGTCTGAAATTTTCCTTACACCTGAGAACCCTTCACCGGAAGGTGATTCTTTCATCACACTTATATTTGTACTACTGATTGTAAGCTTACTGCAATTATTCATAGCCTGAGGTACGTTTTGGTAAGTGATTACTTCGTTTTGAAGCGTATTACGAACAAGCACACTGTTTGAATCGGTATGGTTTTCACCACCACCATTCTGCACCACTGTTGTTGTTGTTGTTTCACTAATGACACCACTCAGATGTAGTCTGGGGCCCTTCAGAATGCCCCTTTTCGGGGGTTTTGGCGGCAAAGGCGGTAGAGAGCGGTGTTGGGAGGTGGTTGGGTTGTTGAGCGACGTGAGGCTCGCTTCGCTGCTGTCGCTTTGAGTGAGAGTGTCGCCGCTGCGAACCCAGGACGAATTGACGCCCGAGGAGTGCACGGGGGTGCCTGTCGTCCCCGAAAAGTTGTGGCCCGGAAGGCTACTGGAGCCTCCGGCGTACTCCGGCCCGTGCTCCAGGCCGGCGAAGAAACTCGCGGTGTAGTCGGCCGTGATGCCACTGGGCAGCTTCTCTTTTTCTTTTCGACGGCCGCGAATTTTCAAAGAACGTCTCACCTTAAAACAAACAGACGCAAGGAATTAACATTCTATTTACCCTCAACAATGTTTATAATTTTTAGAAAAGAATACACACACGTAATACTATTTTCACAATTTAAGTCGTCAAAAATAAAATTATACTGAACCATTTGTCTTAAGAATTCATAACTTCTTGTGAAATTTGGAATGATTCAAAGAATCTATACAAACATTATCAAATGACAATATTATTCACAGAATACCTACTTCATCAAGTCGGAGTAACTCCTCTGTAGTCATACTGCCACGATCCCTTTTCTTACTTTCTTTCCGTTCTTTCTTCTCCTTTTTCCTCTTTTCCTTTTCCTCCTTCTCCGCCGCCCCTTTCTTCATGAAATTAAACATATTTACGACTTATTATAGAGCCTACAACACCATTAGGCACATGGTTCGCCTCACTAAGATTAAATGACAGCTGCGAATGACTCCATGTGCTATCGATTTTAGAAAGACACTTCTTGATTGTAGGAGCTACGAACTGCACAATTTTATTTTCTTGTGAAATACAGCTCCTGTGTGTCAGAACAAAATAGTACACTCCACCTGGATTTCATAAGGCCAGACGTTGTCTTCCCCTTCACAATAACATTGGTCACCTGAAAGCACTATGCAACGCACCGTGTGCACTCACTATCTACAACTTCATTCACCTTCAACATACTGAAAACCTGAAGCACCCTAGTTCACAACACCACAAAACTAGCACCACAAAGTTATCCACTCACTCGCTGTAAACACGCACCCGCACGTAGACCCGACAAACACAAGCACCGACCGCGATGTGACAACCACAGCTCCCCCCACCACACTAAGCGCGTTCCCCCTCCTGCGCAACATGGCGGCCACGCGCCGCGCCGCTCCGCGCCGCTTTGCGGAGTCGGTCGAAGCGAAGTAGTATCACAACTTCTCGCTAGAGAGCAGTTCTCTACTAGTCTTCAGTTCATTCGCCTTATTTAAATACTAAACTACATACAATTCTAACAAAATTAAACAATGAAATTATATATTTTTGTATTAGACTTAGACGTCTATAAAAATGAAACTTTCCAGTTTTATTATATTTTTAAAATGTATTTTAACGTCACTTCTATATCAAAATTCATTAGGGATTTCACTACACAATTTTTAGATTTTATTAATATTATATCATTTTATTCTGTAATTAACGGTTTCAACAATTTAGTATCTACTCTTCTCTATACTACATGAAGTAGGTCTATGACAAAGTTGAAGATAATTAGTTACAATTATGAAGTTTAATAACTTTATCAAACAAATATATCCGAATCAGCTAAAATATATATTTTAAAATGGAAATTTTTTTTTGGATATTTTGGAAGATCAAATAGGAAATGATTTGGAGGAATTTATTGTATAAATGTTAAGTAAATCATATTTTTTTCACTCCATTTACTTCAGTACAAATAAATATTGTACAATAAAAAATTAATCACAGAATATATTTTTACAAAGGCTATCACAATATAAGTACAAAGGTTTTACATATTTATACACCATATGGTGATAAAAACATGTCAAGGAATTTAAATGTAGTTTATAAAAAACAATATTATATTTTTTGTATGAGTTATTCAGCCTTGTAGATTCTGACTGCAGTGACGTTGTCACATGTCAATGACTGAAAACAAAAAAAAAAAAATACATTGTAAGAAATACATACTCTTTCTGCCAATATAATCAATAATATTATTTTATTTTATATTTTATATAAAAAAACAATATAAAATATATTGTATAATTATATGTGTATGCAAGAATATTCATTATAAATTTTCCTGAATTGAAAAGTTTGAATATCATTTCAAAATAAATGTAACAAGTAAAATTCAGATTTCTATGTTTCAATCTAAAATTATTTAGTTTGTCTCACTTTTAAATAAATCCACATCATTCTCTCTTCATCAATATACACACAATTTAAATATGTTTAATGAATTAAGAAGTACATATTTGCATTCATAAGTATCTATCCTGTTTCAATACCTATGTACAAATTAAGTATTATTTCTCTTTCTTAATTGTTTACTTACAATTTTTACTTGATCATCACTGAATTCACGAACAACCTTCGATGGCTTGGGGGCCTTATGCACCTCCACAAGTTTGTTGCCTTCAGTCGTGATGGTGGTAGGGATTTTGCGGCCATCAATTAAGGTCTGTTCAAATTCTTCTCCAATCTTGAATGTAACTTCCCGAGTGGATTTCTCAGTGATGGTCTTGAGGGTGTAGGTATCCCCATTTATCACCAGTTCAATAGAAGGATTGACACTCTTGACAAGAGCCTTAACATTATCAGCTGCCTCTGAAAATGTAATAGGATGTAATAACTAAAATGAAGACCAAAAAGTCATTGTTTAAATTTTAAAGCCATGTATTATTTTATTGTTCTTAGATGCACTTTGTTTTATGTAATAAGATCACTTCCAGCTTTTCTGATAGAAGGTTCCAAATTCCAAGTTATTAAAAACTTCTATACAATAAAATTGTAAGTGTTATTAAATGTCAGAAAAGTTTAAATAACTCACTAATTTCTTTTCTAGTAATTTTATTATATTACTCTGTTCTAATTTTCATCTTTTTTTTTAACTCCTAGTCATTTGTTCTCCGATAAGAAGAATTTATTCAAACACTTTATTACAAAATTTTGAATTTTAAAGTATAATTTGTGGCTACTGACATACTAAAATATACATTTTATAATTAAATAGTTATTTTGAAAATGCCTTCAATAAAAGTAACTTTTTCCTAAATACTTTTAAATATCATAACAGTAAAATTTAGAAAATAATATTCAATTTTCATATTCACTTGATTTTTAGTGTCTGCCTAAGGAACGAAAGAGTGAATATAACAAACCAATATTGTTTGAAACAGATTCTTACCGACTGTGTCGAGGTAGGCATCCATGTTCTCAGAAGACGTCAGCTTGTAGCGCTTGCCAACAAACTTGGTAACCATGGTTGTTAGGTTGTTGGAAGGTAATGTAGAAAAGGAGAAAGAACTCAGAAGACTCAGTCAACTGTGAGCAGAATGAACTTCAGTGCTTTTATATAGGTGCCAAGTAGTAGGATGAGACAGCTTGTAAAGCAATTGAACTTCTTGAACTTTGTTGCTGACCCTTGAAGTTTGATAAAGTACAGTGAGATGCTTCTGATTGTGTGGTAACTTGCCTCTTGTATGAAGGTACTAATGTAGATAACTGCTTATGTTCATAAAGGTGTAATAAAGCAGCAAGCTGGAAGCAAGATAAGAGAACTGATAAGTGAAATGATTCAGTTTATTACTCTAAATGTCACACATCCTGTCTAGAAGAGTAGACACTTGTAGTTGTAGTTAACTCAATTTTTCAAAACCTCAGCAGATATTAGCCTTAAAAAAAGTCTTGAGTCTGTGATCAAACCCAAGATTCTATTTGTTCCACAATTAAATGCATTTGTTTAGAGTTAAAAGCCTCCTTTTTTATTAATTACTGAATGTTCATTTATTCAGTAAAATATTTTTTTTATCCATGTTGTTTTACCTTAAGTTAAACTTTATAAAAGCAAGTATTAATTAATAATTATTATAAAACAGATCTATAAATAGAACACATGTGATCTTTTTAGTAATGGCTTACTGTTTACAACTATCAACATTAGTATGTCATCTTTGCCACACTTAACAGTTAAATGTAATATGCTAAAACAAAACTTTTGGAATTTTTACAAAGTAGATAAAATGTTTGATATTTAAATTGTAATATCTTATTACAATACTCCATTGGTTATCAAAATTGGCCTAACAGTATCATTTGATAATTCTTCAATGTCATATTATATTATGATGTCTTACAACACATATGTCATAAATAATTAGTGTTAATTCTTCCATTTTCCTTTTTTCTACTTTGTCAAGTGTTTCATGACGCAGCAATTTAAAAGAGCCTTATCACTCAAGACAAGCCTCCTGTAGAGACAGTTACAAAATGCAGTTATCAGTTGTACCTTGAACTCAGGGCAGCGCAGACTCAAGTACAGTGTCTTTAGGGTATGATACCACCAGGGGGTTTGACTGATACAGTTTTCTTTATTTATCAATAAAAGTTCTAACTCTTATATAAGTGTAAGTGCTTTGAACTAACAATTACTTTGCCTGTTAAATAATATGAGTCATTTTAAAATTTGCTGAAATCATTCTTAAACAAATTTCTAACTTTATTTAGCATATTTATTGTGGTAATTATGTTGCTTTAATATTGCAAATAGATGGCAAATGATATTTTTACATTGAACAACACTATTCTTCTAAGATATGGCTTTTATTCTGAATCAAAGCATGTTTAATGTAATAATCTTGTTACGAGCTATAGATGTGAATCTAATCCATAACACTTTAAAATAAATGTAGTCTGACTATTGTTATTATTTTCTTTATTAATTGTTTTAGTATCTTTAAAATATTTAAAATTAATTTTAGTTGTATTTTTAATGCATATTATTGTTTCAAATATACAAAATGGAGCATAAATAAAGAGTATGTAGTATTCAGGGTCATGCTTTCAGTACCTTACAAATTATTTTTAAAAAAACTCAATCAAAAAACCAAATTGGCTAAATATTGATAAAAATATAATCAAGAAAAAGTAGAATAGATTCAAAAAATTGAGAGAAACTTTTCATGCAAATTTTAATATGTAAGCAAATAAAAAATGTGAATTACTGTTGCCAACTCTTGAATGGTTTGTGGTTTATGAAGAAGTGTATTACAAAGTAAACAGGAATAATGAATGGGAAATACTCTAAAAAGTAAAAAGGGAAATAAAATACCATCAAAACTTAAGAACATACACATTCTAAATCCTAGGCATTGAAGTAATATTTTAGAAATTATCCTTACATTCTTCAGTGTTCAGCTAAGCTGTTCACTGTTATTACTATGTATCAATATTTATATGACCCACAAAAAATTAATGAAATAATGGATGTAACATACCCAAAACTTATTAGAAATGTAAAAATAATCTTAAAGAGGATACTCCTGAAAGACATGGGAAAAAATAAATGTAATAGTATGGGAAGGTAATTTTGTCAACACATAAATTAAAAAGACAATCTTCAACTTAGTCTTCAAATGGCAAGCAATAGGCAATGAAATGAAAAATTCAATCACAATTAAAGGCATTGGAAGTTAAGTTGAAAGGACTTAGAAGTAAGAGTAGTAATAAATCATGAAATAACAGACAAAATAGCGAATATTAGGTGTCTGGAAATTACAATTTTATTAAGAGATGAAGTTGTTGGGGATAGAACTGAAGTATATGATTGCATTTGAAAATACATGAAAATACTTCTGAAAATGAGTCCAGGAACAAATATGAATTTTCACAATTAATTACTTCAAAATATTTGTTTAGCTATTAGGAAAATATAAAAGAGTTAGAATGAGCATATTACAAGAATGCAAACAGGTTAATACCCACAACTAACACTGAAATAAAAGTCAATACATCTACACAGAGAGACAATTTTCAACAGAAAGAGTTCATGAGAAAATCGAGAAGCATCTATACAAGGTCTTAGGAACCTCTGGTGTAAAAATCCAATGAAATTTATAAAACACAGGCTTACACACAATTTTGGGACAATGCAATTAGAGAATGCATTTTTACTTTCTAACATTCCGAAGAGGTAGTATAGAGAAAGTGATGTAATGTTACCAAAAAAATGGTAATTTTTGGGCAGAAAAAATTTGTATTGTAGGTCACTGATATTGAAAAAGTTAATAATTCTATGTACATCTGTCAGTCCATCTGTTTGTCCGTGTGACCATCTGTCTGTCTGCAAACCACACTAACACCCAATCGATAAGCAGGATTTTCACCAGAACTGGTATTCCTAGATCATTAATTACATTTTTTTGATCAGATAGAGCAACATTTATGTATAAAAATAGCATGAGAGTGATTTTGGTTGAATCCTCTAAATTTTCAAAAATTGTAAGAGCAGTTTCTTGCGACTTCAATATTGAAAACAGCAATTTTTTCTTCAAATTAAGTTTGTTATTCACAAATAGTTCCTTAATTAATGTCATGTTCATTGTTTTGAATGTATTAATGAAAGTAGCTTAAAGAAATGAGTGAAAAAATATGATTTTCTCAAAAAAAGGTTCAAATTTTTTCTTTAAACTTATTCTTTAGATAATTCTAAATTATATTGGATAATATGGTATTGATGTATTTATTGGATTTTCCGAAAATTACACAATTGTAATTTTTGGAAAATTAAACACAATTGTACATTACTCAATTATAATTTTTTCGAATGGTCTCTATGTTAATATTTGCAGTAGGGTTGTGTTTTATACTTCATTGTATTTGTGAGTAGAAAGGCTTAAAATGATTATTTATGAAGTTTCTTCAAAAATCAAAAGTCTTTGGTGAAAATGAGCTCAAAATAGCGCATTTTCAGTAATGCTCAAACAGCATTTTCTTGAAAAAACAGATAAATTTTTTTTCTTTAAATTTTTTGTATGGGTGCATTACTAAATGCACTGAATATCATGACATCAATGTTCTTTCAATGCATTCTTTTGCTGTTGTTTTTTTAACAAAAATATAATTTTTTATACTCTTATGTCCTTAATGTTTACATTAATTGCATTTCTTATACATTATTGTATTTGTGAACTCAAGCACTTGAAATTTTTTCTTATGACGTTTCTTGAAAACTCAAAAGATATTTGTTAAAATGAGCTCAAAATTGTGCATTTTCAGAAATGCTAAAACAACAATTTCTCAAGAACAGCTTCAAATATTTTATTAAAAATTTGCATATATAGCAAAGTTTCACTCCTCTATAATATTCTAGAAGTCATAATACAATTCTACAATTAGGGATCTAAAAAACTGAGAAAATGTTAATGTGTTTTAGACCCCAAAGATCAGAGTTAAAATGAGGTTTTAAGAAATGATTTAAGAAATAAAAAAAACTACCTAGTACGAGAAAGCCTGTGTCATTCTGTAGCATCACTAGTTGACCATAAGAGTGTAAAAAATTAGCAAATATTTTCCAATTAATATTTCATATTAATTTAACAAACACAAAATAATTCCTTTTAAATTTCATTACCAAGAAAATTTTCAAAATAATCAAATATGAATAAGAAATTTTGAAATATCTCAACACTAAATAAGTATTACTATTATAACAAGCCATTTCTTTGGTATAGAAGTGCAGAAAAAAACACATTTGATCATATTGTCCATGGTTGTAAAAAATTAATAAATAATAATATAGAATATTAACGTAAATGATTTAATATCCAGAGGCTTTATCAGGTTGATTTAAACTTGAGGATTCCAACTTTTTGTGTTACCCCTGTATCTTATCTACAATTGTTAACTAATTTCATTTTCTTTAACAATGTATATTACTAATTTCCAATGCATTGCAAGAAACTGAAAGAAAAGTAGGAAGCTTCTGGCCATGTGAAGAGTTTCTTGGTTTTGATAGATACCCAGGAAGTTGGGGAAAATCCAAAAATCATGAAACAGTTTCAATTACTCAGTGCATCACTGTTTACAACATAGCTGATGCCATGTGGTAGCATGGCTCCAAGAAAAAGGTCACCTTTCATTAAATATTTGCTACTCACAGTTTGCGAAATAGAACAGCAACGTTTGTGATAATCTTGGAATGTAATAATACTGTTGAACCATATATGTGCTACCTTATGTTCATACAGCACTGTTTCTGAGAGAGTATTTTATTTGTTAGTCTTAACTAATGTGCATGTTATTCTTTGAAAAGCCTTTTTTATGGTTTTGTTCAGCTGTTTTGCTACCAGATTTGCTGTTGTAGGTCACTAGGTTAACAAATTTGTATCATTGACTCAAGTAATATGGTGATAAGAGCCACAATGCTCATCACTTTTATTATGAGCTAGGAAGTTTATGCAAGCTTTTATCTTCAAATATGTAGGCAAATATGCTGCCAAATGCAGACAATTCATTACATTATGCATGAAAATATTTAAAATATGCAGTGTTTGGTTATGAGAAGATGCAGTTTGCAGTTACATTCACATTAGAAAGCACAAGCTTACATTACCAGAACCAATAGATTCTTGGCAGTTCAGAAGAAGTCATGTACTAGGCATAATTTCCAACATTTCAGCTCCCATATTGCAATCTTTCTCAGGGCAAAAATGAGGATGATGTTTGCCCTGAAGAAAGTCACGGTATGATGGCCAAATCATTGGCAACTGCATCTAGGATGAAGTGTCTCCTGGACAGTAGAGATTTTATATTCACATCTTTTTGCCACCTACAGCATGAATGTAAATTTGCCATCCAGAGAAATAGAGTATTATAAATAGATTATCTACCTTTTACTTCATACATTCATTATGGTACTGATTTTTTTATTGATACAGTAGAATTCTCATCGTCAAATAATGGAATTCAGCTACAGTGAATCATACTAATTGAACAATTTCAATTAGTAACATGTTTGAGAAATAACTGTATAGGAAAATGAGATGTTTCCTTCCGGCGTTGAAATTAAGAACAATTTTCGGGTAAGTAAATAATACAAATAAGAGCTGTTGAATGCTGAAAGAAAATAATGAGAAATATATCCTAATGTTTCAAGATGAAAAGCTATATTTTATTCATTATATTTTCATCCAAAAAGATTTAAAGTAGATTATGCCCAAATCATATTTATGTCATTAGATAACAGTAAAATATGGCATGATTTACAAAGGAAGATAAGATAAACATGTGTCATTAGAAATGCAGTTTATTGCAAATTCATTCTACAGGGTCATGTTTTGAAAATAAATTAACAGAAATGTATTGTTGTGAAATTCAGAGCTGTTTAATGAATTAGATGTCCAGTTTAAAGCCTGCATAATCAAGTTTACAAAATGAATAAAGAAAGATATGATTTTGTGACTTTTAGTACAGTTAAAAGAATTATATGAGCAATTTACACCTTTAGCCAGCTCATGGCCTAGCATGCTTTCTTTCCATTCCATTCTTCATAGTTGTATTCTCAGTGAGAGTAAGAAAAAAAATTGTACCTGTAAAAAAAATGTTTCAAGTCTCTTGCTGTGACTGTGAAAGCTTACCTCCCTGGTATTTACTACTTCAGCAGTAATAGGCTTCAAAAGCTAATTTTTGCTAGTACTTCACAAGTGTCTCCTCACAGAAAAATGCTCATAGAGTTGGTTGTAGGTGATGCTTCCAATCATAGTTCTTATTTGGCTACTATACAACAAATACTTGATAAATATAGATGTAAAGTTTAGTGCCTTTGAAATTTTAAAAGAAATTATGGTATTTATGTAACAACATTCCAAGCCTTTTCTGGCATTGAACATGGAGTAATTTTTCTTCAACATTAGCCAGTCATATATCAAGCCAAATTATAAGTCATTGCCTTTAAACTCTGGCCAAAGGCCATTAGTATCCAGGGTTCCCAGATGGTCAGCCATTCAGGGACCTGCACCATCTTGAACTGCTAAACTCAAGTGACTTCATGAAGCTTGGTTAAGAAGTTTGTCTACCAGAGCTAGTTCAGAAGATAAATCGACAGATACTACAAGCTGTTGTTCTTGGGATACTCTAAAACTCCTTGTAATTATGAATTTGAGAGTGCTAAGAAGATGTACAATAAAAAAGTTAATATCAATACATTTGAATATTAATAAAAAATAACAGGAACACTCTTTTTCTCCTTATTTATTAAAGCATTTGGTAATTGCAACTCTTAGATTAATCCATTTTTGAAGGGGGTCTGTCAAAGTCCCTTCTCCTCTGAATGTGTAATATAGGCATTGCTCTTTAATTTATTCATCATCCATTCTAATTACAATTTTTTTTATTTATGCCTACAGGTTTTCTTTGATTTTTTCCTCACATTAAAAATTTTGGGGTTCTTCTAGAAAGTGTCTGTTTCCAGTTTATCTCTTTTTGTCATCTACTTATAGATCTCAAAACATCTCATCTCAGTTGCTTGTACTCTGCTTCATGTTATAACATTCAGAATCAAAGTTTCACTTCCATCTATGCCACAAGTGTAACCATAACTTTTTTATATTATCTTTTCCAACTTTACTTCTGACATGTGCATGAACTTATAGCCTCCAGGAATATATACTATAAGTACCAAATGAGTTTACAGAATTATTACAAATTTCTTTGGATGAATATTCTTTGTTCATAACTCCCCTCATCAAATTTGAAATTTGCATTCTTCACAATTAAATGGACATATTGTTTACAATTTACCTAATGTGGTCCCATGAGTTTTTATGCACCTGAGACAAGGTCAAATTCAGTGAATTGTTGCGTTACTTCAACCTAGAGGGTTAGTTATTTGTCAGTAGTATATTCAAATCAAATCTGAAAATTGTTCCATGCAATTCTTTTAAATAATAAATGTTTAACAAATATTAAAATGCTCCTTTCAATCTTTATTCATAATAGCATGTTGTAATAGAGAATATAGAGTTTTCGGAACTCATGATGACATGCACAATTGCACTTCTCCACATGCATCACATTTGGCTCACAGTTAATATTGTGTATGTTACTAAATAACTAATAATAATAATAATAATAATAATAATAATAATAATAATAATAATATATAAAATTTAAAATAATAAAAATGTAATATAATAAATTAAATGACTTACAATTTTAATATAGTCATTTTAACATTATTCATCGGGAAATGTATAATGAACATTTCATTACCGTCGCCTGAGTCATTTATATAATTTGTAATATACCATATTAAATGTGTTTTTAAATCAAGTATTATGTATGTGCAAACTTTTCTACGCAGAGAGATAAAAGGATGAATGTAGGAGACTTTGCAAGGGGGATAAGAAGTTCATGAGAGAACATATTTTGGCGTTATGTTATACAAGGAAGAGGGGGTATATGATATTTATGAAAGGAAGTGAGACAAGAACATGAATCTGAAAATAACTGCAATTGGGTGATATGTGAACAGAAAACAACCAAGAAGAAAAGATAAGTCATGCATGCATTGATATAATAAACTGATGATTAAAATAGTATTATTAGTTCAAAGAAAGATTAAAGTTTTTTAATAGGGTGGGAATATTTTGTGTAAATAGTATAGTTTCTTGTTTTGTTCTTCAATTTTTATTGTTCATGTGCATAACTAATAAATGTCATTTGAATTGTTCAACATAGAAACTTGTGATATTTATTTGATTTAGCAATAGTCATTTCATTCAACTATTACTGACCATTCTTTTACATCATCATCCAATGTTACCCCTATGGAGACATTCTAAATAACTAATTCATATCCTGAAAATTAGTGCACAAAAATAGTGAAGTTACATTTATGTCCAAAAGCAAAATATATGGGCAATCTCTGAATTTCCTCAATGGATAATGGAAACTGAAAAACCTGATTGAGCTGGGGTTATTGACCCATATGCTGAGATACAATACAGTAAGTTCAGACTTGATGTTAGCTCCCCATGGTACCATCAAGCTGTACCAAATTTATAACTTGTTTTTATTATTAAAAAACTTTATCTTGAAAATTTATTCAGATATTCTGAACCTTAACTCACACAGTTGATCATTTTGGGAAGGTCTTGGGTTGATAAGGAGCTGACAAAAATATTATACTAGTTGAACATGGTTTTCCTAAAATCTAAAAATAATCAAACAACAAATAGCAATAGTGTTATTTAGATTTCTTTAATCACAGGTTGTTTGAAAGATTAAGTATCAGGCAGAATATTTTAACATTTTTTAAAGAATATGTTCTTACCATTGCAGATTCTTTTTACTTCACTCTCACTGGACAACTTTCTAATGTCTTTAACATTTTATTGGTATAAACTGAAATGATTTACAGTATTTACTCTATTCTCTTCAGAGGTAATATCACAAGCATGTATACGGCTTGTGATATTACCTCTCAACTCTACTTTGCAGAAACATTGATTTGTTATTGCAATAAAATATTTGAATCGCTAATGTAGTATTTGTATCCTAAATATCTCAATGAGAAGTTTTTTGACAAGTTTCCCTTCCTCCTCAATGGAAATATGAAGTTGGTCACTTGTGCTCCTCCACATTTTTTTTCCTCAAATCAAACTTCACATACAGTTGTTACTGTACGTACAGAATTTCATGATGGTTTCTAGCAGCTTCTCCTTGAGAACGAATTAAAGGTAGAATATATTCTCTACAATAGAGGGCATTGCACTATACAACAAACAGGGCCATGATATCAAAGGCAGAAACAATACATACATTTTTAAAGTAATTGAAAGCAATAACACCTGGGAAACCTCTGTCAAATTACAGTAGGACTCCTGTATTAACAGAATGCCTGCCTAATTATAATTTCATTTTCCCTGGATTGTTAGATACATTAAACATTGTTAATTGTTTTTGATTAATTGCTAAGATGGTCTCTTGCTTTTTTGTGGGCAGTAAATGTACCTTCACTTTCTGCACAAACTTTATTGAGCTCTTTTGATAAGCATAAAAGGAGTGGAGGGTTAGTTATTTGTCAGCAGAACATTCAAATAAAATCTGGATCTTTTGCCCATGCAGTTCTATTACATAGGAGTGAACATAAAATGCTCCTTTCTACATTTGCTATAACAGTATGTAGTGATACTGGAATTCACATCATGTACAATATTTATTTTATATAATAATAATATTTATTATTACTATTATTATTATAAAAATGTCAAACATTTTAATTGCTAAGGTGGGAGAGACAGAATCAGAAAGCTCTTGCGGTAATGGGATGTACTAATAATTTACTTTAATGCTTGATGTACAGCAAATATCTTCATTTATTGATCAAGTATATTTCTGTGCTGACTTCAACCTTCCCATTTTCTATATTTCATGCAAAATTACTTTACACTTTTACTATTATCTAGTAATTTACATTAACATTAGGCTAGTATACTTTTGTTTCCTATGAGTGTTATAACTAAACCAAGAGACAACTAAGTTCAGAAACATACAGCAGTGAAAGATTTTGGAATTACGTTTTAAAAATTAGATACAAGTTGAAAATATGTTGAATTATCATAGCAGGAACCATCAATATTCTAAAGCATGAATGTTTATATATTCTTTGCTTTGTGATTAATCTTTTGTGAAAGAACTGCACTAAAACGAATCATATTCCTCATAATCATTTTCTTACATGTTGCTTCACTTAATAACCAAAATCTTCTGAAATCAACGCAATCTGGATTTCACACCAGCAAATAATTCTGTACTAAAGCAAATGAAAATAAAGTCTGTAGACCTATTGTCCCAATGATGTAACTACAAGCATTCTACTCAAAGAATTGTACCCCAGCCAGTTTATCGAATCAACTGAATCAATATCTCAATGAAAGAGTTTCTGTCAATTACACACAATCACATTCTTAAAACACATCCTTGGGTTACACCAGAAGTAAAAATGTATGCAGATCTAAGTATACTCTCTAAAAAGATACAAATCAACAAATTATCGAGTTCTCTACGAAATTCAAAACAAATGAGTTATGTAAAGTTTCATGGATGATTCACAAACAAGAAGTGACTTCAGCTGTGCTGAAATTGTCAATAATAATAATAATAATAATAATAATAATAATAATAATAATAATAATAATAATAATAATATTTATCACATAAATACAGCATACACCATGTATTACAAGTCAGGATATGCATATAACTATACAATACACAATACAGATATTTCTGAAAATTAAATACAAGACATAAATTTAATTTTAATTAATTAATTTAAAATTAAATTCTTATATTAAATACAATATCATGGAAAGCTATAATATAAATTAATATTAATTTTATAATGGTAGTGTAAGACGACTTACGTTAAGAATCAATAAAAATAAAAAAAGAAATTCTTCATAGGTTTGTGCCTAGGCTGGGTCTGTCCTTTATATCCAACAACCAGTTTAGGGGGTTTGAAAACATACAACAGAACAAGCGAAAATTATTAGTACTAGTTTATATTGATGTGGATATGTGTTTATGATGCATATATTATTTTGTACTGTAGAATGTGTGGTTTAACAGGAAAGCTTTTAGTTTATTTTTGAATGTGTGTAACAAGTTTAAGCTTTTAAATTCTCCATGAAGTTTATTATATTGTGTAATGCCTTCTATAAGAGTACTTTTTTTGAAAAAGTGAAGTTTCTCTGTGTAAAACATGCAGACTTCTTTTTTGTCTAGCATCATAGTTATGAACTTCTGTGTTCAGAATAACAGAATCCTTGTTTCCCATAAGTGTCTTCTGTGAAGATTAATATTTCGAATATGTTCATGCATGGGAGTTGTAGTATTTGTAATTTTTTGAACAGTGGTTTGCAGGACTAATGTTTGTGAGTTTATTTTTGTTCTCAATATTTGTTTTTGGATGAAAGTTTGAATACTTTCTGGGGATTTTCCCCAGAATATTATTCCGTATTTTAGGTGCGAGTGGACATTTGCAAAGTACACCACTCGCATTGTATCTTAAGTTTGAATTTGACTTCAGGATGTATATGGCATAACATTACTTGGTAAGCTTGTTTAGATTTGTGATATGGGCGTTCCATTTTAGATCTTGAATAGTCAATGCAAAGGAAAGTTGTTTTTTGGACAATTTTTTCAGGCATGTTTTTTATCATTTGATTTATGATTTTATATACTAGATCTTACATCTTGATAATATCATTTAACATATCAAAACTTTGAAAACTTTGTTCCTTATTCCACTGATACGTTTATGCTTGTCTCAAAGCTTAAAATATAAGATTACTCAAATTTATAACCTACTGACTCAGTGTAATAGGAAACAAGACTAATCAACAAGAATCCATAATCAAAGAAATAGTAATATGTACAGTAATCTAGAACAAAACTAATAATTGCTTTGATACCATCAACAGGGATTATAGGAAATTCAATTGGCAATGTTGCTATAGAAATCACTTTTCAGACACCATCTGCCAAAGCTTGGCCTAACTAGATAAGTTTGTAACACTGAATGGTTATAATCCCTAATCAATGCGATTCTGACAAAATTGTTTTTGACCCCTTTCCTTAATGAGAAATCACATCTAAGAATTGATCATACAACATTAACACCAACTCTCATGAAAGATCCAAAATACAATTTCTGCAAACTCTTCCAGTTTCTTACCCACTGCTGTAGACATGCATAATATGAGAGGTTGCTTAATTAGTTAACATCAGTTTGATTACTGCACTTTGATTTTGCACTGCACTTTTTACTTTTGAACATTCACCATTGTATCACAAGGAAGCAGGTAGGAGGGCAACTTTAAAGGAAAGAAAACCAATAGTTTATTTCAAATATTTATTTCAGTGAAAATTGACAAGCAGATTATTTCATACATTGTTGAATCATGCAGTCTACAGGAAAGTACCACCTAAGCAGTCACTAATACTGTTTAACAATGTAATATATTGATTCATGAATTATTCAAAATGGTAAGATAAAAAATACAAAAATATATTTGTAATGCACAAAACCACCTTTTCACCATTATTTTAATGCAAGGAAAATTTGATTCCATGCAAACCTGTGATGCATGTAGATTGAATATAGGATCTGAATGGCTGATCTTTTTGTGACTTTGAGGAGATTGAATACACCCTGTAGAAATAAAATTTCCTAATGGAAACTTTTGGGCAGTACTTCACCAGTTCAAGAGTGCAGTATTACTTTTCCTCTTGACAAATGCAGATTTCAATCACTGCTTCTCACTTTTGAAACATTAATAAACTTTTGCAGTTTGTTACCATTTACAAAACTTTAAGGAAATTATCAGAAACAAAAACTAATGAATTAAACGAAGTTGTGCTAGCAATTTGAGCAAATTGTGATGTTAAACAACTTAACTGAGGAACTGAAGTTAATTTGAAATCAACACTTCTAAATTCCTTTTAACAACTTCTTCCAAGCCACAAATCTGCTCTGGAAACTGCTGTGGGAGGAAGGTGGTGCATTTTCAGTCTTCTTAAATGGCTTTGTAGATTCGTGTGCACACAATGTCATCCACCTTCAAAGTCTGAAAAATCAGAAAAAGTTTGATAAATTTTATGTCAGCATCACTTTTCTTACTAGTGAATAAAATCAAGTTTTCTAAAAATCTAACTTGTTTTAGAAACTATTTGTCATTGCACTTCTTACAAAACTTGCTTTTGTAAAATTTTGGTACCGACTGAAAATTAAATGAAGGTCTTGAAATATCAAAACCTCCTTCATAACATAATCTAATCTAATCTAATCTAATCACTCTTTACTTCACTACCTTCAGCAAAATACATTAAAATGAAAGAGCAAATGTTTGTATACGAAGCCTCTAAAGTACAGAATCTGGGCACTACTATCCACTTCCTTCAGGAAGTGAACCTATGTGTTCATTGCTGTGAATGTTTTCTTCAAGGTTTTTAAATTTTTCAATGATTGTATTGTAATTAAGGGACTAGTGAGATAACTAAAGATTAACAAATCACACTAATTATCCCAAAAACAAAACATTTTTTGAAGTGGTCAAGTTAAATGATTAAACCTTTACTAATGCAATTATATCTTCCACATTATATAAACCAACTACCCTAAATTAACAGATTTTTGTACACGATGAAAAAATTTAAAATACAAAGTTAAATTGAAAGGAATTGTAGAAGTATTTTGATCTGTTGCTCTGAATTTTTAAATCACAGTTTTTATAGAACTTTATCCATTTGAGTCAGTGTTACTCAAAAAATAAAACAACTGCAATTAAATAACACTATACATCTTTTGAACCATAGTTGTGAGTTTTATTGTTGTGTCTTTAGTAGAGTAAGTCCAACACCTTTATGTACAGGGGCAGTTCCAGCTGATCATTGGGGGAGGAGAGTTTTATATTTTTGTTTAATAATAAACATTTGATATTAGATTTTATGATTCATATACTGTAAATACAATACTATGAACTATTGTTTAAATAATTACATAATGAAAAAATTAAGTTTTGTCAATTTAAGGAAGCTTTAAGCACAAGCCATCTTTGAGAGGACTCCTTTGGGATCAAAAGTGCACGCAAAGGAGGCAGGGGGCTGGGGCACCAATGAAATTTTTAAAAGTCACCTGTAGCCTTAAGTAAAACTTAATATTCAATTCCCGATTCTCTTATTTTTAAAGACAATTTGATAAATTGTCCCGTGGTTGGGATAGATACTTGCAATCCTTCAAATCCGAAGCTTAACGAATTATTAGTCATTAGTGCGGGTCCGCCCACAAAACTTATCCGGGCCCCTTTACCTTGTGTATACCAAACTAGGAAGATTAGAACATTAAATATCAAAATATATGCCCTAAAAATAGGTCCTTTACTTGGGCCCGGCCGTATTGCGAACCTGAACGTTTACGCCACTGGGTTTCAAATTTATTCATCATAGATCTTTGACGCTCTAATTTCACCTTTGGTACATTTCATTTATTTACCAGTGAACTATAAAAAACGATTAACAGACGAGTGGACCAGTTGTCTATTACACTGCACACGCCAGTTTGCCACAATATATAAATCAATTTGGCGGGGGGATATACTACTTTTTTTAATACAGTGTTGAGACAATTTTGAGAAATTTCACAATTTTTCCGCTCGAGTCCTTGCATTTCTCTAGTAACGTCCTTGCGCTTTTGTTGCTCAGAAGCAACGAAAAGAAACTAGAAGCATGTTAAAATTAGTCTACCACCTGTAAGTGAAGTTCTAAACCCACTACTCACTAACACTTCATACAGCTAATGTAATTGTAACCGTACTTCACACGTACCTTGTATTAGCATTTTTCTACATGACCCTACATAAACAATTTCAAAGAGCCTGCATTGTCTACTTTCATCATATTTTAAATTAAACTTCTTAGTCTAATTTTAATCGCAGAAATACGCATGTAAATCTTTCTAGCGAGTGAAACGGCCCAAGCACAACTCAGCCAACATTTGTGAAATGCTAATAATTAAGTAGTGGATTTTAATGTTATCTTTTCTTTACACTTTAGAAAAAATGCATTTTTATAAACATTAATTTATTGTTATGAAAAAAATGAAAGGACCTTTTTTTTTTTTACAACCTTTTATTGCATTTTCTAGGACTGCAACATTCCAACCAATCCATTCCACCTTCTGCAGTCGTTTTTAAAGCATTTTTCGCTGATCGAGATTAATACCCTTCTAGTGGTACTTGCTTTAAGTATTTACGAGAACCAGAAAATCTTTTCCCCCAAAACTCCTTAGTAACCTATTCGATTTCTTCGCTCAGATCGTAAAGTAAGCTTTGTATGTAATGCAAGATTCCTATAACGTCTACCAGCTCTATTGTCGGTTCGGCTGATTACGCGATAACTAACAACAGATTTCCTGGTAAACCATTTCCCTGGTTTGCTACCCGAGTTTACTTGAACGAATGGAAGACTGCTAGATTACATGGGTCACCTATTCAACAGCTACTCGAGTCATTCATCTGAACAGGCTCTGAAAATTCTTAAGTCATTTTTAAAGCATTTATCGATCATTGGCGATTAAGGTCTTCAAAATCCGCCCCCCTCGCAATCATTTTTACGTATTATTCCCATAGCACGCCCACCAATTTGGTTTGGCATCGCTCACATTACTGAAGAAATCCGATATACGAGTAATATACTCACCATGAGCACCTGCTCGGGTGAGAACTCGCGGATGATCTCCGTGTCCTTGGGCTCGCCCTTCTGGATCTGGATCAACTTGTTGCCGTCGCGGGTGATGGTGGACTTCACCTTGCGCCCGTCGGGGGTCTCCTCGTCGAACTCCTCGCCCAGCTTGAAGGAGATGACCGTGTTCTTGAAGGTGGAGGTGGACTTGAGGGTGTACACGCCGTCGGCCTCCGTCAGCTCGATGACGGGCGACACGGTGCCGCCCAGCTTGCGGGTCATCATGCCAACGCCTGCAACAACGAAGATGAGTTTAAGTGGCGAAGCCGAAAAACTAATGAGAACACTCGCGTGGATACGGGATGTCAGAAATGGTACCCGTCCATCAGTGGCAGGGGCTGTTCCAGACAATTTTGTTGGGGGGGGGGGGAGAGAGAAGGGATCAAGGATGTTAAATAATTAACATTTTATATATTTTTGTAGTGTATATATACAATATTTTTCAAATTTTAAAGTTCTAACACATGTTTAGATCAATTTTGCCAAATGAAGGTAAAGTAAAACTGGGGGCCTTGGATTAGCCAATGTCAGAGGAGAAACAAGTGCGTGAGGGGGAGTCCATCTCTGACGACACGTAATGAGTGACACGATAGTACGTGAACTACAAAATAAACAACATTTGAACTGTCCAAAGTTTTAGTAGTTGTAAATTGTGGGTTAAATTTACGTATGATTGTACAATGAAACAAACCGCTGACATTTACTGGTTTCTTTAACATTCAACAGATTTTGCGTTCCACGTATTTTCCATTTAAGGGGGCTAGCACTAGTGTGAAGCGGAATACAAGTACCAGGAGACGACAGCATCTGACAAGGATCTCCAGCTCTTCCCGCGTCTCTTTCTTACTGCACTGCGCACTTTTCTCAAACTCAGGTGGCCATGCAACTTAGTGAAATTATTTCGCAACGCTTTCTCGATTTTCCGTTTCAAAATTAAGTTTTCCTTCCAATGTTTTCTATTAAACTAGAGGATTTGCGCACGTTTTACAACACGCATCTTTAATGTGTAATGAACGTTTTATTTTTAAATTCAAAATAACGTTAGAGAATTAAAAATAAGTTTAAAAAACGGAGTCATTTAAGCATGCCCAATTTTCTTTGAAATAACTTCTGAATATGCGAATGATCGCAAAATTTAAAAATAAGTACATAAATGGACTCCACAGTATTTTTAAGTACTTTCCACGATAGTTTAGAAGAGTTAAAGTTTTTCAACCCAGTGGACGTTCTAAAAATTTGTATTTTTACGATAGTACAGTGCATAGTCAGTTAAAAGCTTAGTACAAAGACTAACTTAATAGATTGCCACAGAGGACTCACTAATCGTAGTCGCCACTAAAACTGTCCTAAATGCTCGCTGTCAAGCTCCTGATGTGATCTACGGCGAGTTTTTATAAAACTCATCGATGTATAATCTATTTTTTCCATCTATTTTTGAAGCCGGTGTTGTGCGTTTGATGTTTTCACGTAGTCAACAATTTTACTAATGTAATTTTAAAAACCATAATTGGTTGTGGGCAGAGGTTTTATTAACATCGATGTTTAAATTCGGAGTACGGATGTTTTGATGGAGTATCTAGTGCCGAGGTTACGCACTGGTCGAGGCGCTTGTGGTGCTTCGGATCCGATGGCTTCGCAATTGCGGAGTGACGCGATTTGAAGTGGTCGACAGGCGTGGGTGGCAGTGCTCGTTTGGGTTGGGAGCTCTACGAGTTGCGCCATTGTTTCGTTAACGCGCGGTTTAGACGCTATTGCGAGAATTTGTCGAGGTGTTCCCTTGCTAACGACCTATGCAAAAAAGCTGCTTCTTTTCGTCTATTTTAAAAGACTATTGCACCACGTCTCCTCGAAACAACTATTCAATGCAAATTTAGATTCCGGTGCCAAAATATTCACTGGCACCATGAGCTGGCCACACTGATTTAACCATAGAAAAAATCCAAATTTTAGTATTTGCTACACTGAAATCCATTATAACTGACACCGCGATGACAAGAGAAAGTGGCTGCTACTCTATACCAAAAACCAAGCAAAGAGCTCTTACGTAATGGATAAAGAACACCTGGACACTATTTAGGTTGTTTGTTGTAATATCCGTTTCTGGAGTTTAACCAAAAATATATATCCGATTACTGTAAGGCTGAAATTTTACATAGGTACGGTGAATTTCAAATGCCTAGGAGTATTTTGAAATATAGGGCCAAAATGCAAAATTGTTCTGGGAATATTTTGTTCTGTCGAAACTTGGAACCTCAGACTTTTAAAAGCAGGTATAAATTTACAAATTAAAATTAGTTCTATAGTTTTTAGTCATTTGAAGTTTCCATACTATAATTTGTCTTTGTGAAAACAAAGTACGTGAGCATTATGACACGTCAGACCAATGCGCGTTCAAAGCTGATGAGCAGCAATTTGTAACGACGGCTCCGCCCAGAGCGTCGAGAGAAACTCACGCTCACCGACTTGACCGGCAGCGTTTCCAGCATTGCCACCGACTAATTATTGTAACTGGAGTGTGTGCTATATATACTCTTACATTTTAGGACAGTTATAAAACTCGTCAGCTCCTTAAAGAGCACAGAATTTACTGCAACGTGACCATTGTGATCTTAGCACCACGATAGTTTAAAAGAGATACAAACTAGTACGAACACTTAACGAGGGAACGGATTAAAACAACTTCGCCACTTAGAAATCAAGCAAACAATTAAACAGTCCTGTTTGATCCACCTGTTACGTTCATGTAATAAATTGAAAGTCATACGGCTAACACTACAGATTATTAAAATCTGATGTAAAATAGCATAAATTGGTTGTTGCCAGAACCAGAAGTGGTCAATTCAAGCCAAACAACTTTGTCGTATCGTAAACAAAATTGAGAGCATCTTCATTTCGATATGGTTTTATTTTATGATTCAATTATTTTTCTGCCGAACACTTCATATTTTGCTACATTTCAATAAGCTAGTCTCCTTTATATACACTTTAGATCTGGGGATTTGCCATAATGTTAACCAAGTAAACGATTGTGTCTTCCCCTGGTCCTAAATGGGAATTAAAACTGCGTAGAACAATCGCGCGTTCATCAACTACATGGTATCTGATACGCCTGAATTCATCACCAATAATATACAGATAAGATCCATTATATAGAATTCTCCAACCGATTGTGGCAACACCCGAATCAGTTGTAAAGCCTGTGTCGAAACCGAGCAATGAAAAAAAAAAAAAAAAAAAAAAAAGAAAAAAAAAACACCGTTCTACGTAATTCAAGTCTCGCCTTGCGTAACGACACCGTGAACAAAAACCCCTTAAAAAAAAATCCTCCGCGCAGAGCGTCTATGTTCTCAGCCCGTGTCCCTCGGCTGGGGCGCCCCCACACGTAACGCGGCGCCGAGATTCGACCCCACGACCTCCGGCGCGCGAAGGCGACTGAGCCTAATCTGTTCCAGCAGCGGCGGCGGCGGCGGCGGCGGCGGCGCAGCAGGCGTGCACAGCTGCGTTACATCCCGGCGCGCAGAGGGGAAGAAGGAGAAAATTTTTTCAATCGTTCTTTTAACAGACTATATTTCCTCACCACAAAGGAACTTTCGCCATCAATTCATATGAAACATTTATAAAATTTTGTAGAATAGTGTACTCTTGTGTGAAACAAACTGTACTTCTTGGAAGTACAAAACGTTTTTACAACTTAACCCCTTGTTTGAATCAAAATTGTTTGACCCTCTTGCACAGAATTTTAAACAATATTCTCAACAAACTTTACAAGTACGATTTTTCTGAGCTTAATAGTGTATAAGTGGCGTAAATCTATGCTTTATCGCTGTTCACACAGTAATTCGATTGATTATTTGTTAGATATGATTGCCAAGCCAGTTATTTCTTCAACGATGAATAGAGAACATTGACAACGACCTATGTCCACAGTTTTTTCCAACTCCGCACTCCGAGAAGATCAGTTCACATCTCCACCCCACCCCGCACGCGGTGGCAGCAGCTGCCCAAAGCGGGCGGCGGGGAGGTGTCCGAGAGGAAGGGGGCGAGGCCGAGGCGGGGCTCTTCCTGGGCGGAGTCTACGACAAAAGCAATTCGGGATTGCCGGCCCGGTCGATCAAAGCTCCCGCTTCGCCAGTTTCCGATCAATGAAAGAACGCTTCATTTTAACCGCTATCTTCCGTTGTAATCTCTATGAACACACTTAGGTGGAAATGAGAAGCTTCTAGTCTGCATTAACAAGATTGCTAGGTCTTTGAAAGGGTAATTCTTAGGAATATTGCAATAGCAAACCTCCAAGGAAAAAGCGCTTTTTCGACATTGTAGTGAGTATATAAAGAAAGTCCTGAGGAACAATTACCTGTATCCAAAAAAAGTGGGAAGCAAGTTTATCCAATATTACGAGAAAAGATTTGCTGAATGTCAAATGAAAAAACCCTTTACGTCAAAGATTACATATTTGTTGTAAGAATGTCAGCAATGAAGGGCAGTATCTGACGTTTTCAGCAAAGTTTGCAGTTTCCCGCTTGAAATTTAATACAGGCGCCGGACTAACCAAGAGCGACGAAAACTTCCGACAGCAAAGCAAGTTCAAGGTCTGGAATTAATTCGTGCACGTGCAGGCGGTGCACGCTAGCGGCATGCAGGAAAGCTGTCGCTTCCTCTGAAGGAAGAACTACAGGCGACATTATCGATTCCATAGCTATTTCTTTAGTCCATCTTACATGATTATCTCAAGCTGTACATCGACCTAGGCAAAATTACACATTGCTTCCTGAAACTAGCAACTAGTATTTTGTGTCAAAACATTTAATATCAATTAAAATATAACACCTTTAATAACGTTTACGAAGTCCAATTCGAGTTCTAGGAATAAAAATTTTGGAACCTGTATAGGATTTTCTTCCGGGAAATATTAATTTTTAAATGACTTCTTTTATAGGCAGCACATTTAGGATGACATTTCATGAGATCGAAACATTACCAAGGACACAACTCGACGAGGTGGAGTTCAGTGGTTTCCCATCGCGATTCGTCGACTGATGACCTTTGCATACTCCCTGGTTTATTGGAGGTACACACTCACGGGGAGGAGTCCAGTTGATCAGAAGTACGAGAAAACTTATAAAAATATGCAAGGAATTGGAAATTATAAATTATGACGAACAGATTGCGCCTAATTAAACCGTATTGTGTTGCTTATATATATTAAAAACTTCACTTCATTTACACGGAAATCTACTAGACGTTCTCCTCTGTCTTTGCGCACAGTCCATAAGGTTATTTAGCAAGAAAGAGCAACGAAATCATTCAACAAGCGAGGTTTCGGTACCCATGATTTTC
>BOPP01000013.1:14658788-14679294 GCA_017312745.1 Gryllus bimaculatus | reverse complement strand
CAATCGCCGCGCAGCCGGCAGCTGTAATTGTCACGGCTTGCGCGCCGCGTTCTTGCGTACCATCGGGCGGCGCCAATCTTCCATACGGTTTGGATCGCGAATGATTAACCCGACAAAGCAGTTAGCTTTTAGAAACTTCTCAGTACTTCGCGCGAACGAAACCGACGTGTGTAACACTGCGTGAGGAAGACGTATGGTAAATTACGCATTTACGATCCAATGTGCCTTAAATTCACTTTTTTCAAATCTTCCCAAAAAATCAAAACTCTGAATAAAGATTTTTTTAGATTCTATATGTACTACAAACAATATAATCTATAATTCAAACACCCTTTTATCAGAACCAATACTCTAGCGCGGTCCAGATTTTCTTTTATCCAAAGGGAGGAGTTGCTGCAGGTGTGAACAACCGCCCGATTTCAATATTTTTTTTAAAAATTCATATTAAATGTAACATTTTTAGTATGTTAATATTTTTAATGGATTCAATTGATTCCTTTAACGAACCCGAAAATTCATGAAAACTGTTCAAATGTTTCATTGCCAGAGTTCTACGTGCACCGCAGCCCACGATATTAAATTTTAATTCTATTGAAGACTACTAAACTGTGCGATCTGCCCACCAATTCCGTGAAGGGGCAGAGTGCACCCCGGCCCTGAATGTCATTCCGAGCCGAGAGTACGCGGCGCGACTCGCCGCCCTCGTCCGCTGCGGATCGCGCAGTGGCGTGAGGGGCGCCGGTATTGATCTGCAGCTGGGGTGGCACCACCGCCGCCGCGCGCGCAGCCATTGGCCGGCCGCGGGTGGGCCCAGCATCACGCCACCCTGCACCACAACACCACCACGTGGTCGCGCCAGGCCGAGGAACCCACCGGACAACGGCACCTGGCGCCACGCGGGGCGGTTGGAGCGGCACTTCCGGTCGGTCCGGAAGTGCACAGCGATAGCCACCCGGCCGGGGAAGGGGGAGGGGAAGTTTGTAACCACCGAAAGGCACGGCTGGTTTCTTGATACGGAAATCTAAGTGGCTGATGAAGTAATTGCCTGATCTAGATATAAGAGGGGACCGCTTTTGACAGCTACCGCTGGTAGCGTGAACATTATATATCCATGTGCTAAATTGGTTAATGCGTTCGTTTGCAGTTGGTCCACGTGTAAATGCATTCGATAACTTCTTGCAATATATGACGTTTTTCCGACCTGTCAAACTAGTTCCTTAAGCCAACTTTAGCTCTAACAATTTACAATTTGGTACAAACAGGTTGAAGTTTTGATTTTACGCACAGCACAAGTAAATTTAACTAGCAACTAAACATTTAATTTTAACCTATCTTTACTACATGGCGAAAATTTCGTATTCATAAAGAAAGTGTCGTTTTCGACAAGTTCAAGAGTGTTTTAAGAGCATGATCTCTCCTTTGAGACTTTGAATGAAAACGTCAGTAATCCTACAAGTATTCTCATCGCGCATAGATTTACTCAAAAATGGTGACTATCGTACTTCGAAAATTGCAAGGAGCAAAAGAAAGATTGCGTTGTTGAGTTGTCCATTCTCTGACATCGATATCAGAATTAAAGCAAAAGAGGCGGAGAAAGGACGAGTGATAGCACTTCAGAAGCCAAGTACTGAACTGAAGAGTGGCATCTGCTTACATGATAGTCTTATCAGCCGTACTTAAAAACCAGCGTCCCGTGAAGTGCAGTGCAGTGCATTCCCAATGCATTATGAGCTCAAACTTACATTATTTTTCCTATTTTACAACCATTTACTCTGAAGTGGCGCTAAATAAAACATTGCCAGCAATTACACCATTCGTGACTAAGCGATTTACCAGAAATTCTGCCACTACTTTCGACACTATTAGCTAATCCCTGAAGTTTGTTTCCATTTCTAGCAACTGATTAAGAAACACTCGTAAAAATCTAAACTTTTCAAAAAACCACGAATTTTATTTGCCGATCAAATTTATTTCCGAGGATTCAAATATAAGTTCTGACTACAATTACACAGTAATACATTAATTGCCCCTTTGTAGTAATTAAAGCCGTTCAAATTTATTTTATTTATTTTTCATTAGCTTACAATAATTTCTGGCGCCTTTTCCTTTTTACTCCTAAATGACCTTTTGTTTAGAGCAGGTGGTGGAATTTACTAGGCAATCTTTCCGTGGCTACAGCGTTCTTGAATTAAACATTCACTCCTTTCAAGATTTGCATCCTCATACTGGAAGTTCGTTCTAACAGTGGCGTTTAAACCGCCGGCAGCATAGCCAATTTTACAATAGTTGGCTTAACAGCCGTCCACTTAATTCCCCTCCCCCCCCCATTTCTGATTTGCTTTATATTAATTCTTTATATAACTATTCTATGAATCTTACTCTCGTACCAATATTTTATTTAAGTTGCAAGCACCACTTCTCTCAGAAAAATGAGCACGTAAATTTATTTTTAATAATTTATTGGAAACAAAGGACAACTTATTTTGACATCGCTATAATACGCGTAGGTTTTCTCGAATTCTTTCTAATGTGAGGAGAGAACTTTAATAATTTCTTCGCAGCAATACCTTCGAATCCAATTTTATCTGGTTTGCAGATGCAAATTGATTCAATTAGACAGGAGGTAATTTGAGTTATCCGCCGTGAACGCTCGTCGATCTATTTTATACGTAAAATAACTTCTGTGCAGTAGAACAGGGGCTGGAGATTTCACAGCGTCCAAGAAACGCCGCGTTGATTACACCATCACATCGCGTCCCCGCAGCCTCCGGCAAGGACGGACGTGCCCGGCCTGTTCTCCAGAGAGTGGAGAACCGGCCCGCGAGCCGACCGAACGAGGTCGATGGCCCCGCACCACGCGCTCGCCTTGAACCGGGAGGCAGAAATAGCATTGGAGAAACTAAAGAATTAAGGGTAACCCACTATCCTCGATTAAATGCTTGCGACACTTCGCCTACTGGCGGAAGAACTTTGAAGACCTTGACCTCGAAAATTGTGATCGGTGATAAATCAAAGGCCAAATTAGAAGCGAAAGAGGCACTTCAACTTTCTTCTCGAGAGTTCAGAAAGAAGCTACCTGCCCTGTCAGCCTTCATCTCTAAACCATTTGGAATGTTGTATGTGAAACTAATCAAATCTTTTAATTACAATTTTCTAAATGCACTTTTCAGAGCATTAACCCTTAAAGCTCCTTTTGGCTTTAGATTTCGCTCACATTACAGCGTGAGTAGCAGCAGTATTTACTCTTGTGTGCATTTACACACGTTCCGTATTAAACACGTAAGTGTTTACCCCATGAACTTCAATACAATGTCCGTTTCATGTAATCTTGCATTTTCACGAAAAAGTTGTCACTAGATACAAATTAAGTAATTTTAGTTTGGAGTAGCTGAAGTTTACTAGTGCATGAATGTAGTGAACGAAGTAGTTAAATGTTTTCGAGCCTAAATAGAATGGCCTTTAACTCTTCTAAATTTAGTTCCTTCCATGTAAGGAGGTCGAGGCTGCAAAGTGCCAGTATAGTTCTAGATGCCTTATTGAAACGATAGCATCGTCTCCTATCTACCCTGTGCAGTTGAAACTAAACGAAAGAATACTGAAATGTGTAATAGTAAGTACTATAGGCGAACATGCACAAGTCTACTGGCTTTTCGAAATCGCAGCTAAGCGCCGCTTGCGGCGTAATATATAATTTGGTTGCTGATAAAAAAATGTAAATTCAATGAAACAAATTAAAATTAACTATTACCGATATCCAAGAAGATTCATTATTCCAAAACCACGAACAAGAATGAAATAATGGTAGTGAATTTAATTTCCTCTACTTCGAACGGCTTTTCCTTTCACGATTGTCCTCTGTACGTGAGTCACGCAAGTTATCGCTAACACTAACAATGAGAATAAAACGGCGCAAAGAATCAGAAGGCACGTAACGTAACATTTACACCATTTCTTTGAACAATTAAGATGTTTTAGGAGACTTTCAAAAGAAAAGGTCTTAAAAAACTGCGAATGCACCAGAAATAAAGTTTAAGTAAAAAAACGCAAAATAAGAATACGAATAATTATTAAATTTTCTCCATGAACTCTTGATAAGTTTTATAGTTTTCCAAAACTATCTCTGCAGATTTTCCTAACCGCCATAGAAATAAAATATCAAATATGTCGAGCAATATATCAAATTAGTTGGAATCTCTTAACTAATCACCAAACGCGTAACCATAAAAAAGCGCAACGCGATAACGACACCACTTACCCATCGCCTTCATGTATTCATCGAACTTCTCGCTCTTGTTCAACTTGTACTGTTTGCCGTACAACTCTTCCATAGTGGACGGGGAAATTCGAGACACCCTTCAACAAAAGCGGCGCGACACTTGCTTCCTTTCCGGCGAGCACGCGTGAACTGCCAAACTCACGGCCACCCTAGCTGTTTTCTACCGGAGGCGGGAAATCGGTTGGTGGGGCGGCGGCGGGGGAGGGGAAGTCTACGAGAAACCAATGCATTCACAGAGAATGCTTCACGCAACTCGACGTCATCGGGATATACTCTGAGCGAGCGCGGGGTGCGGCGCGTCGGCGCACGTGGAGGGGGAAACGGGGAAGTGCGAGAAGGGTGGAGGGGGAAGGAGGGGAGAGGAGGGGAAAAGGGGCGGTGGCGGTGAAAGATCCCGGGAACACGCAATGCGGGGCGGAAGGGTGAACTTCGTTGTTGTTCGTAGTTCGCATGAGACAGCAGAGATATGCGCTAGAGAACCGTCCCTATGAGATCATTGCAAGGAAATAAATGACTGGGCGGTCAACGGAACAAGAGTTCATTCACGTGAGGTAGACTATCACGTACGACTGAGGTCATGTGAGGGCAAAATGGAATTTTTCAAGTTCATGTTTACAACAGTTGTAAACAAATCAATGTTCCTGCTCTTGACATGACTAAAATTGGTTTTCACTGCCGTAAAATATGCCTGAAGTCTGACGGTCTCTCTAATTAAATAACATGTTGGGTCGCAATTCGCTTTCTAGGAAACTCATTCGAATAATAATATCATTGATAACATTAAATATTCAGTGTAATTATTATTCTAGAAAGAACTGGGTTGTCGACAGCATGGCTTATTATGAATTTGTCTCGTCTGAATTTTTACTCACATTGCTTTCATGATTCATGCAACATACTCTGAATTGCACTGTACATAGTAAAGTAGAATGAATTCAGATTAATATGTCATTTTGTGCCAGTGGCAAGCTAGACAAAAAAACGTGATTGTGTTTTTACGATTATCAAGTATTCTGAAAATGTCATGAATACGAGATGACTGTTCCATCCATGAATTAAACCTTGAGAAAATGTAATAGTTTTATATGCTCAAATTTGAATTCTAACCGCGAGATTAAAGCTTGACAGAGGGCGATCGAAGTTCTGAAAATCAAACTTAATGAAAAAATGTATCACTTTTTAATGAACGTGCTTCAAAATATTTTGAAAGTTATTTCCACGCAAATTGGGCAGACTCGTTTCTTTAAGCCTCCGCGAGCTACAAGTGTCAAGTGTGCATTTCGTAAGCTCATATGAAGTACTAGCAGTATCCACTGGTACTCTCTTCCGCAGTGCCCGCGCTAGGCATGGAAAAAATCAGATAATCGCCTGGGCCCCGTACGTCAAGGGGCACGATGATGAGACTGATGGGGGGGGGGAGGTACAAAATGGAAAAAGGAATTAGAACTCGAGAAAATTATCTTCGTTTTATAAATGGTGTTAGTCTGATATTTATTCATTTTTTCAAATATTTCTAACGTCGGACTCAATAAAATGAATCAGTAAAATAAGTTCTTCTGAAATTCATATTTATTAAATGGATTTAACAAGTAATTTTATTAAACACTAAACACATGTTTAAGCGTTTTAAGCTTACTGTGGAAATTGTATTATTTGATCACTGAACTACACTCTCATTTAAAAATATATTTTCAAAAACGTTTGTTGAAATAAAATAAATCTTATAGATTCTTGGCATATTTCACATTTTAAATTTTTTCGGTAAGGCCTTCGAAAGTGGTTGGGGCTACGTTTCCCCATCGCCCCGGGCCTAAACTTGTCCAGCTCCGGCACCGTTCCACGACGCATGCGGTGGCCTTGGGCCTTGTGTGTGCAGCAAACAGGCATCGGCGGAGGGTGGGCGTCTACACGGGGCGTTTCTTCCAGCCCAGCTTTAGGACCAGGCACGTCCACTTTAAAACTTCAATTAACCCTGAAACTACCTGTCGAGTACTGAGCCAGAAAACCTTACGCGTGGCCGCCTTTGGCTAACAATTAAAAGACAAAGTCCTCCCATTTAATTACTCAAGGTTTTAAAAATTAATGTATATTATTTATTGATGTAAATATTTTTTTTTCTGTTACGTCGAAAAAAGAAAAAACAAACAAAAAAATTATATTGGGAAAAATGTATCCAAGAAACATCTTTTCCTTTGTATTTCTCCACGACAAATTTCAATAAGATTGTGAAATATCTCCATCCTCATTTACCAAAAAACAACAAAAAACACCGTAAACATTTAATTAAAAAAACTATTTAAAAAGAAAGCTAATATTTTCTTAATTTTTAGAAATATTCTGGAAATCGGCATTTTTGCGAGACAACACCCGATTTTTGAAGATGGAATTATATACTTCCTAGAAGATTTTAATGAACGTTTATCACTCATACATTATAGTAAATGTGATCTTCAAACATAAATCAATATGAGTTATCCGTTTCATGAGACTTAAAGTATTTCAGTGATTTCTTTCTCAACCAATGAGAGAGACTGAAGCTCGAGAATGGATTTTTTTTATAACAAACGACCGACATATGGATAACCTCCCGCCCAGCAATTTAAACCTAGGACTTCAGAAGGTCACGGCTATCGGAAATTGAAGAGGGGAATCTGCAGTTGATGAGTGAGGTCTCATAATATTCCTCATAACGATGTTTTGGATCAATTACTGGGCAGCACATACGTCAATGTATTAATTTATTCCGATGACTAATTCCTGCCTGCCTTCTCTGCCATCGGTTCAATGTTCTCAGAACTAAATAAAACATGTTTACAGTGTCCAGATAAAAAAGATGATTTCAACGTACGGGATCTATATGAATTTTGAGACTATATTCTAAATTGTTTTATTTTCCAGTCTATTATAATCCTTTTATTACAAAAAATTTAAGTGCAACGAACCGAAGTATTCTTCATTTGCATTTTCGCAGGGTAACGGGATCTCGAATGAGTAACTCATCACTAAACACGTTTTCCCCCGAAAACTCAATCCAAATTTTGTTACATTTTGCTCCCCTATAATAATCAAGACATCTCATTCAATGGCACAAACATTTCAATTGTATAGCGTCATTTACTAACGAGTTTGCAAGATAGCCACTCTCCAAATGGTTAATAAAAGAATTCAATCTAGATTGACACATCAAAGCAGTTGGAAATACATCTATTCACAGCTCCGTGGCCACAGGCAGTGAACGAAGCGCTACTGGGGTATATATAAAATAATTGATCTTCGTCACAAATGCATAGGTTTTTGCGGGAAAAGTAATTCAAATATTTGATATTTAATGCTTTTGGCCCAGTGTCATAGAAATACGCACTATGCGCGTCATTCGGACAACTCAATAACATCAGTGGAATGCTCGAAGGGGCCCAGGAGGTCAGACTCCCCTTCGAAAGTCAATAACATGTGGTTACAAATGAAGCCTTACTGATTGCCTGTAGTAATGAAGGTCATTCAATATCTTAAGCAGAATATGTAATAAATAACTACGCATTAGCATATCAATATAAGTTTTAAATTCAGCATAAATGAAACATTCTATACAAGAAACATCAAGTCTGCTGAACACTAAACCGCTAGCCCCCCCCCCACACACACACACACAAGAAAAATTCTGGCTGGGCCACTTATGGTGTTCCGGGTATCCTTACTACCTTTTCACAACACGCCTTTCCTTGAACAAATTTCAATAAGATTGTGAAATATCTCCATCCTCATTTACCAAAACACAACATAAACACCGTAAACATTTAATTAATAAAAACAACTATTTAAAAAGAAAGCTAATATTTTCTTAATTTTTAAAAATATTCTGGAAATCGGCATTTTTGCGAGACAACAAATGCAAGATAGCCACAAGATCACTTGTTTTGAATCAACATATATTCATTTTCGTAAGCAATGGGTTCAATGTGTGACGTTTTTAAATATTGTATTCATCAGATTTTTTTTCTTTCTGTATTTCAGGTAACCCTTCAAGAAACATGAAATCTCATGGTGGTTGCCCAGCTTATCACTGATCCTGATTTACAACGCTTCTCGGATATTTTAAGTCAATGAGTGGCTGAGCCATACGAAGACAGGACTGCAGACCCTTATTCAGCCCCAAAGATTGCGACGCCTGCCAACTGAATAGCATTTTTATAAAAAGGTTTTTTTGTCACGTCGGTAATGGTTATAGAACGGTAAATCCAGTTAATTTTAATTACTGGAAGGGAATCAAGGTAAATGAAATACAGATAAATGAGCCATTTGTCGAACAGTAAGTTTTTTTACCGATTACCGATTTAACGAATTGAAACTTTCTTTCGATGTCATCCTAACAATATACTTTCCCAACAATATATATACGTAAGCTTACGTCACTGCCCTGAGGAAGCCTGCGACATGTCAGGCGAAACGTCGGCACCCCAGCCAACGACGCGGCGCCTCCCGGATAGCCGAGAACTCCCAACAATATAGTCTCGTTCAAGGTTGTTTGCACTTTCATTTTATTGCTTATTTCATCATTTATTTTGTCGAATAGAGTAAGTTTGCAACATTTTCGCCAGAACAACATTTCCGTTGATTGAAGTTTGTCTTTCAATTTTTTTGTAATAATCCAGACTTCTGCCCCGTAGAGTGTGGTACTCTCTATGAAGGAACTATATATGCGTTTCTGTGTCTTCACTGAAGTAATTGAGTTCCATAGCACTGGATTCAACTGTCTGGTGGCTATTTTTCCTCACACTTTTATTTTTCACTTCCTGTTCGTCTCTACGATCCGCTGTCCGTGTGTCTCCCAAATACGTATATTGTGTATAACCTTTAATTATTCCTACACCAGTCTCCAAATGATGGGCCATACCTCCCACTACCATATATATCCAGTCTCTCGTACATTGGTAAAAGATTACAGAAATCAGATTATAAAAGCAGAGGAGACCATCCTTGGAAAATACGATGTAGAAAGCAAAGAACTGATGTAGGCAAGTTCTCCTTTGTGAATCGCACTATAGTAGATTGGAACAAACTACCTGCAGAAGCACTAGAGGCTCTTCCTTCTAATGTAGCCAAATTAAAAAAATATGCTTCTTTCCATCTAAATCATCTCAAATAATACTGACATAATGACTGAGATATTTATCTTTATTATTATTACTTTTATTATTATTACTTTCATTGTTATTATTATCATTAGCTTTGGGGTCATTAGCTAGGGGGCTTATTGTAGTCATTAGCTTTGGGGAAATCTTTAAGTTATTATTTCTTATATTGTTATTGTTATAATAATATCGTCATGTCTCTTATACAGTGAACTGAAGTGTAGTGTAGTGGAGGGGAAGGGAGTGTAGTGCAGTGAAGGGGAGTGTAGTGTAGTGTAGTGTAGTGTAGTGAAGTGTTATGTAAACTAGAAGCGAATTAAGAGTTAGCTAGAAATAAATTGGAACACGACCCCTAATTCTAATAGTAAACCTAATTGTAAATATTAAAAATGTTTTGTAATTCTATTTTTCATTGTTATCATGTTTGCCACCGAGCATTAGCTCAAAGCGAACTTTAATAAATCTAATCTAATCTAAAATTTATTTCCATTCCCCAATTTCCGTAGTCTTCTACTTGTTGATTGTACATTAGAACTAAATAAAACGTTTAAAAAAATGTGCGGAGAGCATTAATTCACCAGAAGAACGCCTGCCCAGCCTATTCTCAAGAAAGGTGCAATATATCTTGCCTGTCCTGCGCCCTCTTCGTCGCACTATCGTCGGCCGTCCTCGTGTCAGAGCGGGGTGGGGCGGGGCAGAGTGGAGGGGCGCGGCTGCATAACTGGTGGAGGCGGGGTCGGGGCGGAGAGGTAGGAACGCTCGATAAGAGCCTTGGCTTCCGGAGTGATAGCAGGCCTTGCGCGGGGCTCTTCCCCGTTCCCAGCCGTCTCTTTCGCTCGCCCGCTGCCAGGCACAGTGTTCCAGGAAAAGGGGGCTGTGGGTAGTCACCCGAATGCTCGAACGCTAAGGCTAAGGTGGCTTTTGGCCGTGGATTTTGACGAGGTTGTTCCTCTCCCCCCAACTCCAAGAATTAAAAAAAACGTGAATGTTTATGATCAATTGAACCCTGAATCACTCTCGTTCTAACCAGAGAGAGTCCTGTTATTTAATTTCGAAAATAACGTATAGAGAAAACCACACATGACATTTTTTATTAAGATATTTACCAAATTGCCGATTTATCATCTGGAAAAGATGTCCAGTTAAATGCACACTTCACTTCCAATTTGTCAATTATGTCAGAGGCAATACAGTGAATCCCGTAACTCCATGATGATCAATGACGAAAAGTAGAAAATAAGCGCTTTCGCATAAAACAGTTTTGCAAAACCATTTTTGAGGCGTCTCATTTGTTGTGCACTGACGATACGGCATGTATATCACAATCTACAAAGTCTTGGGAAATACATACTACGAGTAAGTGGATGGTGCGAAATGGAATGTTGGCGCCAATGCGAGAACAAAAACATGAAGTTTTCTTCACTTCTCATTGCCACTTTTAAAGTTTTGTAAAAGTTTTGTAAGGCTAGCGTCAGAATAGGAAGGAATCGAAAGGACGAATTACAAAACCAATTTGTGTTTCTTTTTCGAAATAAAAAGCTCAAAAAAAAAAAAAGTTCTCTGTATACCAGATATTTCCAACCTTTTTCCTAGAACGCCCCCTCGTAAAAGAATGCATTGTTTCATTGAACCCCCTGATTTTTTCTATAACGTACAGAATGCCGTTCAAGATGTCTGAGATCGTTAGGGCAGTAGTGCCGCGGCGATTTCGGACCAGAAGACCGCGGGTTCGTGACCCACCTCGGGTATGGGTGTATTTGTGTATGGCTATGTGTGTGCCGTCCCTTCATCCCTCACTATCAATATCATCTCATCATTCATACCCCCAGGGCTAACAACCTTGGGAGATAAAAATCGGGATTCAGCTAAAATGCTCCCCCCCCCCGCCCAGATAAAGGTACTTGCATCTGCTGAAGCAGGATGCACGCGTGGTCCGAGTTGGCCTATACGCGAAAAAAAGAGTACAGAATACAAAATAAACAATTAATTTTTTTATTAAGATTTTGTTATTTTTTGTGCACATAAAATTTTACAATACAAAAAAATTATTAACATGCGTTTTACAAATTTTTATACGAAAACATTCAACTTTAAATGTTATTCATTATTAGGATCGTAATTATACCCATTCGTCGCCGATACGTAATTCGACTATCGATCCTTAATCGACCCCTTGATTATTCATCACTGACCCTCTTTAAAATTTCATCGATCCCGTAAATAACCACTGCTCTATACGAATAGTCATCATATTCGTACTCATTACTATTAAATTACCTTCAATTACTATCATTTAAACTGATATTTTGCATCTGTGATGCAACTGCGTTTCTTTTACTTAATGGAAGACGAGGCGACGTGCGGAGTAAACCGCCAGAAGTGTGCAACGTTTCCGCGCTTGCGAGATCACGCGGCGCTCCTTAATCGTCTCCAAGGGAAGGGCAAAGGACGTCGTCGCGGACGATCGTTTCTTGGGAGCGGTTACAACTCTCGACAACCAGCAGAACACGGGGAAATTGCGTTAACAAACCGCACAGCGCGTACACTCTTGGGAAGTTAGAATGAGGAATATTTGTGTAACTGTTCTCGTTAAAAATGATATAGCATGATTATGTGCTAATGATAAAACACAACTTGCTGTTCAAGTACGGAGGAAGTTGGTAATTTTAGTCCTTCAATCGTTCGATAGCCAGGAAGGGTCTTGTGGGGAAGAAGTTGTAATTCCTGTGGTCTATTTCAGAAGAGATGCGTACAACTACTTCATGGTCAATTTCATCTTGCTCTTTTCCGCACACTCTTTGCTCAAAGATAGAATTTCTTTCAGGTACGAAATTATCAACTTGTGGTTCCATCGTGATGCGAGTAACGAAGTTGGTCATCTAGAATTAGTTTCTCTATCTGAAGTTGAACGGGTCTTGTGCATTTGTTGCGGGGTTAATTGAACGAAAATCTTTTTAACCACCTCCCGGTTATAAATACTCTCCGTGTGGCATAACGATCATTTCTTGAATTTGACACGTTACCATAACACTTTCACAATTATTCAAATTATCTTTCGAGCTGAACGGACGTAGTCTGTAAGAAATTTTGTTCACATACTAGATCTACAGACCATGGCAGTCCAGCCCGGGAGATAATTTGAATAGTGAATCCAGCCGTTAAAGCCTATTACTTGCACGATCCGTCTGACCAAACAAACATCAATACACGAGTGTAGTGGCTGGTTTTCAGCATATGAGTAGCAAAAAATATAATACAGCATTTCGAATACCAAAAAACACCCATTTGCGATTATGAAAAAAACCTAGCAGGTCTCACAGTCACTCGTCAATGAAACCCGCGAAATAGTAGTTAGTACGAAGTCTGTCTATGTACGTTATGGAAAATATTGAAAGGTGAAACTTTCTCTTCAAGGAAGGTAACCCAATCCTCGATCTCGTGTAACGAAAGCTCGAATATTCGCCTGTAGGAATGACGGAAAACTCCCAAGCGCTCATCTGGCATGTGAAGGCAAAGGAATTTTCAAGTTCTGAAAGGTCAGAATGAAATTAGTACGTACATTCTAAAAATGCATATGAAAGAGTTGCGGTACTAACACGACAATACACGCCTGCTATAGCAAACCTTCTGATATTCATATATGTTAAGATCGCCATTTTTTGTGAAAGTGTGGCTTATCTTCTTAATAGTATATACGTTTTGTTCACGCCATGAAGGCTTGGGCGTAACGAGATAAGACACACTGACCAAAATCGAGATGTATTAGTATTTACGAACAGCGAGCTACTGTGGCTTATCTTACTGCCCCGAGTCCTTCATATCACAATGAAATTTCCACAATTATCAAAACTTGGCAGAAATCGGAATTCATCACTCTGAATAGGTGTTTCTGTTATGTGATTTTAATGTATGTCAAACATAATTTGATCAACAAAGTGAAAACACTAAATGCTAGGAAGGAAATTGACAATAATAAAGCGTCATAAACCTATGTTAGATATAGCAAAACCTTCGAATCACTTTCAGGTATCGGGATTGTGTCAAGTTGTGAATGATGGGAAAATATCATATTTTGTTTTCGTGTTGGTAACATATGTAATTTTGAAGATATTGACACAATTGTAATTTTAAAAAATAATTTTTCACCAGCATTTTAAAGTTTTATAGAATATCTTCTTCGATGGCAAGAAATTTTAGAAGAAAAGCGTTCTTTGTAACTTCATCTCACCTATTGCCCCCTTTGCGTAACAATTTTCCGGTACGAAGGAATGCCTGGTCCACCGTTGTGCTCATCTCTCCACAGAAATCAAAATCCATTTCGAATTTTCAATATAACTTTAATTAAAAGTACTGATTTCTTGGACTGATCTCACCTCATACAGCAACAATTACAATCAGAGTTTAAATCGGTACCCGAAGTACTTCTCAGTTCCCTAAGTAACAGACATATTTCGAGATGCCTACATCGATTTCATTCAATTGACGTGACCGATTCTAAAGCAAGCAAACATTTCAAGTGTAATTACTAGTTTAAGTTTTATTCTCAATTATATGGCTTCACTGAAACACTCACTACTTTGCGGAAGCTGCTCAAGAGCTACTGATTATTGTGACTATTCGTTTCTTTGTGCAGCTTCGCTTTCTTTGGGAACAAATTTGCTTAATATTCAATGGCAAACACAAATTGAAATAATGAAGATATGTAGAATAGTTATCTGGACCCCCCGTCCCCCAACAATTTGGATACAGAGCCGTTTGACGCTGTAATGCAAGTCTGCAAATGATCTTGGATGTCCGGGTGACGTCGCGTCGAAGGCTCTTGTGCTGACGTTACGACTATCTTGTCGTGGTCTTCCTCAGGCCTGGCTAGCTTTAGATGGCCAAAACGTCGGCATCACAGCCTTCGGCGCGGCGTCACTCGGACAGCCAATACAATTTTTGCTCGGATGCCTACGACTTCACATAACCAACGCCTGTCCATCTACCCTCTCTTTTTTTGTCGCCCTTTTTTCTTTTATTCTTTTGGTCGAAACGTGGACACCACGGCCTTCGGCGCAACGTCACCTGGACAGCCAATATCATTAGCATGACTGATCGCGGAAGCCTACGAAATCACACAGCTCAAGTCTGTTCGTCTACTCACTTGTTCTCTCTGAAGACCATCCTTTCTTTCTTTCTTTCTTTGATTCTATCTCTACTTTCTTTTCCGCCTCCTCTGACTGCCTGTGCGATGCGATTACATCGGGAGCTCTGCACGGCGGTAGCGCCGAGGCTCCGAGGGTCGATGACGAGCCGGAGGCGCGGCCGGAGGTCCGCGAGGCAAAGTCGACGCGGTCCAAGGACGGGCGACTCGTCAGGTCCCCCCCCCTTCCCCCCACGATGCTCTCATCACACGTTGCTGACTCGCGTGTGCTCCTTAAATCGCACAAAACGCAATGCACTCAAAGTTCAAGATCATCTCGATTTGGTACGCTAGCAGTGATGTTATATCACATTAGTAATATTAATCATAAACTCAGTGAACTAGGATTTTTCACATCTTCTGAAACAGGAGACTTCTCCAACACGTTTTACCAGGTGAATGTAGTGCTGATGCTTTAAACTGTCTTAAAGGTATTTTTTTTATGTTGAAAACATCTACTAGGAAAGTTCTTAATAAGAATAAACTTTAAACATTCAGTTGTAGTTTTTTTCATCTTTGGGCATAACATATGAAAAATTATAGATTTTTATAGTCTACTAATCTATAGTATATAGATTTATATATTAACGAAAACATTACAAAAAGGGTTAAACATTTTAAAAAAGGGGTGGTAGCAAATCTTGTCGGATGTTCTTTCGCACTACTATAACCCCCCCCCCGAATACAATGTTGGAGAACCTAATAGGAACACCGAATCGTATACTGAGTAAGCATCGATTTACGAACGCGAAAGCACAGTGTCAAAAACGAGCTTCATTCGAAGCGCCTTTGTTGCATCTACTCTATTACTGTTAACTCCTATCGAATACAGCCCGAACAAGGCGCGAGTTGAGCCCAATTGGTCCGTATGACGCTCGCGCAATCGAGCGCCCGGCAGCTGAATTGGCAACGATCGTTCTGCCACTTGACCTCGCGCGGGGGCAGCTGTGCGAGGGACCGGAAGATGCACGGACCAACCCCCAAATGTACACAAATACCACATTACAGACAACCGCCCTAAATTCAGTCATCAAAGAGAATCTACGAAACTGAATGAAGCTTTAGATACCTTACTGTATTCTACCGAATATCAGAACCAATTAATAAAATGTGAAAATTGTATTATTCTTAATAACATATAATGATAATTCAAACTTCTGCCAAAGTGCACACAGATATTTCATTAACTCTTGTTATTGGTATTGCACTTCAATGAAGCAACATCCCTGCACAATGTAACCCATTTCATGACAAAACTTTCTGTTTTTCCTTTATGTAATTCCATTATATCAGTTATTAAACATACCTGTTGATACATGTAAATGATGCTAAGTTGCAGGAAATAACCTATGTATTTGATGCGACCACAAATAAATAAATCAAAAATAAAATGAAATAAAATAGATTCGGTAGGGTGACCGTCCGCTCCATTGTTTGTGACAGTCACGAATCTTGATGCTCAAAATCAAAATTTTCGGAAAGTACGTCGGTACAACTATTTGTTTCGAATTAATCAAATATTAACCCGAACTAAAATATATCTATTGTATAAGCGGTATGTATGACGACTACGACAGTGTCAGTTTGTAACCGATTAGAAATTATGAATTAACTGCAAACTAAATTAAAAAACAAAAGGTGGGTTGAAATATCCTCTCATTTCATCAAGAATCATGTAATTTCTATTTACTAAAGTTTATGAAGTTTATCTTCTGCATTACGCCAAACAAAGCTGCTTCTGAAAGATCATTATGAACCTGTACCACAGGGTCTATGACACACACGCAGGCTAGTGAAAGAGCATTATGTCACAATATGAACCTGCGACAAAACAGAACTTGCTAAAGAAATTAAGGACGCAATTCCGGTACCCAGTGAAAATTATAATGAAACTTGTGTTGACTTTTTTCAAATGATATTGAAGAAAATATGCCTTTTGAAGAAAAACCCAACCGTGATAAATGCATTCTATCTGCTGCCACTGTTCGTTTGGCTGAGACTTGACAGTTCATGTTTTTCATGTCACTATGATCAATTCATCTTTATGTTCAAAAAAAGTGCTATTTCTGTATTATCACATTTAATAAGGATGTTTTAAAATTTATTTCTATTACCCAAAATTGTTGATGTGAATCATACTTCAGTCGACAAACTAGGGTCATCTTAGAACACAATTACATCTCTCGCCCACGTACACCCATGAGGGTACGCTTCCCATTTTCGTCTTCCCAATTCCCCCTCCCTCGTTTTTTTTTTTTTTAAATTTTTTTTTACTTCGCGCTCTCAACAGCTCCACCCGGACTTCGAACAGTAGAGTACTCCGACAGTCACTCATTGCCCAACGAACCTCGTGCGACGAGATTGCCATTCATTCAAAGTCCTTCGAAGTGGTCGCTGCCGCTGCCGCTCAACCTCTGAATGCGTCATAGAGAGCGCTCACCTCCGCGGCCGCACTTCTCTTTTCGATTTTCCACCGTCGTGCAACATCAAGCATTCGTGTTCCGTTTGGCTGCCGCGGTTCAATCACGCACCACTTACATTAATCTAGAACTTTCAAGGGCTCGGGGTTGGCTTTTCTTATATCCTACGTCTATCTAGCACCCTTCGGACTGGAATCTCTACGCCAGATCGCTGATCCGAGCAAAGATGATCGATTCCTCAATAGGGCCCTCGAAGATTTAGAGGGCTTACGATGACCAATTTTAGCCTGATCCGCGAAAGATTATACGTCAGCAAACACGTAATCAAAATGAAGGTTTAATTGGAACAAATCAGAGACGGTGAAAAATAATTCGACCACTGAAAAGAAAATAATAATCACTCGTTGAACCGTGAAGCAGTAACTTCCCGTAACAATTCTTATTTAAAATAATATACTAGTATTTGTACTCACAGTGTACTCGTAACAATTATCGTTTATAATCGAGCAAAACGACGTTCTCAGTCGGCAGGACTTTCCAGATTCCGTTCATTTCGCCTGCTGTCATTCGACCCCATTCTGCACAATATTTTGCAACTTATTAATTCGTAGTTCGTAGTCCCTTGAGATACAGTTCTTGAGATAAATAGTTTATAATAAATACAACTATAATTAATACAATAAATATTTGTATAGTTGATTCTGTATACATATCGCAGTGCGATCTTTCATACTATGTTCTTTAGCCCTGCTCTGTGTTTCCACTCTCAAATCCAGACTTCCCCTCGCATCCTGCACCCTAAGGATTACATAACATACACGTTACGGAATTTTACATCTCCTTCCCCTCTCTATTTATTTCCTTTGCTCCCCGGCCTCTGTAGTTTATTTACAAGAGTGGCATACGCGCGGTGTCTGTTTTTACAACGGGTTGAGAGCATCTCTGTATTCTAAACTTCTCCTGAGTTACATTACGTGTGTGTGTAGGGGGGGACAAGTGTCATGTGCACATAAAGTCTTGATGAAGCGGGGTAATGTTTATTCTAAAACTAGGTCTGAAAATTTCGTTTCTCAACTGGTCCTTTTCAAAATGTTTGTGATATCTATTTTTAAGAAAAACGTAATCACTTGTCTTACTCATTTTTGGGGTCTCTGTTGGTTACCCTAACATTTCAATAGGATTTACCAAGAGCATGTATCTGCTAAATCGCCTCATAAGTCACCAAACAATCTGAAGAAGACATCTCAAGAGATGAAGGAGAAAAGGAGAGGGAATTCAACCATTCGACTCAGTATTTTCGGCCCAGTTCCGTCATCCACAGTAAATGCTAAAAAGACTTCCTTGTTTTTCTTATAGAAATTAAAAGTAGCTGTTCTCGACTTTAAATTAGTTCTTCCTTTTATTCACATTAAATAAATGAAAGTAAGAAACCAGTTTGTTAGCTATTGCAATTACGAGTCCACAACTGAAAACGTAGATTCAGAGGCGCTCTGTTCCAGTACTAATGGTAGCTAACTTTCGTCGAAGTTGTGTAGGGGGTCTGGGTCAGAAAATTAGAGGACGGGAGTTCCATGGCTTTTTCCCATGATTTTGTGACTGAAGGAGTTTCATTTTTAAAACAATATTAATAATAATAATAATCATTATTATTGTCGAACTTTTAGGTAATACATATTTCCCTCTGAATTCTGAACTTGGAAGTTAAGTGAAAATTTACGTAGCGAGATATAGTTTCCATAAATGAAATTGCATATCATCTCAAAATAAACATTTCGATTAAGTTGCATAAAAATTAATTTTTTCGTCAAAACAAATATTATTATATATTTCTCTAAGTTTTCATGAATAAATATACATTTTGAGTATTTTGAATTTTAATACTTCGGATTGTTTGGACTTATGGTTTAAAATGTAATAGTTTAGAATGCATTACATGTTACATGATTCCCCGAGTGAGTGGAGTGAGTCTGATTCACTTGTCAAAACGTCTGAGGTTGACCGCTAACACCACTGTCGATTCAGGCAATGGCACTCTGGGCGTTAACATACACTCATAACACGAGTAGCTCTCTAACTTCCTGGGATTACACACACGAAATGTGCAGTGATAGTACGACGGGACGACGTGAGTATTACTTTGAGATTTCTTTCGATCTTGGTTACTAATTTTTATATGGGTATCAACTAAATATTTTCGTTGTTTAAACACAAATTTTTCACTTTTCAAGCACATAAAAAATTAATGTTTACTTGTTTTGGCATCTAAAAGTCCGAGCTCTAATTATTATTATTTCTATTATTATAGAGTAATCCATAATTTTGAAATGCAATTGACATTTTCGATCATTAGTATGTATTCGTATTTTTTAATAATTATGAAAATTAATTCTCGTATATTTGGAAATATTGGAGTAATCTCTCCCCTTCCTTGCCTCGGACAGTTGTACCCCTATGATTTAATCTCAGTGAAATCCCTTATATTTAATTCACTGACCTCCAGAGCCCAGAGATAATTCTACGGATGCCCCGCGTGCTCCAGACTCGTCTAGCGGATGGACACCTTGCCGTGAGTGCGCCTCCTTCACTTTTTTCACCTTTTTTGCGCTCTCCCTAAAAGCATTCCTACACCGCATCAGCCGTGACCCGCTCGACTCAGCCCAGCCACGCCTCTGCCATCTGCGCGGACGCAGCTGTCGCAAAGGCGAACATCCACGGTTCAGCTCCCGCCCAGGGTTCAGAGGTTTCCACGGCTTAGCGTCGAGTCCGCCGGAAGGTTCATGATCAGCGTGCACGATTTGTTAATATTTCATAAAATTATGAAACGTTAACAATTTTTAACGATCCATTAAATAATTTGACGACATCGTAGCGGAACAACGACAGTCTTCGTAAGGTGTTTAAATTATTTAGTCAAAAAAACATACAAAACTTTAAGTGATGTATGGGTGAGAAAATCAACTGCGCACGTTTTCTTGAGTTCCAGAACTCCCCTCTCAACATTTGAACTACAAATAGTTGAAAGATGAATAAAAGTTCATATAAGAATAATACCAAATTTAAAAAAGCGCGAGATTAGCAACATTTGTAAAAACTAAACATTCAACCACATTAATATGTAGAAAAAAGTTGCTAAGCGACAGAAATGAAATCCATAAACTTTCAGTGCACAACTTTATTTCCCGACGTTCTTCGCCCAGGCCGTGCGGCTCAGTGAAGAGTTCAAAAAATGGCGTTCAAAAATACGGGACCATTTGAAAACTTTTTTAACATGGCTTAATTAGATTTATTTCCCAGATATCCAAGAGTGCCGCATCAACAGCGAGGCAAGACATGCTATAAATATGCCAAAAAACAAACGATTGGGTTTGTTATTTTCTCAAACGGGAAAAGTCACGGACAACTACCGATCAGAGCAGCAGGACACTAGAATTCCCCTCCAGACAGCGGTTGAATTTGACTAGCTGACAAGTTAGTGCCGAAAATCCTGCCATGGTCGGGA
>BOPP01000013.1:14623241-14658581 GCA_017312745.1 Gryllus bimaculatus | reverse complement strand
GGTGGGGTGGGGTGGGCGGGGCCCTCTGGGGTTCGGAGCCGCCTCCGCATCCGCTCCCGGGTCCAGCGCAGCCGTTGCTACCGCCGCCGCCGCCGCCGCCGCTGCAGTGCGCCTGTTGAGACGAGCGCATTCACATGCGGCCCGGCGATCAATTGTTCCATTTAGCTCATAAATCCAATAACGCGGAGACGTCGCTGCCAGGGGTGCCCGCCCCGCCCGCCAACGCACTTCTCCGGCGACTTCTCGCGTCAACGGTGAACGACAGAAGTCCCATAAGTAAAGTGCATGTTGCGTCCCACGAGGTGAATTCAATTCAATTCAATTCAATTATACCGTATTTTCCGCGGGGTCTCTCGCCTCACTCCGCTCTTCTCCGGCAAGATAGCGTTCACGACTACAGGTCAGTGAGGTCAGTAGTCCCATAAATAAGTTGCGTGTTATGTCCCAGAGTGTGAACTCTATATAATTCAATTATGCCGCAAATTCCGTGGCGAGGCTCAGGTAATCAAGTCTGCTCTTCTGCCTGATCACGGAAATTCTGCTACTTTCCCTTGGCAGTCTAGCTAAGGAAAGGAGGTATCAGTTAGGCGACAAAGCAGACGATTTTAATTTTCTTCGGAGGCTTCCTTTAGGTTTGAGGATCTTTTACACACGGTAAATCTACAGCATGGGGCCGTCGGCTTGTCTTCCCCTCCGAAGACGGCGTTCGAGTGATTTTTCGCCCTCAAAAATCAACCGCTGCGATCGGTTTGAACCGGCAAACTTGGAGACTCGTCCGAAGCCGCCCGAAGTGTGGTGTTTCGTGTGGTAGGGAAAGACACGATCGCGCGCGGTCCATGGTCCCTGGTCCATTTGTTAGTCTGCTGTACCATTCGCCGGTTGGAAGAATCCTCCTCCCGATTGTGGTTGAATTCGAAGCAGGAATATAACTGTTGTCGAAAATCCGCCATCACCAGGACTCGAACCCAAGGGTCTCCCGGCCAACGATACTGCAGCGACATAACGCTGCCATTGAGTTATTACAGCCGATCTGGATTTCGAGTGCTTGGCTTCCTGTGTCCAGTTAACGTCGTAGTTCAGGAAGTAATATTCGCTAAGATAAAGGGTGCAGAGGCAGACATAAATCAATACCCTCAACCTCTCGTATTGACACTAAACAAGCAACACATGGCGCAAAAGAGGCTGATAACGCAGACGACGACGCGTCTTTCGTATATATTGAGGCGACGAGAAAGGCGAGACGTCATCCTCAGTTTGCCTTTTCCAGTAGCGTTTTTATTGACTACTGACCGGGTTTAGAATCCACAAAACCCTTGAAGAACTTGACGGCAATTGCAATTCCGGGTCTTATGCCGTAGGTGGATCTGCACACTTGTGTTACAAGACGTGTAACGCAAGGCATACTCGTCGTATGACGCGACGTCTTAAATAGATGACAAACTTAGTTCCTCCGAAATAAACCTCGTTACATAAGACAGACCAACTGGACATCTGAATCAGTTCTTTCAAAAAACAAACAATGAACAAACTATATTGCAATAGTAAGTGCATAGTATACCAAGACATTCATTGCACAGTAGATTGATTACATCAGAAATATTTCTAAACCCGTTTCGTCGCCCCGAAAGTCTCCTCTTTTCGAGGGCACAACCGTTATGCTTCTGCTAAGTTTTATAATACCTTACGTGATAATGATGGATCTTGTAAAAGAACCTTTGATCAAATGGTAAATATTGGATTTAAATTCAAAGTTCGTGATAACTTACAAATCCTAATTTATATTCAATATTTCAAAACCATGCATTGTGGTGGTTTTATCTGTCTAGAATTGTAAATTACATTTGCAAGTGTATTCGAAAGAAAATGCAGAAATTATACGAGTGTTTTGAGACAGATTTACTTCCTATCAGAAGAAAGTCGTTCTAAGAATGCAAATCTCCAAAAATTCCCTCAACCTCGGCAAGAAGAGGTAAACGTATTTCTAAATAAAACTTAAGCCAAATTTGTTATGTTAATATGTTATTATTTTCTTTTCGTGTACCATAACAGAAATATAATTATTTCAATCGAAAGAAGCAAATTGCCTTACAAGCGGGGGAAAGGTTCCTTGATTAACTTTCTTTCTGAGTGCATTATCTATTTCTAAAACTATTGTTGAATAATGAAATGATCTGACTGACCAAAGGTTTTATTTTACCTCTGACGCAATATTTATTCGAAAGGTCGGTACAAAACGTCAACCGTTATAAGACGTTAACGTTATAAGAACTTTGTACTTTGAATCGTTTCATTAGAATTTAATCGCTGGTCTCGAACAAAACTGAACATTGAAACAGATGCCGACTCAAGTGCCTTTCTCCGTTATCTGCAGTAGCCGACAACCACAAAATCTTTCATAATTACTTCGTATTCATTTCGTATGTAATTAGTGTCTTGCCTAATAATAAGCAAAACCTACAGTTTCTAAAACTTAATACTGTGGTGGAACAATTGCACTAATTTGTTCTTTTGAAGATAGCATTTTCTGCTAATTCGAAGAGATATAATACATTAACACATCCACATATAATCAATAATGCTCCATAATCAACGGAGAATTACTGTTAGTCAATATTATCAATTTCCGACATCGATTCTTAGCAAGTTATTAAGCTACTATTAGGTAATTTTTATTACTCCTAAATTTTATATGACATAATGTTGAGAATTGAAGCTGCAGTGGGAAATGAAATCTTTTGTGATCTCAGGGTACGGTTAAGAATGAGACATGCTAATGAATTGGAGAAAACCAGAAAGGTATAAATGACATTTTACTAATTCTGAGAAAAAACGTATTTATTTTAAGATAAATTTCAGTGGAAATGTATTTTCGTGGTTTTAATGAACAATTGAAATGTCGCAGTTTTTATGACGAAACAAAGCACCACAACTTTACAGTGATACTGACCTTAATAAACAGATTTATCAGAATTTATAAACTGTCACTTATACCGTTCTGGTTCAACCCAGTCAAATGTAAACAGGTAACATTGTTATTTATCCCTACCGTGTGTGGGGCTCTTAGGAATATTCTCGAGAATTCGAATCGTGAATGGAGCGCAGGAACGTTCAATCGATGGAGGAGAGTCGGCAATGAAGCTATTTGTGGGACTCGCTGAGAGAGCGACAGACCGTGAGAAGAACTCGTGAATGGACCTGCAGACGCAGTTATCGACCTCGGTGGTAGAGGGGGGGTCGTGTTCGCAATAGGCGGTGAAGTGGGGGATTAATTTGTTCCCGTGCTCTTTATGGGCGTGCGACAGTACCTTTGACCTCCCGTCTCCACGTCTTCTCTTTAAGACATTCAGACATCGTTTGCAGCACATCAGTTCTCAAAGAAATGTGGTGATGAGGGATAACTAGAATTCACATTTCTTAGGGAAATGTCTATTTTTTGCTTTTGGCGCTGCAATATACATACACTAAAAATTAAGACGTAAACACATTAAATGATTACGATATCAAGGAAAAACTTTTAATCCTGCACATGCTTGTTCGTACTGGAATACCCTTGAAATACATGTTTTGTATAATTGAAACCTCGGGGGAGATTAAACTCGAAAAGTATTCCTAGGCAGAAAAGCAGACTGTAGGAGTGCAGACTGCAGCGTAATCTATTAAATAAAAATCCGCGATTATCCTGTGCTATCCAACAATAAAGAAAGATAGTTAATATATTGTACATTCACATTATTAAAATGTGTACCAGACAAAAGGTTGAAACACAAATATTAATTTCCGGATATAAAATGATTCCCGAGTGAAATAAGCCAATCTGAAGCCGAGGAAGCTGAAATAAGCCAAGGAAGAAGCAACCGTGAATAGTTATGGGCACGCAATGAACCAGGGAAACGTTCTCGGAAAGTACAAATTATGCAAAAGACGAATAATGAAGGACAGTGACCAAAGGGAATTTGAAACACATGTGAATTCATTAACCTTCGAATGATATTTATTATAAATCGATCGCTAAAGAATGTATTACTTCCTTAATGAAAAATAATTCTTTGCCGAGAGTGTTGATTTTTTGGAAAAAGTTAAATCCATAAATGTCTAATGCCAGAGCAACCGCTAGTTATCCAAGAAACATGAACACTGCCAGTGTGGGGACACACTTTAAACAGTTCGTATTTTTATTAATATTATTATTATTTAAAAACATTAAAGATTCTTGTTAGTGGTTAATAATAAATTGCCGGGTGGTAGTGGAGGAAACTTTTTAAAGACGCAACCTACTACGCAACCAAACATCTCGAAAGCGCCACCGGTGATGGAAACTACCTATCTGAATTTGTTGTCCCCTAACATAACAATTTTTTTAAACAAATTCATCCCAATGAAATAAAATATAATGTTTCACACAGATGAAGATAGATTTTCACAAAAAAGATTCCTGCCTGACTTTGTTACTTCATCGCTCGTAAGGTTAATACTTACATCTCGAAAATGAACGACCTCTTTATCGACGTGTATAATGTATTTTATAATGTGAATGAGTGTATCTGTAAGTACGAGTGTTCCCAAATTGGCTTAGAGCGTAGCGCGCCGACTTCGTATTCCGGAGGCCCAGTTCGTGCCGGTCATCTTGACTGGGGTATTTGTGGTTTCCCTACGTCATCCAGGTGAATGCTTGGATAGTTCTACTGAAAGGTCATGACCACAAAACCGGCATCGCTAACAGCATTCGTTAACTACACGAAGTTGTGAAGGTTAAGCAAATTCGAGACATCGCGGGTGCCTGGTTGGGTGACCGACTAGGATCCCCGTGATCTAACGACGCCGAGGCCAATTCCCTTTCCGGAAATATAAAGACTATGTACAAATAAATATAAATTCCCTCACATAACCACATCACACTCACAACCAGCCCCCGACGCGGCTTCCGACAAGAGGGAGTGGAGCGCGCACGAGGCTGCGTTAATTGAATCTTCCTGCGTCCGCAAAGCAGCAGTCACCGAGACACTGTGGCGAGGGGGAGTTTGGCGCGAAAATCCACCAGGCAAAAATAGAGGATGAGGACAGTCTGGGTTACGACGTAGACTGGAGAAAATTAAAATACGAAATAGTTGATTTTTTGGACCTCCAGTGAATGGGGAAAATAACCACAATAATTAATTAGTACAGAATTGATGCGAACTTTAAAACATCAGAAACTTTACTTTCATCCACGATCAATTTTGGGTTAATGAACGCTGCAGGTACGTTAGGGAAGGTAAAATAAAGTCACTGAACCATGACGTAATTTTAATTCACCCTGGAGAACATCGGAATATTAAAAAAAAACAAAAAAACCTACAATTATAGTAAGAACACGCACTTTATTTTCATCTTCACAACAGTCCAACCCTTGAACAACGATGTTTAATAAAACAGTCACACTCGTTTTCCTCCATATGCACCATCAGACACAATACGCATTATCTGAAAACGAAGTGTGTCGAATCATAACTCCTCAACACAATAGAATGCAGCTTTCCAATTTTTTGTTACATTAATCACACTTCATCATCATTACCACCTCGAAGTAATCTGGAAATTTTTCCCGAGATTTGACTATTTCCATGATAGCCACGCTCGTTTCACAGTGCTAGAAATTGAGCGGCAGAAGCCACGCATGCCGTGAAATGTTATATAGCCATGAATTACGGTTCATTACGAGACTAGAGAAATTTTGTTCAATTTTTTTTCAAAGGTACCGCATTTTGAAAGTTCTTTAACAGGCCGTAACTGTACTACTCTTCCCTTCTCTTCGAAAAGCGCTAATACAGGATTTTCATCGACGTTCCTAACATAATGTTAATTAAATATTTCGCGCTTCTATTCGTAAAATTTCGGAATTCATCGAACCCAGTGCCTTGCTCGTGCGAGCAAGGTATTTGCTAATTAGTGGAGCACAATCTGCAGACCAAACATTTATGAAACTTCTGATAGACGGCTTAATAAAAAGGATTAATAAAAAGAGAAAGAATAAAGCATGTATTTTTTAAAAACTTTTTTGCACAAACAGTGGAATATCTTAATAAGAGCCTTCTCTTTTCCAAGAAAATGAAAGTTCCGGCGATTTCTGCTGAAAAATACGTTTTCCAATATCACTGCGCTTCTTGCTAAATGCAATGTTCAATTTCTGCACCGTCACGAACGCTAAATATTTACCTTCTTATAACAAACCCTGAAAGTCACTAAATTTGCGCTTCCCACAAGCACTCTCCTTCAGAACCTTGAGGTCTGAAATTTAGTAGAAATTTTAGCAGCCGTTTTACGCCCGAGCCTCATGCGAAACAACGCAGAGGTCCAGGGGCCAGCTCATCCTCGTCATTCGGCAACTGACGCTTCTTGCACAACACAGCGGATGAAGTTCTCGAGAGTTCCTGGTGAAATGCGCAAGTCAAAAGATCAACTGTCATTTCTGAAGTATCGCAATGACCACTCATTTTTTGGGGTAAATTTCCCCTACAATTACCGGTTTTCCAGTTGTTTTTATTCAAGATTTTTAATTTTACACTTTATAAAGATAATATTAAAGCCAGCCTGATATTATTTGGTCTGCTCTCTGATTTCGCCACGAGAGACTACGAATTAACAATATTTTCTCATCGATGTACAAAGTGATCAAAAATTAATGTACAAATGTTTTCAAGAAAATATTTCTAGTTTTTCACACGTCTCTAAAACGTTTCCCTGATTTCAACGATTCTTCTACAAAATTCTCTATTTTTTTACCTGACTTATCCACAGCAAAAAATATTCATTGATTTTTCCCGATTTCCCATGTTTTCTAGAAAGAGACTACCCTGAGTCTGTTTAAATATGTCTGCGTTGTACACCCGCGGGCCGCAGCGGTGCTAACATGTGATAGTCGAGTGGACAGCCCTGCTACATGCGCAGTGCAGCGCTCTCTGCCTGCGAGGCGGCGTCGGCATTCTTTCGGCCGCGGCCACGCCATTAGCTGCGCCGCCGACGTCTCAGCGTGGACAATAATTGATCACAACAATGAGGCTTAATGGGCATAGATTGAGGATTAAATGGACGGAGGCAGCGCGCATGGCAATGGACCGCCGCCTGTGACTCAGGCGGACGTTCGCAAACGCCCCGCGACGCTAGCGCTTCGGCGGAAAGGCTTTCGTTCCCCCTTCCTACATTGCCAATTACGCTTAAAGTAGAGGTGAACAGTGTGGAGAAAAACCTTTCACTCATGACAGGTAGTAACATTGAATGGAAGCTGCGCCTCCGACATAACAATTTTCCTTAAAATATTCAAAATAAAAAGAACCAACAAAAACATTTAAATCAAAGTTATTTCCTTAAAATGTATATTCGGGTAGATGTATTGAAATTGCGTTAATTATCTACAAGTACTGTCGAAGTGCTTTTAAAACAATAGCACCCATTTGCTCATGGAATAGCTACTTATGATTCCAATATTCAGCACTGAACAGAAGTGCACCTACCCATTTTTTTATTAATTGTTTTATTATTTTTTATTGAATCTTATAACTATTCTCTCTATTACCCCCATATTAATTCCCTCTATTGAGGTCTTAAAAGAGTCGCGTTTTCCTTGCCTCTAGAAGAGTAATTGCTGCCCTACTTGTAGTCGTTACATAACTTAGGGAATTTAGTATACCAAACTTGCTTTAGCACCAAAAAACACACATAGTAATAATGTGAAGTAAAACAATCTACTTTATACTTAAGGCTCCTTTTAGCATTTATTTAGGACCAACTGTGTATTTGGCCCAAACCTTTGTGGCATTGCACGATGGTCGCCTCCACACCAAAGCAGATAGTTCTCCTAAAAGATCGCATGGTGTCACCAACCTTGTGCCTAACAGCTGCCATGCGCATTCCGATTAAAGAATTTATTGTTCAACGCCCAACACTCAGGACCGTCGCAAACGGAGAGGCGGACTGGCGCTGTCACTTAGGATCTTATAGCTTCACCAGCGTAGAATACCCTGGTGATTCCCCGCCTCGATCCTTCTCGCGAGAAATACGCGAGCTCTCAATTCTCATCACCCGATACGGAGTGTGGGAGCGGAGTGTGGATAAATTTCGTTACGCTGATGTAAAATGCTCCCTGAGGTATCGTGTCGTGACACACCAATGGCGAGAAAGTTTAAAATGTGTAAATTCTATTCTGCCACAAATGACATGTTTTATCGTGAAGCCTAGAATTCGAAGAGTTTCATTCTCGTACGAATTTAGTCTGAAATAGAATCAGAGCGAAACGTAGATTTCAGATTCAATACATTCGTTCCAGAAATGGTCGCAATGCATTTCGAAAAGGGCTTATTTCACATTTTATCACAGACAGATCAGAGATTCGGAAAATTGAGCTGAATGAGATTCTTGATTACGCGACAGGAAACGCATACATTGTTACTAAAACAATACGTCACAACATTCTCGGTTTTTAATTTGTCTCACCAATCAGAAAAGATTGAAAATTACTGTTTGTTTAAAAAAACAGTATTTTCAGTGATCCTCTGGTTTTATTGCTATGTCTAGTTCTGTGCTAGAGAGAAGGAATATTAGAATGTTAACAACGTATTAATTCTGATGAGCACATCAACTGCCTCCTCAGTGTGATTACAAATAATAATCCGTTACTCGTTACCGACACAAATAAACGATATATTGTCAAATTTGACGGATGTGAATATATGGAATCAAAACCAAGTTGCTCCAAACATGCCCACTTATTTATCCCGTTAATCATACCACCGGCGAATTCAAGAAAAGGGGGAGTTTCCCCTCTGGACCCAAAACAAGTATTCCTATTAAGAACTAATAAAAAGCCTTTCATTTTATGTTTTATCTGGGTACTCGTATTTTAAACGAAGTCGAAATGTTGCCACTACCCCCTATGCCCGTTTCTTCGAGAGCCCCGAATTATATCTCATTTACCTGAACAAAACGTTTAAAAGTTCATTTTATAATTAGCCCATCACGTTGCATTAACTCTTTAAAATGTATTATGTCACTGTACAGTGTGACCATTGCCAAAGTTGCTCAATTGCATTCTGCATTACGTAATTAATGTACTGCCAAGACTATTACAGAATCATCGCCAAGTTGTTCGAAACTAGTGCCAGCAGAGTTCGAAGAGTCTCATCTAACGAAATTCGCGTTAAAAAAACCTCAAACTTTGAAACTAAGTAAACGAATAAGTGTTTGCGCAACGTTGATTCGTAGGAAAATAATATTTTAAAAATCAAAATGTTTTAGGCACAAAAATAAAATCACTAATGAACGCAAATATATCAATAATAATTTATACTTTCTGATATTTAAAAAGTTGATTTTATATACTTTAATATCATATACATCCGAAAATAACTATCGACCTAAAATGTATACTTCCTTATGATGTCCATTCCCTATAATTTATGACTAATAGAAGGGGCATTCCCTCTTTTTACTCGGTCATCAATAGTAGTCGCAGACAAATGAAAATGACCGGAAGCAATGTGAGCAAAGGTCGTGGCATCAAATGTAGGTAAAACCCTGATGGGGAAATTGTTCACGTCCAACAGCAGTTCACAGCGTTACTTTCGTCAAAATATTCTATAAGAAATGGGAGTATAATCAAAGTTCTATGAGAGAAGGCTTTTCAAATAATATCAATATCTTATTAGATATAACTTAATTCAATCAATATCAAAAACAAATGTGATGTAACACGCCTTGAGCAGTACTCATAATAGGTATAGCCGCAATTTGGCCAACAATGAACAAATAATGATCGTGGTAGACGTGTGAGCCGAGGTTTATAACCAAGTTCTTTATTTGTGAAATCAGCGGTACGACGTTCAATACATATCGAAATACCTCCTTTTTCTAAGAAAATTTGATCGAAATAAGAATAACTTTTACAGTGAATAGCATTTATTAATTTGTTTTGATTGTTCTAACAAAACGAAAAATTCCTTAACGGATGCCGGTCGTTAAAAGTGGTTTTATTTTGGGTTTGGTTGCTTTTATGTCGAAATAACAACCCAGTAACATGAAAACTCGAACACAGCCACAAGTTGAATTTGTGAACCGCCTGAAGAGTAGGCAACACACTTCACTTATCTGTCCAACGTATTCTCAGGAACCCAAAAGCAGGGGCTACGCACAACGCACAGCTCTGAACAATTCTAACAAGAGTAAAAAATAACACTTTGCTGCGGAAAAATATATTTACGGAATAGTTTTCCATTCGAAATGCCATCAGAATATAATCTCTCTGCTTGTTTTGCAATGTAAGTCGGACAAGCGCATACAACTGACAACTGTGTAGGTTAGAACTAGGATGCTAATTCCTGTTCACTCCAATGTGACTCAGCTGAAAAACAGTCCACAGGAGTCCGATAATGATTTTTGCAGGCCTTCACTTGTTATTACACATCATTAGACCCACAATGTAAAGATGACAAATTGTTAGACCCGTATTACAAAATGTTTTTCTGTTAACGTCTACATGCATCATTCGATACATAACAGATTGTATGCCGTTCATATTTAAAATCACAAATTTCGGTGAATTTGTCGAAGTGACAGAAGTTAATTAATCGGTAAGTTCATAATCAATCCATGAAATTAGTAAAGCAAATTATATTTCATCGGTCGCTTTCACGTTAACGTCAGGGTCGACATACAAAATGAATGATGCAATGCCAAAAATTCAATTAATAAAAACAGAACCGTACGTTCAACATTTTTATAATTAACACCGCGTTTTACTAAGTCGGTTTTAATCAGATTCAATAATCTTCGGTTGGCCATTATTTTTTGATTTCAGTGCCCTTGTTTGTTAATAAAGATACAAGTGACAGAATGTTACATGCAATCTTGCAACATTTTATGAAAAATTCTAATCTACTTATCCTCTCCACTTTTAGGTTCTCGCAGTTCTTTTTACATGCCTTAACTTACCTCTAAAGACAAACTGTCTCACTTCCTTTCAAAAAAAAAAGCGTATGAATTAAGAATTATCGGTCTTCAAATTCTTCTAAGAATTCATAGGGTTTTCTTTAAGTTAAAAATCGACCAAATTATTCCCGGAAATTCGCTCAAGAGGTAAAATATTTTTTAAAATATTGGTTCTTGAAAATCTGGTGAAAGAAATAGTTTTAAATTTGAACCGCTTCCGGTACGTTTCAGATTTTTCCATATTAAGATTCCTGCCAATTAATTGCTAAGTTTCAAAACTTAATACTTTTTCTTTGAAGGGAGGCTCATAAAAATGGAATATAAAGTCTCCCAATAGTAATGTTTACGTAAGATTTTAACAACTTAAATACTCACATAAAAATAGGCCCACAATATTCTGCTTTATCGTCACACTTACCTGAAACATAAACACAAAGTTATAATTAAGAAGATTCACAGTATAATTAAACATCACATAGATTACATGTACTGTTTTAACTTATAAAAGCAAAACATAATTCCAAATCTTAATCAGATCGTGAATGAAAGCGAATAGAAACAAGAAAAATGACTACGAAAGCATGGCAAAAATTTTCCCCACAATAATGTGGGTACAAAAAAGATAAACTGTAAGAAATTCCTGAATTATACAATCCTAATTTTGAACACAGTCATGAATAGAAAAATACAAAATAAGATAGGCTATCAAATACGTGATGACGTTGCTACAACAATGACACATGGTAACTCAGCTATTTGGCGCATTCCACATAATTGTTAGTGTTGAACAACAAAATTCAACCAAATATACGTGACATTTTTCTCGTATTAGAAACGGTGTGTACGATAGTTCACGTGGTTGAGAGTCATACTTGCACTGTTAGTGAACCTGGGTTAGGTTTCTTTTCATATGGGGTGCGTGTTTTGTAAGCCCGCTCTGGTCAATTTGGTTTCGCCACGCAAGACTAAAAGTAGCTCCCACAGGCGCGATATGATAACGGTGGGATCTTCACCAGCGATCAAGTAATGGCATTTTCCCTCTTCACAACTGTACCAAACGCGTAGGACGCGCATGTACTGTGGCAAAAATATGAGCGATATTACTAAAACGTCATCATTACAGGAGATTTAATCAAGTGACTCCCCCCACTTCCTCCAGATCGATTTTAAGGAAGTTGCGTTTCGGCTGTGGTGCCTCAGGGCTTCAACTGTTGCCGGGAGTTCCGACGGTGGTAGAGCTTCCGATACTATCTAGATAGCTCGGTCGAACTCAGCCACTGTCTGGAGAATTCTAGCGGCCGGCTGCTCGGATCGATAGTTTTCCGTGGTTTCTCCGATCAACACCAGGCGAATGCCGGAGCAGTACCGTAACAAATGGGCCGTGGTCGCGCGCAATAGTTCCTTCCTCTTCCTTGTCCTATCCTCATCCCTTACACACACACACACACACACTAACTTGCACTACTACCCCACATGCCGGGAGACCAGTCGGAAGCATAGAGCTTGTCACGGCTTTGGGAGTGCCCCGCTGATGAGATACCTGTTGGTGGGAAAACGCCACACGTCGACATGTAGATCGGCGCCGAATCTCGCCATCCAACGGGGGAAGATCGCCACCTCCTCCCGCGATAAAAACGTGCATATGAGAGATTAACATAAACGAGACTAATGACATTAGCAGTTGACGCGCCCGGAATCGCTAATCAATCAATCGTGAAAGACGTTTCACTCGAACGTTGTCGTCCCTCCTCCAAGGCGGCGGGGCTCGGCGGGACTCCGCGGGGCGCTCGCGTGGGCGGAACGCAGCCGGGCGCTTTCCGTTTTTCCGCCCGCGGCCGCGCCGCCGCCCGTGACGCGCTCCGTAAACGGGATATCCTCCCGCGCCGCGCCGGTGAATGAGGCATTCATTACGCAATTTGAAACGAAAGGGGCCGGAGGGGGAGGAACTTTCGCCGCGAGCAATACGGGGAACGAGTCAGAGCAACGAGACGCGGCGGGGCGAGGGATGGATGGAGTGAATGAGAGCAGGAAACGAAATAAAAAACAAAACAAAAATCTGGGGAACGTGAACACATAACGTATCACAACATAGTTTATCGCACAACATGATGTGCTATCATAAAAAAAATAGGATTCAATTTTTAGAAACATTCGCAGTCTTTGTCCACGACATTCAACATGATTAAGGCAACTCGGACGGGCGACTCGGCATAAGTTTTAAATTACTAATTTCCATGGCGGTGAACGAGGAAACGACATAATAGATTATTAGAACTGACAATGATGATGTCGATCCATGGTGTAGATTATGGAAATGAAAATTACGTTGTGTATCTGAGAATCCATAGTCATGTCAACCATAGCAAATAAGAAATTTTGATAAAAATGTAATCACAGTTCTAAGATTGATTCGAACATTCAAAGCAACAAAACCTAACAAAATTTCACATCCTGTTGTGAAACAAAAAAAGGAATTAATGGAGAGACTCCTGATATAGAGGAATCACTCTCAGAACCACTTTAACGGTTGGGAAAAAAATGAACGTCAGGTAGGGCGATGACATTGCAAGATGTTGTGATGAAGCCATTTACAAATGAGTTGACTGTAAACGAACATATTGACGAATTGAGTGCATGAATATAACCAGAAGTTTTGTTCCTATCAGTAGCCAAGTGGTAGCTATCAAAACAGTCCCTTCTTATAGTAATTTTTCTCTGAATGAAGCGTTAGTAATAATAACGACCGAGAAGCAATGAAATTGTCTGAGGTAGGCAAATGAAACCATTCGCACAGCGTTACCAACAACTAATTCAAATCCTGCTGGCAATGGAAAACAACACTTGGCGGCTTCGCGCACCAAAGCACGTGGTTCCTGGTAATGACCGCGAGCACGTGACCTCGCCGGGGAGCCCTCCCGCCCACGTCACCGCCTTCGCCGCCGCAACTTCCTGTGCGTGCGCGCGCGGGGCGTCGTCGCATCCGGCTCCCCGCTTCCGCTTCCGGTGCATCGTGTCTCGACAGCTTATGACCTCCACACCTACTGCCCCGTGCGAATTAGGGCGGTCGCGGATACGAGCGATGCCACTTCCGGTATGCGGTTGCGAAATGAAACTGGACCTGTAGTGCACCCGCGCAAATGTAGGGGCAACTGTGTTGTGGCACTGATTGAGTACATTAGAGCTCTCTACGTAACATCTCTATTTTTCGCTCTTTGATTTTCATTGTCTGATATTTATGATTAACCAGATGCATTAGAACATGAATAGTTGCGATTTCGTGCTTGTTTCGGGCGCGATGGGACGGGCGTCGTTTGCAGACCAGGCGGTTTATCGACCCCAACTGATGATCTGAATGCCTCTGTTTAGATGAGAATTCTTGAGGTCGGCTTCTCTAATTGGTGATTTCTCGATTTTCTTCGACTAATTCCAGTCGTCTCCCAGTCCCGTTTTAGTGTCTTCAATAATGGGGCATGGGTCTCTCACCGCCCCATCCTGTGCACACTTGTCATTCTCATGATCGGTCAATGCAGGATAGGATAGCCTCACTTGCGGCTGAGGTCTTCATGAACAGAATGTGCCTACTATGCACTATCAAAAATCTCATATATAACAAGTAAACAAAATTATTATTGTCCACTAGTCCTTCAGTACTGTTTTAACGTCTGGTTATTCACTTACAGAAAAAGAAAAAGACCTTGATAGGTGCTGTACTTCAATTGCAGTCCTTTCGGTAGTAAAGGGCCCCTTATGACCACGGCTACTTATGCTACTTTATGAAGTGCCTTTTAATATGACTACAAACTCGAAGAGATATTTTCTACCATTTCAGTCTTGAAAACATATTTTTCGAATAATATTAATTTTCTATCAAAAATATAAGTATTTTACGATTAGATAAGTTTGTAATTATGTTATTATTAATATAGAAAATATAATATTACGAATTTTCTATAGAGGTAGTTAACATTTTTATACTCCAGTCTACACACTATTTTGCCAGACTTACGACTAATATTACAATATTTATTACTGGTTATATTTATTCACTACTGGACAATTAATCGTGTTTTCGAGTAAATACCAGCAGTGCGTGTCAGGCTGTTTGCCATCAGCAATATCCGACATTTAAGCAAATTTGTGCGCATGCGCAGAATTAAAATTGAGACATTCGGTGTGACAAATCCTTTCAGGGACCTGACGTGACGTGTAGTTGAAGTAGTGCACAGGCTCATTGGCTTTTCTAGCTGGGAGTGCCATGGATTCCAGTAAGCGACCGCCTTTACATCTCTCATTCTCACTGGCCCATCTCCATCACCTCAAAAATTTCAACAGTGAGTACACGGATGTTAAATCACGACTACGATCTGTATTGAAGAGCCAGTGCGATATGGCAGAGCGATCTAGTTAATGGTGATCTGCTGTCAATGTCGCATATACTAAATAATCAACTGGATTCCAGCGCAAATCGTTAAATATATGGCTCTTGTTCGTAGTCACTATAAACCCAGATTGGAAGGAACAAAATGAAAGTTAAGAACAATCTGGTTTTCTTGGAATAATAATTAACCCTTAACACTCAATAAATGGTTGGATGACGCATATTCCTGCGACTAACTTAATGACTTAAATTGATTTAAGTGGATGTGACGAAATACAACTTGAATGAACGAGGATTAATGAAGTTCTATGAAACTTGTGACATGAATCTCGATTAGCCGTTGAGCAGTCCATATTTCTCAGAATTGCATCCGTCCAATAAAAAGACGACGTGCTACTGAAAAAATATGAGCTGCGATCTATAATTGTTCTTTCCAATGGCCTCTCACCTGATGATTTTATCATACAGCTACATAGCTGGCTTTGGTACAAGCAGCCGACATATTCAGTGGGATTAATGATGCAATGGCCTACTTAGCTACTTGAATCTCTTCTAGCAGTGCCAACTCGACAACAGACACTCACCGCTTAACTTACTCTCCAAGCCTGTAATTTGAAGAGGATTTTAACTGGCGTGACACTAGTCGAGCGAGAGAATGAAAATCTTATAGCATACATCAATGACAGCACATTTGCGTAAAGAACAAACAAGATATGGTGCGATAGAGAAAAGAAATATCAGACTGCTCCAGAGTTTATTTTTATACGACGTAAAGTCTACGATTGGTTCACGCACTTCTGTGTTTATACTCACAGTATTAGAATATACAATTTAACACTTTCACTTCCAACGAAAAACTTCGAACTTCGCTAAGCAGCGGCCATGATCGTGTTCATTAAAGTTGCAAACATCCTATTTTGATATAATTGAGAAATTGTAAGTGAAGTGTGCACATATCTACAAGTAGTAGCGTATGATGCGGCGGGGCGGCGTTATGTTTATCTCCTTCCTAAAATCCTATCCGCAACACTTGTCATTTTTTCGATATTAACAGTATTTTCGAAATTAGAATACAACATCTGACTATCCGGGTAATGTAGAGGAATTTTGACTTCACCTAATCATATACGATCAAGTATTCCGAACGATGGGCGGGAACGAATCAACATGCAATATCCACAGCAAAAGCATTGTACATCGTTGCGTTAGCTCAGGCTGGCAACACAAAAATGAAATATTAACAGTTATTGGAAAATCTGCTGCACCATCCCTCTGAGTTTATGGCCTCCTGATTAATTCGAGCAGATCTAGTTTCACACGCTAATCTTTCATCACAACCACATCTCAAAAAGTAACTTTCCATAGTTAAAAATGCTCTTTCTAACAAAATATCAGAAGTTTGTATTTTTATAAAAAATCAATATTTTACTTATGAGATGCGTCCTTTAGAGACGTGCGAACAAACAGTAATTTATATATGTCAACATGATTCCGTTTTCGCGAAGTTGATGAAATATTTTCGCCCCTAAAAATCTTGCACGATTGCTGAAAAGCCATTCATTTTCTGGAATAAATTTCCCTGACTTTTTCTGATTTTCCAGTGCAGATCTTTCATTAATAAGATTTGTAGTATTTCACGTTTTTTTTTTAAATATTAAAGCAAACTTCATATTACTAGCTCTCTGACTTCATCGATATAAAGTAAAAATTTAAAATATCTCAACCAATGAAATCTGAAACACTATTTAATGCTCGACATTTCCTTTAATAATAATAATAATAATAATAATAATAATAATAATAATAATAATAATTATTATTATTATTATTAATTATTTTATTATTATTTATTATTATTAAATTATTAAGAATAATATTTAGTTATAAAACTGTCACAAAATTTTCTCTGTCATTTTAACGATTCTTCTACAAATTCCCAGATTGTTCCAGACTTATTCAATTATTGAAGTTCCCTGATTTTTTTCGGTTTCTCATGTTTCCAGAAAGTAGCCACCCCTGAAAGAACTTTAAAGCACTTCGCGCGCCATCTATTTTTTCCCATTCGTTCACAAAAATGTGCAAGTTGGGACAACTACTTTACTTTCTTTAGGAAAATCGGGGAATAAAGCTCTTCGACTCTGTAGGAAATTCTACAAAAGCGAAAACTAAAGAACGTATGCATTTATCGCAGAGCATGCGCAAAAATCTTCACTGACGACTGCGCCCTCCCCACGACTTCCGACTTCAGTCGGAAACTGCGTCTCTAACGTGGTGTCACCTCGCGAACAGTAACGATGACAGTTGCTGGTTTGGTTCTGTGTTCAGTTTGGACTAATGTAATATAAATTCGATTTGGTTTCATGTCGTATTTTGAATTCTGTTAATTGAAATGGTCTTGGTTGTTAGAGAATATCCTGCTCCGCTAGAAAACGTTTCAGACCATTTTTATGAGCATCGTCGAACACGAGTATCATAAGCGAATGCATCAGATGGTTCAGACGTCACCCAGTTCGGAAAACTGATCCTAGCGAGTAGTTCTTGCGGTTAGTGGCGCGTCTTCTGCAGACCATAGTTGCTCTTATGCAGACCCCAGTCGGGCTCTTGGCTTCGTCGCGGCAGTCGCCCGATACTCTAGGCAAAGGGGAGGAACTTGCTCGCGACGCATTGATTCGACTCCGGTACTAGCCCGGAAAGTTAGTAGCTGTGAGCTGGCAGGGCGGCCCCAACTCCGGCATCGTATGCGGAGGTTGCGGTGAGGGCAACTTGTGCGGCGTTGGGGGATGCAGATACAGGCGAAAATACAAAAAATTGCCACATGGGAATTGTGCCCCCCTGGTAGGACAATAAATAGCAGTGGATTTGTAGCCAAACGTGTTCCCAGACTCACACGGGACTCAGACCGTCGCGTCGGGGGGGGGGGCGGGGTGTCAGGCGTGCTTAAAATGCAGTGAGGGGCACCACGCGTGCGCGACGCTGCGTATTCGGAAGTGGGCGTGGCGGATGCGGCGACCGACGCGCCGCTGAGCGCACTGCATTCCTCCTGCCTGCGCACGCAGCTGCTGCAGATAAAGCGCCTCGCGGGGCGGGAATGCGCAGCAGATCGACTGTGGCGGATGGCGGCCTTACGTCCCACGCACACACGACTGCCCGGCCGCGGAAGATTTGGAGCGGCGCTCCAATTGAATTGAAAATTAATTATTCTTAGATTATTCTTATTCTACGATTTAAATTTCTTGATACCTGGTGAGGTAGGCAAGGGAATCCTCGACATACAACTAAAAGGTTCAATTTCAATAAATTCTTTTTCACTTTTTTAAAATTGACTTACTATAAATATATTCGTATACAATTAATAATATTTCGTATTTCTTCAATTTCCATACCTCCTCATATTGTAAATATGTAGTAATCAATTTTTGTTGTGAATGTTACTTTTTCTTCTTCGTTTTGGTGGATTCCGAAGTGCTTTTTAAGGGGAAATGGTGAAGACCATCTGGCAACACTGATTGGATAGCGAGGTCCGCTGTCCTAACTTACCGTTAATCTGAAAATTTATATCGGAGAATAGTAGACAGACACTTCGCGACTCAAACGCCGGAGCCTCTTGACACCGCATGCGAGTGCTTTCGTTCTGGAATATTTCTTTTTATTACTTGAATATAAGCCGTGGAAGTTTACATCATTTTTGCTGCTGCTACAAATAATGACTCAAGTTTTACGGCAACAAAATTATTCCACTGCGGTTGTCCTGAGAGAATAGTTCTCCCTTGAAACCCGTTTAGGTTCGTGTGAGTCATCGGTTAACCGCAGAAAGTTTTACCACACCGCTCCCCTTGTCGGCACAAATGCATGGCGGAAATAATTGCAGTGGCACAATCCAGGAGTAACGTAAGCTACACAATATGACGTTTTCTTACAATGCCATGAATGCACAAGTTGCACGTTTCTCTGGCGTTCGTTTAGCTAACCCACGTCAAGCTTGTTATTCAGCACTGGATGATTTCTCCTGGTGACGAACACTGGACTTTCGGCGCGAAATATTCATACTCGCCGTACGTCAACCCATATGGTCATCAGCCCTATTTTAATAGTGATTGTTTTATACACCGAGGTGGCGCCATACCCCCCCACCCCCGCTTGACGGTGAGATCCGGCGCCAACCGGATCGTCGGCTTGTGAGGGATTTCCCCTTCTCGTATCTCCACCAGCGGAGGACAGTTTCAGCCGGAAGAAGCTGGAAGCTCCCGTGTTGTTGAGACGTACGGGTAGTGTAAGTGTATGTATGATCGAGACATAATGGAAGTATGAGTAAGGGGAGAGAAAAGGACAAGTGTGCGTGTGGTCCGTCCCTCCTTTGTATGTAATATGTTATTACTCAGTCATTCTGGAATTGACGGGGGGAAAAAAATCAGAACAGGCAACCGCAAAATTTTTTCTCAACGCAATGGTTGAATTTCATGTAGCTGCCAACCTAGTCGAAATTCCGCCAGCGACGGGACGCGAACCCTAGGACTACAATCACTACAATCTGCTCATCAGAGATTACGATGCAGATCCCAGGAAGTTGCTATCGATGCAAAACTGCAAGAAAATTCCTTATGATGGAAAGATATCTCGTTTTATTCTTCACAATACTGTAATTATAATTTACATTAATTATTATTTAAGGTAAAAAATTGAAAACTTATTGAATAATTTGAATGAATATTTATTATTTAAATAATTGAGGGAAAGAAAATATAAATAGCTTCAATTGAGGGATGAGGGAAATAAATGAAAAGGAGAAAAAAAGCGGTAAAGGCGAGAAAGTGAATGAACAGCTAGTGTAATAAGTAAAAAAAGGTTACGAACATAAGCAGTAACAGACAGCAACGGGGTCAGTCTGGCAGAACACATGATGATGATGATGATGTACAATTGCGAAAATTCCATAGACGCCCACGTTTGCCTCCCTCTCTGCTCCTCTGACTGTGCCTGACGCCGCCCCCGGCCCAAAGCGCTCGCATCCGGTGGCGCGGGGGCCTCCGCTTCCTCCGCCCACGCCCGGCGGGCGGCCGGGCGGTCGGGCGGCCGGGCGGGCGAACGGGCGAGCGGGCGACGCGGCGTCTCCGGGGAATGCGGCGTTTCGGAGCCGCGCCGCAGAGCCACGCCACCCTGACGCGGCCAATGGCGCGGCGTCGCCCGCCCCGACCGACCAATCGCCGAGCGGCCCGCCCGCTCGGCCCGCCGTGGCGCGTCGGCCGCACAGTGGGGCACGGCATGCTCACGGGCGGGGTGCCTGTACTTCGATTTTTGTATAGGAGCCAATGACATCAGGTCATTGTTACACCCCTGCCTTATAAAATGAATGTTTTAACAGGGATAAGCACATTTCACAAGGCAGAAGGTGGAACAATGGCCTAATGTCATCGGCAACTATAGAAAAATCGAAGTATACACTTCGTAACCTTTCCTTATGCAGGAACTTTCCAAAGAGTATATTAACACACATAATATACATATAAGTTGGTAAGTGATGTAACATAGGTGAGGTTATGCTATCGGTGCTACAGCAAAGAAGCCCTGTAAAACGTGACATGGTCCTTAATACTTTCAGGAGTATATTTTAGAAAACATTTAGTTAAGTGTGGGCACTACTAATGCCTAGGTAACGAATTTTCAGTAAAACCACATGTTCCAGTTTAAAGAGAAATATATCAAACATTTTTTCAGACCTTTTGGAACAATCTGAAGAAATTAAAACCATTTTTTTTTTGTTTTACATATTTTGATTACGATTACACATTTTAAAATATATTTTACATATTACTACGTATTTCGTGACATTTCAATTAGTATCATTATCATGAAGTCATGTTGAATCGTAATATCTTGATATGGTTAGAAGTCATTTGTCAAACTTACCACTCACTTCTTGAAAATCTCGTACATAGAAGCGCGGATATTTGCGAAGCGAAGGAAATCGCAACCAGGTTGCTTGGATGCGACACACGCATACACGGTAGTGTCTCTGATTAGCGACTAAATTAAAAAAAGAGACGCTCAGACCATCTTCATCTGCATTTTGTGAACGAATCATTTCACTTGATTCGCAAACGGAGGGAGGAAAGAGAGTTGATGTTTGTGTAAATTAAATATTTATAAAAATAAATGGGTTGGTGCGGTTTGGTTTGTACATGTTTCCTGACGAGCGCCCTTCCTTTAACCTCAACATTATTGGCAACCTTAGTGATACGTCCGAATTGGTTGCTCCTTCCCGCGTGCGGCCCACTGCGCTTGGCGCCTGCGCGGGAAGGAGGAAGCAGCAGGAGCAATAGCAGCAGCAGGGGCGGTGGAGGCGGAGGCGCCGCGAAGCCAACGCACGCTTCCGCCAGCGCGCCAAGGCCGCTCGGCCCCCTGTTGCATTCCGAGCCCCACCCCCGCAGCACTCCGCGAAGGTGGCCGAGGCGGGCACATTGCGCGCGGGGCCGTGCTTCGCCTACACCAGCGAAATCCTCTCTGCTCAACGTAGAGCGGGATAGCGTAGGTTAGCCTTCGCACATGCGCGAACTCTAAATATGGGGGAGATTAGGGAGTTCGTGCACCCTCCAATGTTAAAGCACTATCGATCTTCTACGCACGCGCACTTCAAGTTTCACGTCACTTTAGTACATCTGCGCATGCGCAGATGATCGATAGTGCTGTTCGCTATGTCATGTACAAACTCCGTATTATATCCATCGGAGAACTTTATTCTACAAGAATTATTGGAGATACAATGTGAAGTGTATCTTGTACGAAACTCGTAACATAGTTACGGTGTTCTAATTAGTTCCAAAATGTAGCGGCAGATGATAATGGAAAATTCCAATAATGACACATCAAGTGGTTGCACAGCTCTAGCCGAACAAATACGAAACAATAGGTAAAGGAATTTCGGAAATTCGGCGTTAGCACCACAGCCCTCATAGTTCGCAACTATTTGACTTATTAGGACGAGAACGTTGTGCAAAACACCCTCACTGCTTTAAGCCCTTCGTGGTGGCGCGGTTGCCCCTAATGTACATTTTATCTGTTTCCAAGACTCTGATCAAAAGAAGAAGCGAGAGAACGCGTTCCTACTCCAGACTCCACAGTGGGAACTGCACAGACCTGGATGCAGCTATCGCGAATTCGAATCCCGAAGAAATGCAGGAGCCGCTCTGCGAAGGCAGATCGGAACGGGTAAAACTCAAGTGCACATAATCTGGCTACCTATGTATTTCTCTTCTCTGTACCATTTTCCTTCAGTTTCCCCATCACACCTCCTGTGGTACATTTCGGGAATATCCAAAATGGAACCTATTAGTAAGTACATGGGGTCGCGTGACTGCTACAAGGGGCATTGTTCAATGAATGTCCTGGAATCCGCACAATTGCATTACACGCGATGGGTCAAGCTACAAGCGACGGTTGATCTACATTTTTTTATTAGGGAATTTACAGAATTTTACGGCATTCTTTTCGGTTTGGTCGTGTCTACTGGAACCGAAGACCGTTTTTCACTCCTCAAAATACTGAGGATTATTAAGCTTATGTTTCTGAATAAGTGTACTTTTTTTCACTAGACCACGAGACACGAAGAGAAGAAGATTCATTTATTTTACTAATATGAACATTAATTTATTCCTTCACCTTAATAATATACGAAATTAATATTTCAAATGAATGCAATTCATAATAAGTATTACAAAGAATTAAAATTCGAAATAAATACAATACATTTGAAAAGTCACTAAGTATTTTAAGAACATGTTCAATATGTAACATTATAATAATACATTTTATGTACACTAATAATACGAAACAATATGAAATGGAACGAGTTTATTTTTCACCGACTCCTGTTCTCACGTAAGATTTCGTCACCCACATCTGGCGCCTGCGGAAGCGAACGCAGGCAACTTAGGTCCTCTGCATTCCTGTCACGCGGTGCGCCGAGCTGAGAGCACGCGGAGTCGAAGAGGACGGGAGCGGAGGGGGGCAGAGCACCTGCGCACACGCCGCTACGTCGACGCCGCGCAGCGCCGCGCCGCGCCAAAGCCTCCATAAATCGCGCGCCGGAGCCAGCGGCGCGGCGCGGCGCGGTGGTTCAGAGACCTCGAGGCAGCGTTCGTTGACACCCTCCCGCCACATACCGCACGCCGCGGGCGCCGCCGCGCAGACATGCCACGCGGCTCCGCGCAGCGCCCGCTCCGCCACGCCGGGGAAGCACTTGCAGCGGCGGAGACCGTGCGCGGCCGGGGGGAAGAGGCAATGAAGATTCAGGCAAGAGGCGGCAGAGAGGAGGCGAAGGGTTGGTGGATCGATTCATGAATTGACGTTTCCGGACGTGTCAAATGCTAAGGTCATTAGTCCCGTACGTGCAATGCTTGTCTTTACCTCGGGGTGTACCTATGATCTTCTCCCGCTGGGTGATGAGATCCGGCGCCGACTTACACGTCGGCCACCGCATTTTTCCCTAATCAGGTATCTCCCACAGCGAGGCATCGCGCCAAGCTCTAGATCTGGGGCACCGGGACCTCCAAGCGCCCGGATGGTCTCCCAAAAGGTGTGATAGTGTCATGCACGCGAATAAAAATGATAGTACATGTGAGGACAGGACCAGGAAGAGGTAGGAAAGATCGCGTGCGATACGTGGCCCGTCTGCTAGCGTACTGCTCCGGCATATGCCCGATGTTGATTGGAGAAATCACGGTAAACTACCTATCGGAGTAGCCGGCCGCTAGAACTCTCCATACAGCGACTCAATTCGACCTTGACTTCTAGCTATTGTCGAAAATCCCGCCTCCAACTGGAGTCGCACCCTCGGTACCCTCTTTCTTCCATTCTTCCACGGTGTCAGAGCACTCCTGCAGTCCGATGACATCACGTTTGCCATGCGTAGAGCAGTCAGTAGGGGATTAGACGGCGGAAGTCGAGTGAAGAGTCAAGGGGAAAATAAGTAATCCTCATTCGCGAGAAAGCAGGTCGGTGGAATCTTTAAGCCCAGAGGAGTATGCACTTGTCCCAGGCGCTTAGAAGAGCTGCTCGTAGCACGAGCGAGGAGACAGCTTCCTCTCGCCACCGAAGAAGACAAGACAAAAATAAATTATCCGCGTTTTCCGTTGCTCCCCGCCTGAAACTATAGCTAGACCGTATTATCCACGCACGTTTTCTTGAGCCCTCATTTTGTTAGATGCGAGGGGAGTGGGGGTTTCGATTATTTCATAGACAGGACCATTATATGAAATCTGTAGCTCGTTTTTCGATGCAAACTATTTTCTATTAGGCAGGATCAAATACTTCTGGTTATCAGACTTTCTCTACAAAACTTGTCGCTAGCATTTATTCGGAATTCAACTAATATTAGTAAAGGAATGGGGATAGGTTTGCCAGGGTTCAAGAAAACGTACGCGTATATACCACGTGTTCGCAACATTTCCCACAGTATCAGTTCCTCGACAAGTCCCAGGAACTCGCAGCGAGCGCGGAAAGGGAGTCCTCGCCCGGTCTCGTCTGAGGGTTCGTGGAAGGCGAGAGCTCGAGTCGCTAAAAGACGGTCGCGAGCAAACAGCAGCGGCGACGGAGGCACGGCGAGAGAAGAGGGAGGAAAAGCAGCATAGAACAGCCTCTGTGTGGACACTCGTGGGAGTCTGACATTCCAACGAACTTGTAACATCTCTTGGCGGAAATTCTTTAGTACGTACATTGATGGTTTGTTCTTTCATAAATCTTGCTCGGACTCGGCTACAGTCCACCCAAGCTTCACCCTTACACCCTCGAACTCGAGCAAGTGCCCAACTCTTTTTGAATCCTGGTTGCTGGGCCACACGAGGATGAGAGATTAGCCATCGCCCGGACCTATTGAAGCGGTCTTGCATAGGAAGGCTGGCTAGCGGCCTCTGTTGCTGGACGTACTGTTCCGGTACCCACGTGCAACTGCTCCTCGGAAACCACGACGTCATTGCCGAGGCAGTCGTCGCGAAGAGGAGAGAACCAAATGTGCAAAAAGAAGGTTGGAAAAAGACGGTACATCTGATAGAGAATCAGATGAAGGCAGATGAGTAGGAAAAAATATTTGAAGACGAGAAGAAAATATTCAATGCAATGTTCAATAGCGGAGGAAAAAACTTCTGCAGTTCTAAAATAGATCATTATATTGTATATTATTAATAGTAATCACCCAGAATTTTGTTTTATCTTCATGCAGCGAATATTAAATACCTAAAATCTGCATAAAATAACTACAAAAGCTGTCCATAAAGTTTTGCACTTATAAATTAGCTAGCCCAAATGTCCCCTGCAGATTTTAAGAGTATTTTATACCTCTCTCATTGTGTATTGTTTTGAGGTATCCAACGAAATACTTTCTTGGGAAACGTCATTGTATAACACCAACAAGTAATGACAGAAAACATGTAACATCTTTCGCCTGAAAAAACATCAAATCTATTAAGAGAACTCATGCAGAAAAAAGCAGGCGATTCCCTTTTTGAATACTAAGCAGAAGTTGTCGAGAGCGAGCGAGTTGTCGGGGTTACGCGAAGAGCCATGGTCTGTAATGGATAAATTATGCGCAGAATTACTAATGCATTCGGCTAACAGGCACAGTAGTAGTTATCGGAGGTCAGGGTACGGGCAGCTGTTATGTACAATTGCCCAAGCATTTAAATATATCGTATACGAAATTTCATATAATTTTTAACTTGTTCTTGTAAATACTTTTACGATTACCCATTTGAAAAGCAAAGAACAGAAAGGTTCAGTATAATAACTTTCAAGAGGACAGGTTGCCGAGTTGCAAACAAAAATATTTTCTTCCAGTGAGGCGTTATTTCTGAACCGGTTGGAAGTGCAAAGGTGGCTAAGAATTCTTGGCACGAGTCACTTCTCTGACTGCTCTGTCGCACCCTAAATGCAACACTGGAGAGGCGAGACTTCTCTATTGGCTTACACTCCAAAATACGATCGAGTGAGTAAAGCACCCTCAGACTTGGTACCAAGAAATTACACATCTATGCAGTATAGGTGTAGGAAGCGCTCCCATTATTATCACGAACCAATTATTAGGTATAGAAAAATAATATCGCTGTTAAAACTTGACGCACGTTTCCGAATTTACAAAGATAAAATTCATGCTCATGGGTATTTAATGTATATAAATTAGGTAAGCAAATTTTGAAGATGTACTGTATTTTCTGTGACAAGGTTTTCAATTGCTTTTTTTTTTCTTATATGCTCTGTGTTCAGTCTCCGAGTCTCCATTTTTGCAGCAACTCAAAGTACTCATACGTAATATTTACTGTTAGAAAGTACTCTAAGAGCTCACGACTAGCAGACAAGACAGAACTAAAATGAAATTACAACATTCAGTACTAGTGTTATATTTTTTTAATACCTACCCGTTCGACAGTCCTCTAGTCGTAGAACGTATTATTTCTCCTTGGGACACGCCTCCATAATCGTAACACGCCCCCTTTCGGTATTTAGTTTTGAATGGTATTAATCCCTGCGTTAGATATCATATCTATGAAAACACTTTAGGTAAACAGAATAGTCGTAAAAAGTATTACGATAAAATATCCCAATGCCAAGGTCAGATTCTGGGTAGCGGTTGCTATGGGACAATCAAGTCACACCTCCTTTTTGATAACAGGGATCTAAACATTAGAAGGTATTATTCATCCAATAATATTTGACAAGCTATCTGTCTCATGATGCCGTATAAATCAAATTCACTTAAGATAGTTTCACTGCATATAGAATCAATCACCTCGTCAAATATTTATTTACAAACCATCGTGTCACTTGTTAAACTTTAAATAAACTTCGTAAGAGCCTCTACAATTCTCCTCCAGACGAACTGAATTCGACCTAGCTATCTAGCTAGTGTCGAAAATCCTGCCGCCGTCGGGAGTGGAACCCTGTAGCCTCCGGGTCGGAGGCACTGCAGTGACGCCCTGAGCCACCAAAGCCGGTTTCCCAAGGCTGACGATGATATCCCGACGGAGGCCTGCGCCTTACGTAACGCGTGCGAAACTGGAGCGGCGGCGGCGCGCGCGCGATGTGGGGGCACAAGGGCGCGGGCGCCTCCTGGCGGAGCGGCTTCGTGGGGCAGCCCGAGGGAAAGGCCGCTTCCGGACCAGCGCCTCCTCAGGTGCAGCGCCGGATCCGGGAGTGCGCGCCTGGACGGAGCACGCAGTGGTCGTCGTCTGCACGACCGACATTTTTCGGTAGTCCCATTCTCAAAATGCCTCAAATCGGTTAATCGTTGAATCTTCTGCAAATCTTTCGTTCAAGCATTCGTTCTTTCGTGGGTTCTGGCCTAGGTCAGTGGCGCAGGGTTCAATTACGCATAGCCTTGGACTGCAGGTTCGATTCCGGCATATGACAATGGCAATATAATCTAAGAGTGGTTTGATTGGATTTGAATTCCATACCGAAACCATCAACACGTTATTACATCTCTCAAAATCATTCAGTTTGTATGATCCAGGGAAAGGCAATGCCATTCCGTTTACACCACTGGCCATCTACCCAGGAGATGGGAGGAAAACAGCATGTCTCTTTCATTCCTTGACCATGGCAACTCGTGTCATCTACTCTGACGGTTCTACAGACTACAGAAGGCTCTGGTCTTTCCTGCTTGCTCCAGCTGTACTGCCAGCAGAACCTTCCTAGGAATGAGCCTTAAGGAGCAGGCGGATCAGCCTGTCGCTAGGTCCTGAGGATGTGAATGGGGAAAAAGGATAGCGGTAGATCCGTCGCCCTCGCCCAAGGACTCGCGGAAATTTTGGGCAGTTAATCAATAGTACTACGCAAGAAAAGGCGTCCCTTACAGTATCTCCAGCATTAATTTCTCAGGGAAGTTCTCTGTTTGACATAAAGTGTTTTTGTTCTCTGCCTCTGATAACTGGTACTTAACCTTCTACAACTCAGACCTCATTCTATTAATACAGTGATCCAGCAAGTCCATAACCCTCTACCTAAAACGGATTTCTAGATTCACTCCAACTCCCATACATATAGAACAAAATCAAAGGCAAGCTTGCGGGAATTTCCCCCATAATTGCAATTCGTTTCGCCGCCTTCACATGATTTAAATTGAAAATCTGTGAAGTTTTTTTTTTTTAGTTCTTTTTGTCCGCATCCTTGAAAATATTTTAAAAAAACACCGTCAATAAGCTGACTTAGAAGCAGCATTTATTGCAATCACGATGGTCATACAAGTGCTTACCACTCACCAAACACCCTTAATTATAGGATATTCCCGTCTGTAAATTCATTATAATGATGTAATTATGGACAAGGAACATGTACAAATGACATCTTCCCATCTTTTATGTTCTTCCAACACCCACTGAAAGTTGCAAAACGCAATATAATATCTTTCAACAGTCTTTCTCTCGGAAAAATAAACGCAAGATCGTTCTCTTTTCGTTATTTCTTCAGAACACAACTCACCGGGCCGCACGCAAAAGAGTAAAAAACAACAATAATTTACCTTTTAAAAGCACGGAAACGTAATAGAAATTTAAATCTTCCTCAGAGCAGCTTGGAAGTTACGTCCTGCAGCGTCGCTGAATGCGAATGAAGTTGTTTCGCTCGCAATTTCATTACGCAAACTTCGAAACGAGCACAGTTCCACTCCACTCCCCACCCCGTCGAAGAGTAAATAACGTCGGCGAGGCCGCCTGCAAAGCTGAAAAGTGCGCTCGTTTCGCGAGCAGCGAGCGCCCCTGGCAGGGGGGGAGAGCGACCGTCGTTCGAGCCCCGCTTTCCGGTCGCGGCCACTGAGCCGGAAGTGCGGCTCGAGAGAAACCTGAGCAGGCCGCTTGGAAGGACGATTCAGGTTTCCAGATCCCCGCGCCAGGGCAGCACGCAGGTGGGGCGTGGAGACACGGGGCCTCGCCCGTGGGGCACAGATCGATTACTTCGTGTCCCTCGCGTGGTCCGATGGTCCTTAGTCCCGCCCACGACCTCCAATGGAAAGCGAGATCCGGCGCAGTCCTACACGTCAGCTAGCGATCTTTCAACCCCTCGATGCGACCTCCGTCAGCGGTACAAACTCTAAGCCCTCGACTGTCCTCCAAGGAAATGTGTTGGGGTATTGTTTGGCTCAAGATATCCAAAGGATACGCTCCGCCCACCATGAGCATTCAAATAAATTCGAATATTAAATTTATAAATAATATTAAAATTACTAGACGATTAAACGCAAAATTACGTAGTTCATTTAATTTCTTTACATCACATGGATGAATATTTCTAGTCTGCCTGACGACTGTGATATCGTGCCATGTTACAAAATATTATATTGAAATTCCCTGTAAAACATTGTTGAACAGGAAAAATAAATATTTGAAAAAAAGTTTATTGCATGAAAATGTGTATATATTCATAAGGGGCAAGCAGAGGATCAGGAGGTCGCGCGCGGTCCGTGGCCATTTATTAAAGTACCACTCCGGCTTTCACCTGATGGATCGGAGAAACCACGGTAAACCACCGAATCTCCACCTCCTTCCGAGCTTGAACACGAGAAGCTCTCGGTTAGAGACATTGCAGAGGCAATGGATGCCATGAGCAATATCAATTGGCATCATGGTCTTCGATAAGTGACTAGGTCTTCAATAAGTGAACTTTATGGAAACCGTATGATGTTTAAATAACCGAGTTATAACTGGGATACCGCTCAAATTATTATTAAAAGACACGAAAATGAAGAACGTCGCACAAAATACGTGGCGCATCTCAAAAGTCGTCAATTTTGAGCTATAACAAAATATGGTTAAAGAAAATAGTATATTTTTACTACTAAAAATTTCATAAAGGTAGTACAAAATTCAGTCAGATGAAAAATCTTCGGCCGCGAAATACACGGCTCCCAGCAGAGTAAAACCAAAACTGCAAAATGACAATTTTTGAGATACGTCACTTTTATTGTACATCGACGTTTCAACTGAAAACTATTTCTATTATCAACAGTCCCAACAGCCACAATCGTAAAAGAACCAGGACTCGTGATCGCTCCCTCATCCCAAATCGGTGTACGTTCCCTGTACTCTCCCTCAGGCCATGGAACTGAAAATCCCACCCGAGCAGGGTATAAGAACCCCAAAGGAGGTTGAAAAGCTGCATGAGACGGCCAGAGACATTCATTTGTCGATAATTCCATATTGGGAGCCTCTGACGTCTTTATCTCTGTACGCGCAGTAGTTCTGCATATACGTCCATTTTAAGAACAATTTGTTTAAACGCAGAAGTATTGAAAATATAGTTACCAATATTCCGCAATTTATGGTGAAAAGTAACGATGAAAATTCCGTAATATTCTCGTGGAAGATTCCGTAATCGCGTTTAATTTGATGACGATTATGATTAAAATGTTTCCCAAATAATTTAGAGATATTATCAACTTCCAGAAAGTTACAAACGTGGTACACAAGTTTTCTATTCAGTCTAAAAGCAAAATTTAAAATGGAGAAAGAATATTCTGAAAAAACAACAATAAAAAACAGTGTACCTATTTTACTACAATCTGTGCAAGTACTATGTGCACAGCACCAAATGTAAAATGCGTGCAAACGTAATGTTGGGCTCCAACGAGCTCTAACTCGCCAAATGACCCGTTTTTGTGAGTGGCTCGTAAACTAGTGCGTTAACCTCTGCCGTTTATATGCACTCGAAGTTACACTTGTTAGACCGGAATTCCTACTTCATTAGCACTATAAGAAGCCTACTGTAAAACGTAACACTTCCTTTCCTGCATTAAGTTAGAAAGGTAGATGAACTTACTGCAACCTTCGTGCAACTCCGTTGTGAAAGTATGAACACAATTAGGCAGATGTAGCAATGTTTGTAAGTTAAACACTCTTCATTATGAAGGTTTCAGGAAAAGTTGAAATATCCAGCAATTACTATAAACTAAATAATTAGCGGAAAATACCTTAAATTTTATAAGCGTGGGGGACAAATTAATTGTGGGCTTTCCTTACGATGTCCCAGCATTTGTCGCTGTGTGGCGATGAGAAAGCTTACTTCTCAGGTTGATAAGACAAGAATACAGCGTAGGGGTGGCTATGTGCTCACCACACGTATCCTATAACCCATGACCGCAAGGCCAGGACGCTGCTGCTAGGCCTTAGCTCGTAAAGAGATGTTGTTCCAAAGAAACTACACACACACACACACACACACTCATAACTGCTGGTTATACTTATTTTCCCGTACTTTAATTGCGAAACGGGTGATCGCACGTATAGGAATCGTAAGGTGACTACTCTAAAGGACATGATCAATTGTGATTAATAATCATAATCAACTACATTAAAATACTTTTAGCGTGTACCTACATCATAGGAAATCTATGGCTTCTGTAGATGTTGCGTACATAGTTTCAGAAATGTGTTGGAGCCCCAGCCTGCACGCATATCAAGAGATATCTCCTCCCAGCTGGGACTACTTCTAAGCTCCCGACTGATTTTCTGGCATGTGTAATGCAAGTAAGTGCAAGTGTGTGTAAGGGGTGACGATAGGACAAGGAATGGGAAGGATGGGTTGCGCGCAATCCGCGGCCAGTTTGCTAGGGTATTGTAGGGCATTTGCCTGGTAATAATCTGAGACAGCTAGGAAAGCTACTGTTCAGAGCAGCCGGCCGCTAGAATGCTCCTCCAGACAGCGACAGAACTCGGCCTAGCTATCAGGATCTCCCAGTCAGAGGCCGTGTGGAGTGACATCAGTTTATGCCCTGAGACACGACGTGATGCAAGGATAGGAGTGTCTGTCTACTCGTCGTAAAAATTAAATAAAATTTAGATATTTCTTGAACATATTCTTGAATTCTGAGTGGGTTTTTAAGTGGAAGGCAGAATTCACACTGCCAAAGCCGCCACCCCGGGCTGGAAAGCCTCAGGATGCATTCCGATTTCTCCTCCCGAATTTAAATGTGAGACAATTCTGCCCGTAAGTCACAACAGAAAGTCTAGTGAGTAGCTTCCTTAAACGGGAAAAGTACTGAAGAATTCGTTTAATTTCCTGTTCTGGAAAGTGTCAGCATTTTCTGATTCGTCAAATACACTACGAGAATGGTTATGGAATACTTTTTTCTAATACGGGTTTTGAATAATTCATACGAAAATGACAATGGTGTTCTCGTTCTAACGACGGCAATATCAATTGAGAATCACAACTAAAAATCCCTGCCTTCGTGCTGTTATCGTAGGATTGTGCCACGTTACACCACAGTTTCTACCTAAAACGATTGTCCACGAATACGTTATTTGCAAGCGATAGAGTGTTATTAGAAATAATTATTCTCAAAACAAAGGGTTGAGATATATTTACTTTCGCCTCCCTTCCAAAACCATTCCTCGGTGGTCTTAACAGTAAAAACGAATTTTTAAGTTTCTCCTCTACGTATCAGGCGACATTTCTTCGCTCCTGTGTATTACAGGGGCCCTCGCTTAGTGTTTCTGTGCTCCCCTCCTCCTTCAACTGTGTTTGCGAGACGTCGGACGGCGTCAGGTATCTGCTGGCGCCGGCGCGACGCGACATGCCGTCGCGACGTCTGGCGCCTGATGGCAAGTGTCAAATTCGAAACCGAATTTTCCTCGTTCTCAAATTCAACGACTTCTATGCCCTCACAGAAGCGTCCGTCGAACATTCAGTTTAGAAACTTTCGGGGGTTATCAGAATTATTTCGACAGATTCTATCTACCACACACTGGCTTTCCCGGTCTTGTCGGTTCTTACTATTTTATAATTTTTTTAACATTTTTTAATGATAACACTCATTTAACAAACGAGTATTTTGATAATGTTTATTGACCGTTTCCAACAGTGCCTCCTTCCCGGATGGTGGAACTGCTCCGAGTGCATAGGCATGGACGTCGGCCGGACACCGTGACGCCGGGCGCCAATTGGAAACGCAATCGAAGGAGTCCTCGTGGGCGCGACTCCTACGGAGCGCGAGCGGAGTTCACGTGCCTCGGCGGCGCAAGTATGTATTTGGTGGCGCTGCGATGCAACGACGAGCTGCAAGAATGAACGAGATGAAACAGCTGAAGTTAACTCCAAGGTAATAAAATTAACAGACGGAAAGGTTTCTTCTAATGGTAGAAGAATATTTGTTATTTGAAAATCAAAAGAAAAATGCTGCGAGGAGAGCAGTTTTGAGTATTACGTGGATAAGGGGGGGGGGTCACAATTTGGTTGTGGCATGGGTGAACGCTATTCTGTGCATTATTTGCCCCTTATGATCACCCTACTTCGGAAGCCTTCACTGTCTACAGAGGAAGGCAACAGCAAACCACCATTGTGATAATCTACTCATGGAAAGTTTCTTTTTTTAATTTTTTAAGCTAGAAGTATTTTTTAGACTAGATTTTTTAGAAGTATTTTTTTGACTAGATACAGTAATTAGCATTAATCGGTAAAGACACTCATTACTATCTATCCATTAATACAGTTCGTTACACATGTAAATACACTTCAAAATCTGTAAGGCAAATCTAAAGGTTTGAATTTTATAACACATCGTATTTCCAAACTGTTATTTAACTAATTTATGGCTACAGTACTTGTATAGCATTTACCCAGGGAAAGTAAGAGGACAGAAGCCAAAGTTTCATCCGTATTTATCGCTCAGCATTCGTCACTTCATCTGAACATCATATTTTTTATATTAATTCTCATTTTCCTGTTCAAATATCGCTGTTTTTAAGCCATCTACTTTATGAAATAAACTCTATAAATATCGCTTCATGAAATGAGGAGAAAATCTTGTAACCCTTTAATTATCAGTTCCCTCTAGGCGTCGACGCGCTGACTCCCTCCGCCTTAAGATCGGGACCGAGCTGACACCTTTAAGCGGTTCCATAAATAAAATTTGGTGCGGAACTGCGCGCGGCGCTGTGTGCCACTGCGGAGGCGACAGAACGAGAAGCTGGAGGTCACGGCGAGCGCTTCGTTAAGGTCTTCGGAGAGGGGGGGAAGGGGGAGGCGGAATGAAAGTCAGTACGAACGAGGATGGGCGGCACAAGGTAGAAGGAGGTGGAGCGATGAGGCACTTCAGGGTATGATGAGGTAGAGGGTAAAGGTATCCACGGGTCAAAAGAGCGAGCCGAGGCGAGGTGAGACAAGGTATAGTCCTCATACGAGACTACACAAGGTGGGGAGGATGAGGAGGCGGAGCGAAGTGGGTCAATAGGATGAGATGGGTGGCGAGAAGGACCGAGAGCTGTGCGGGGTGGGCGGGCGCGGCATGTGGCGGGGTATTTAGCTCACCGAGAGGGGCGGTCCGTGGAAGTGCGGTGAGGCGAGACGGTTTGGGGCGAGCAGCCCCTTAGGAGGGTGGTGTGGGAAGGTGCGAAGCGAAAGGGGAGGACGAAGAGTCGTTTGGAGCTGATGTGGAAGGAGGCGAGATGGTACAACGCAACGCGTGGCGGAACGAGACGGGGCGGTGTAAAGCGGACGCAAGGCGAGGCGGGGCCAGTCGTCCTGCACCGTGCTTTACCTCTTTGCCCCTTTACCCATCCTTTCCGCCTCGCCTTCCCCCTACCCCCCGCTTCGCATTGCCTTCGCTTTTACCCGGCCCCGCCCCTCCCTGCTGTACCCGCCCCGCCTCGATCCGCTTGCATCCCGAACCCCCCTCCCCGCCCCGCCCTCTCCCCGCCCCGCCGCGCCTCGCGTCCGCCATTTCCCCGTTCCGTCTTTGCACCCGCCCCACCCGCTCCTCCCCCCCCACGACGCCCTGCTCCACCCCGACCGGCCCCACCGTACACCTCCCCGCCTCGCCCCCCGCCACCTCTACCTGCTCGCCTTCCCGCTATTTCTTCATCCCGCCCTACTCTGCCCTTGCACCGCTCCGCCGTGCACCCCCCCACTCGTCCTCCCGTCCCACGACGCCCTGCTCCACCCGCGCCTGGCCCCGCTCGCCGTGCGTCCGCTTTACACCGCCCCCCGGGGGGGGGGGGTTTTTCCTCCGTTTTTCCGTCCACGCGTTGCGT